>JAPCYP010000001.1:12475000-13075000 GCA_035048595.1 Echinosophora koreensis
TCTTTGATAAGTGGTGTGAAATCCAAGCTACATTGAATAAGTGGATGCAAAGTGATGATGAGGTGTTGTATAGGATGTCATCAAATATGAAGATAAAATTTGATAAATATTGGGACATTGAGCATTTGAATTATCTATTGTTGGTGGCTATTTTCCTTGATCCTAGATATAAATTGGAGTATTTTGAGTGCTGTTTGGATCAGGTATTCAATTCGGATATGGTTATTGTGATGGAGGTATTACAAAAATTGAAAGATCTTATAAAAAAAATATTTGCTCAGTATGTTGTTTGGTATCCTATTCCCAATGATACTCGTGATTCTACTGCCCAACCCTCGGATAGTACTCTTCAAGCACAAGGTGGTCAAAACGACGAGAGTGAAATATCAATGAAAGGTGCGTTCATACGAAAGGTAAAGAGGAAGCAAGGTGAGCTGAAGAGAAATGAGTTGGAAAGATATATTGAAGATGATGTTGAAGACTATTGTGATGATTTTGATATTCTCAAATGGTGGAGAGGCAAGACAGTGAAGTATCATGTTCTTTCTCGTATGGCTAGAGACATATTAGCTATCCCGGTGTCTACTGTGTCATCTGAGTCCGCATTTAGTACTGGGGGTCGTGTTCTTGACCCATATCGTAGTTCATTGCATCCCTCCACAGTAGAGGCTTTGATTTGTACTCAAAATTGGTTGAGGAGTAAACCTGAAAAAGTTGATAATCTACGAAGTCATATGACTGAAGATGATTCAGGTAAAAAGCTGATTAAGATTAATTATTTTATCATTGAATTTGATATCTTTTAAACTCTCTTATATATTTTTTTGTATTATTATATTATTAGAGCTTCAAGAGATAAATGCATTGCAGCAGGATATTGGGAACACTGGTAGTCAATTTATGGCCTTGGATTAAGGTAACTTATTTTTTGATTGTTTTACACTTCATTCATTGTTATGGGATTGTGATTGTTTATTCTAGTACTTGTATTTTTTGCTTTGTTATTTCCCTCATTTTTTTTTCATATATTGCAGGAGTTACAACAGGACCACTCAAAAGACTCAAATGACTGAAATGAGATGAAGGACAAATATGATCTTTTGGATGTATTTTGTGTCTTTTTTATGTATTTTGGTGAACACTTTGATTTTAGTATTGCATTTCCTTACTTTCATGTTTGGACACTATTGAGAGTATTATGGTGACATGACTGACAGATTATCTTTCCTAATTCCTTGGTTTTATGTTTAAAAAGACTAGCATCTGTGATATTTAGTTCTTGTTTGTGGCTTTCAATGTTTAGTTCCTTGGTTTGATTATCTTTCCTTGGTTTGATCATCTTTCACTATTGAGAGTATTATGGTGATGTTTATGGCTTTCAATATTATAAAGTTGTGCACAAGAATTTGCAATTGGTTATTTGGTTTGATGTGGGATATGTAATTTGCATCTTGGAGAAATGGAAATTGAAACAGGTGGAACAGGAATAAATAAGAGGAGGACCAGGAAAATGTATTTTTCAGTTCTGTTTTAAAAAAAGGCGGGAACCCGATGACCCGAACCGAACCGAACATGATCGGTTCGGTTCGGTTCGGGTCTGCCACCTGAAAAACCAAAAAACCGAACCAACCCAACCCGAATATTTTTGATTGGTTCGGGTGCTATTAATGCTCAAAACCGAACCAACCCAACCCGATTACACCCCTAGGGACCTCAACCCAACCAGCCAAAAAAGGCGGGTTAAAAGGGCCAACCCATGTATCTAGAGCAGCTTCATTTCTCTCTGATTGGAAGCAAGCTCAAAATATTGTGAATAGTAATGATGAAAGTGGGGCTAATAACCGCCGAATCTATTGGAGGGCTCCTCCACAAGTTTTCTACAAATGTAATGTGGATGCTTCTTTTTTCAGAGACCTTGGCAGGACATCATTTGGCATGTGCATTAGGGATGAGCTTGGATAGTTTATTGTTGCTAGGACTGATTGGGTTCCTTTTTTTGCCTCCCAACTCTTGAGGGGAGAGGCCACAGGCCTTTATAAAGCAATCCAATGGGTTCAAAGCTTGGGTATCCAACAGGTTATTTTGGAGTGGACTGTCAAGTTGTAGCGGATTCAATTCGTAGTCAGGGTGAAGACTTATCTGATTTTGGCCATATTATTCATGCTTGTAATGCTCTTTTATTTTCTTTTCCAAACTCTAGTGTGAGTTTTGTTAGGCGACAAGCAAATGATGTAGCCCATAACTTAGCTAAGGTGACACTATTTAATGATAGTCCATCTGATTATTATGTTGCACCGCTTTGTATTTCTTCCTTGATTATTAATGAAATGCATTAAGCTTTTGACTTCAAAAAAAAAAAGATTTATCTATTTTTTATTTGCAAATATTTTCGTTGGTAATTGGTAATATATAACATTAGGTCATGTGAGATCCAAAAATGATAATCAATTATAACTAATAAAACCACCAACTGTCATCGTTATTATCCCTATGCATACTTAAGGGACCAAAGACAACACACTAACTCCCAGGTCCTTGTTTATCTTATTTATATATAGAGTGAGGGAGGCTTTTAAATAGTAGTCATAACAAAAATAATGAATAGATAAAAAAATTGGGACCAACGCTAAAAAGTTTAAGCTAATAAAAAGGAGAAATAAAATAAAATAAAATAAAATAAAATGTATACAACTATATACATCGTACATCAGTTTAATCCCAATAACAAATTGCCTATGCTTTTACTTTTATCGATCCGCCTATTCCAACTCATACAAATAAAAGTTTATATTGATACAAATAAAAGTACTTGCTCATATACACAATATAATTCTCATAAGCAAGTAACTGTCATGACTATTAGAGCTGCAAAATTGGTACCAAAGCTTGGAACTTTGGCCTTGCTTAGGAAATCCCCCAGCTAGGAAAACCTTTCATCCTTGAATTTCTTCAATGTCTACTTTCTACACAAAATAAGTTTATCGATGTAAAAAGAATATGTTAAAATGCTACCAACAAACTGAAAACAAAAAATTGGAAATCAACCAATGAAAATAAATATATGTAAAAAAAAAAAAATATGTTTCTATTTTAATTTAAGCAAATAAAAGTTTATTACATAAAAAATAAAATAAAGCATCAGTACTTCATAGGCTAAAGGCGATCCTTTATTTGTTGCCTATGCCAAAAAGATAAATTCCGACTTCCTTTGCCAATATCCAATAGTAGTTTCCTTTTAAAATGTTAAGTTATTTTGAAAAAGTTTATCTACTCCCTCCGGTAACATTTTAAGACGTTACACTTGTTCGATTTCAGCTACATGTGGATAAAGATCCTAATCCATTTTTTCATCTTCAAGTCCAAGAAATCCTTTAAAACCAACAATACCAATTCACAAAATCCTTCTACAAAACATATTTGTTAATTGAATTTAACAAAATAGTGTTCAATGATATTCCCAAATGATAGGTTCCTGTGATGGAAGAGCTTTGTCCTGAGGCTAGTAGTGCTATAGCATAAATGGTTGAGCTGGACCGTTCCAAAACATTCTATGAGAAAAGGATACCAAAATTTTTTATGAGACACTTATTATTAGGACAAACTTTAATATCATAATTAATTTGATTGTAGAAACTTATGTTGTGAAATAAATTAAGAACCTTGAGAAGGAAAAAAGCGAAGTTAATGGTGACATCATTGCAGTGACCAACATTTTCTGCAGAATGGTGGTTGGCTAAACAAACACTGTCCGGCTAGAAATTATTGCAACGTTGACTAGAAATGCCACAAACAGTGTGAATCCACCCTAAACACTATTACTCCCTCCGGTCTCTATTGTAAGCAAAAATTAAATGGGACACACGTATTAAGATAGTTAGTTGATCTCATTTAAAAGAGTCATTGGTAATAAAAAATTAAGTTCGTTACCTAAATTACCCTTCCTCTTATTTATTAAGCTTGTGTTATTGAGAATAAAAGGAGTCATTGGAAAACAAAATTTGTATTAAATGAAGGGTATTTTGAGAATAGCTTCATTAAATGAGAAAAAAGTAGTTAAAATTTGCTTATATTTTGGACCAAAATTTTGGAAATTTTTGCTTACATTGTGGACCGGAGGGAGTATGTACATTGATGATTTTCATTCAAATGTAAACCAAATGTAAATGTTATATACTTATATGTTGTTGCTATCTAGTTCAAAGTTGGTTGTTAAATATTGGAAATGTTGTTGTTGCACCACCTGAATCACATTCAGTTACTTTAATGAATTACCAAGCCACCTGAAGCCAGTTGATAATTTTTTATTGAGTTTTTCTATCCTATGTAATTTTGCACATGTTAAGCAACTCAAAAGAGTAAAGTTATATGGGAACTTGTGTATTTTATATTTTCAAAACTGAAATGCTTAGTTTTCCAACAAATAACTATTGTTTTTGGATTTTTTAACCTGTGCAAAGTTGTACATGATAGAAAAACCCTTTTTTATTTTATTTAATTATCTGGTTATATCTGGTTTGTTTCGATTGCAAAGAACCCACCATCAATTTGGCATTTAATTTGAAAGTGTGAGTATGTCTGCACTTGGAGAAAAAAAGTGAGTATATAAGTACAGAATATAATAACAAAATAAATGTGCTAACTAATCTGAACAATCAAAACACAAGACAGCTGCAGGCAACAGAGTAATGAGTCCTTTCTAAGCAACCAATAACAGAATTCCCTCTGAATCGACTGAGTACCTTCAGAATGCTATATTTCAATACTGTGTGTTTGAGTATGACTCTTCTACATGTTATATATATTTCTAGCATGAAGATCACTAATGATTTGTTTGGGAGGATGGGATGGGATGCTTAGTAATTGAGTGGAAAGGTAAATATCCCTTCACCCATTGTTTGGGGGTTTTTTAAACAATTGAGTGGAATGGTTGGGGATGAGAGGCCAAACCACTCCAAACCATCCAAACTCTCTATTTTTCATACCCTCCAATTTGGAGGGTTTTGGATGGAACACTTCCCTCTTTTTTATTATTAAATACAATTTTCCACTTTTAACCCTTCTAAACAAAACATTATTATGAACAATGAAAAATAAAGAGGGTAGAATTGGAAATAAAATTTGTAATTCACCCCACTCCATTACTTACCATTGTGACTTCCAAATAATGGAGTGGAATGTCCCTCCATTCCTTCGTTAAAACTCTCAAACAATAGAGTGATATATTTTTACCACTCCACTCTACTCTATTCTAAACCACTCCATTACTAATCATTCTACTCTATCCTCTCAAAAACTCCCCAACATAGCGTAAAACATTGTATCAAACACTTGGAATGAAAAAAATAAAACGGGTAAACATCCAAAAAATTGTACCCAACTCCACCAACATAACATAAAAAAAGAGAAGAAAAACCCTTATCATTAGAACCTATTTGAGCATGTTGATTGCTAAGGTCGATTCCGCTAGTCGTTGAGGAACACTGCTGAGGTCGATTCCACTAGTAGTTGGAGGAAGATTGAGGGTTTGATTCTGTTTTGTCCCGCATTCAGGAGGAAAGAGATGAAAATAGCTACAACAAAAAGTGATGGTTGAATCAGACAAGGAGGAAGAGGGAGAAGTCGTGAAAGAAGAAGAGAGGTGGAATGAGGCAGAACGAGAAACAGAGGCGATAGTTGACGGTGTTAACTATGCAGATGAGAGGTGATTACTGACGTGGAAATTTTTTCCACTACCATAGAAGAGCAGTACCACCCGCACGGTCGCGTACCATAGGTAAATTTTGTCCTAAATTTTAAGGTAAATCTAGCTATCGTAATCAACCATCAAATAGAATTATAAGACATGTATAATACCTAGAAAAATGGAACACGCAAAAACAGTACTAAAAAAAACAAAAAAAAGACAAATTATAACCGTGAAAAACAAAATGAAACTGGAAAAATAGGAAGAGACCCGGGAAGGGGGATGAACAAAATGCATAGGAGAGTATTTTGGGCAAACATAAACGCATAGAGGGAAAAGGAAGGATGGGTAGAGTTGACGTTTTAGACACTTTAGTGCCTGTTTGTTTTATTGTTACATAGGCATTTCAAATGGCGTTGAGTGAAAGCGGGGTGTTTTGAGTTTTCAAATCAAGTACATTGGAAATTGTGAGATTCCATTTGCCTTCATAATAATCTTATACAAACAGATCATTAGTCTCTTCCTCCCACATTTTCTCCTCAATTGGGGAGAGAAAAGTTTAATGTGGGTCCCACCTATATTTCTTTCTCTTTTTTCAATTTCTCTCCACTATCAAACAAGAGGGAAATATAAAATCTCTTCATTTTCTCTCTTCTCATTTTCACTCATACCAATCAAAGCATTATGTCACCGACAGGCAACAAAATTGATATAAACGGGTTGTTCTGTATTGATATGATTTTAGGTGCTTCATGGATTTATTCAACAATTGCTCATGAAGACACATTTATGAGAGAAGGGGGTATTTTTGTAAGATAAATAATTTTTGTCATATTTTAGTTGAAACAATTATCAAAAGGTTATTTTGCACGTTTTAGAAATGTTAGGGGATCAAAATACACCTTTAAAACTTCGAGAAATTATATTTGAACACCAAATTTGGGACAATATACGGTATCCCTTTGATTTTTTGGTGTATTTTTAGTATGCATGTATACAAAGAAGATAAAAAAAAAAGTGAGAAATAGATAAACATATATGGTGTCACGTACAGTGCCTGAAATTGGATGTTCAAATATCGTAACTCTAAAACTTTAGGGACTATATCACACATGACCCAAAGTGTTAAAGTGCATTTCCCCTCTTTTTATTTAAATGTTTTTGTTGATTGTGCGAAACTTTAGTACATATTTTCTGATTATATAATGAAATTTTGCTCCTCAACTCATGAAGGACTTGAACACAGGATAATTGGATTTTAATAATAGGCAAAATAGGTAGATTGGTCCTATACTTTTTTTTCCACATTGATCCTATAAGTTTTATTTTTTTTAAATTGATCCTACACGTTACGTTCCATTTTCACATTAGTCATCTCCGTCAATTTCTACCTAACGCCGTCATATCAAAAGCAACATGTCAGACTAACATGATAGTCATGACAAGTCAAAACTGACGGCATTAGATCGAAATAGACGGAAAGAACTAACGTGGAAACGAAACTTAACGTATATGACCAATTTAAAAAAATAAAATTTATAGGACCAATCTGAAAATTAAAAAAAATAAAATAAAAAAATCCATGTATATAACCAATCTACCTATTTTTTTTGCCTTAATAGTAACAAGAAACATAAACCATAAAAGATACATGAAGAAGTGGGTTGTCCACGGTAACATAGAGGGTAGACCTTGTTGATAAACATCAAAATGTAAAGTTTACTATATTATGTAGTTTGTCCATGAAAATTTGCACTATCAAGGAAGAAAAAAATAAAGAAACTTAAATATCCCAAGTACAAACTTTAAAAATCTTTCCATAGTCAGTTAGCACCTCAATTACAATTTTATTCATAACCAAACCAACATTCTAGGAAAGAACAATGCAACAACATATATCAATTGTTATCCCATCATTTGAGCGCTGAATAACTGTCACCAATTTTTTTCTTTTTTCTTTTTGTGAAGCACTGCCACCGAATGCTGTTCAATATCTACAAAATAACAATGTTAGCCAGGGTTATTTTAGGACCAGCATATATTATAGCTAAATGCAATTCATTGGAAAAGATCAGCATGCTTATGTTATGACATTTCAAGACATATTAGATTTTAAAGGAGCTGTTATATTATTAACCGTCAAAAGATAAACAAGTCATGTAAATTTTAATTGGAAGACGTTGGTATAACTCACCTAAGCCAACTTCATATTATATTGCCATAGAAACTGAGAAGGCTATGCATTACTTGAGGGTTTAAAAGGTAGCAAGATCCTTATTAGGTGATATAAATATGAAATCTCCTCAACGATGGCTGGGCTTGAAGAGAGGAACCGCCGTAGAACATTTTGGACACAAAGTTGGCGCAAATGTAATACATGTAATGACTAACTGAAAGTTTGAAACCCACGCTACATGCATATTTGGTGCAAATGTAATGTATATGAGGAGTAGTTGAAAGTTTGAAACCGGTGGTAATCTGTATAATTCCTATTTTCATGCACTATTATGAGTTATGAGTTATGACCAATCCCGAATTATCCAAAAATTAAAATCTCTTCAGAGGTTTGTTTCAACATGTAGGTATTGAGAATGTTTTCAATAATGCCCTTATAAGAAGCTCTTGCTCACTAATAGTTTCAGGGTACAGCTTCATAAGCTTCTCGTATGTGATACAAAGATGTTAATATATACAATTTCTTATTTTTTAACACAGGCTAGAGGTTATTTACCTACAGCAGAATACAATTTTGAATAGCAAGGGCACTTAACAAATAACAGATGGACAGATGTAGATAAAAATAACAGTGTTTTTAAATGGAAGCACACCTGAGTGCTTGGTGAGCTTAGATATTTGATTTACCACCCTCTGTGTACAAGACAGAATTCCAAGATGGGTTGCGCGGAAGAAATGTGTCCTGCCAATTGAGAATGTGACATGAGTAAAACTAAAACAAGCTAACACTTAACCTTTGAGAAAATCACTCATGAAGGTGAGAGCATATTGCAAAGGTTGTTGGTGACAAAAGTTAAAACTGGGGTTTGTCGGAAATTGCGAGTTTCAAGGGACTTTTTTTTTATTTGACAATAACAAATCTTCGTAAATGACTATTCATGAAATGAATGAGTATCTAAATATTATGTCCGAAGAGTTAGCACAAAAAGTGGTTAAAACTCATAGACAGACACTCCAGAAAATTGTAAGATCGAGCTTTTGTACTTCAGGTGACCAGGTTCCTATTTCAGATTCAGCATGTACTTTACCCCTAAATTCTCCTTCTGTTTAAATAAAAAATAAATGCTTTCCACTTGTTTTGCTTTGGCTGCTGCCATCTAGCTTTCACAAATAACCTTAAGATGTTAGGGAACTTTGAAGTAAACTAATCCTTACTGATAAACAATTAGGCGACCTAAGATTTCTAAGTAAATCAACTATCAGTTAGGGTGTGTTTGGTTCAAAGGAGGGGAGGGGAGGATTTTAATGGAGGGGAGTGGAAGGGAGGGGAGGGGAAATAACACTTTCATGTTTGGTTCAAGAAGGGAGGGGAGGGAAGGGATTTTAAAATAAACCATAAATTCATAAACCATAAATTTAGTAGTTCAACTTCAACAATTATGTCTTACTAGGGCTAAACTCAAGTGGACGATGCTTGGCTCCTGCAAAGCAATTCTATCATACTAGGGCTAAATCTGTGGTTTTGTGAAAATGAGGTTCATAATTGATATTGCTCCTACTATGGCATACATCCCAGACAACCAGTTATGTTGGCTTGCCCAGACTGAGACTGTCAATCAGTGAAGCAGTATTCAGAAAATGCAGCAAAGAATAACAAGCCTTCAGCGAAAGATATGGTGCAATGGGGGTATATTGGACATATAGGTTCTGTTTCAGTAGCAATTAGTCTAGGTCACTGGCCATTTTTCTACGAGTCTAGCTCAAATAGAAGGCTAGGAAGACTTACCTGTGAAAAGGAAAATCCCACACCTAGTTTAATTTGGGGTTACTACTAACATGTATTGCAGTTTTTCTAATAAGCTAATTCTTTTGTTTTGTTTGAATTGCTTATAGTAGTTGTTTACTAGTCTGGTCTTAATGGCTTCTTTGGTAAACACTTCAAAAAGATATATAAATGAATCAAAGCAACATGAAAATTCCAATTATATTTATAGGGTAGTCACTTTCATAACCTAGGTTTACAAATAGCCGGTAAGCTGAGATGAAATCTGTCTATTAAGTCATGGGACTGATGACTATCTTGCAGAATTTACAATCAACATAAGCAAAAGCAAAGACATAGATCCATGATAAGAACAAAAAATTGAATTTCAGATTATGGAAGAAACACAAAAGTTGTCAAATTTGAGGAGAGTTCCAACACCCCTTTAATTTTTTATTGGATAAAACTGCAATAAAGTAGTCAAAATTAATTCAAAATCATACAAGATATGGCAAAAAATGAAACAAAACTGGAAAAGTAAAGAGTTGAGGGATGAAGTGAACTGACAGAGATATAAGAACAGGTTGGGATGATAGATAAGGAATGAGACTTGGCGTGTTGAAAGGCAGCGACACAAAGGTGGGAGGCTAAGCCCAAGCCTCTCTTGGAAGAAGGGACAAAGGTGTGAACAAGGTCCATCACTTTGCCATTGTCTCTGAGGACATACTCCAAGTACGCCTCCTTGTCCTCTGTCTCGAACCTCTGATGCACTTCGTTCCACACCATCCGAGGAACAACCTTGGCACCATCGCCACCCTCTGCTGTCCTTGACATTTCTCTTCTCTTCAATTGATTACGCTACTACTACTGGTACTGGGCTGGGTGGGTGCCTTCACTCTCTTTATGGATCGTAAAACTAAAAAGGACAACCTCCTTAAACATTCCTACAATTTTGAATTTTCAATAACGCCCCAGAAAAATTACAATTTAAACTTATTACAACAAAATTTTTTACACTGATAATCAAGATTATTTCTTGTATGATTTTTTTTTAGATATTTATTATATGAACAAAATTTTTAATGACATATTAGTTCATTATTGATAGATGATGTAAAAATATTTACACTATCAATTAAATCTTATTATTATTTACACTCTTTTTTATTTGTTTATTTTTTTTTATAGACTTAATTGTACTTTTAGTTCCCTTATTATTGTTCATGTGTGATTTAAGTACCTATTATTTTTTTAGCTTAATTGTACTTTTGGTCCCTCGATTACTGCCCATGTGTGATTTTAGTCCCTCTAATTTTTTTTTTTAATGTTGCATATTTGGTTCCTCTATCAAATATCCATCAATTTGCTAATAAAAAATGCTTACATGGTGGTCCACTTAGATTAAAATATATTAAAAGATTAAAAAATTTTAATTTATTAAATTAAAAAATAAAAATAAAAATTCCACAACCCATATCCATGACCCAACTCGGATGTATCTTCCCTTCCATCAACTCCAAACATTAGAACACACCTTCACCCGCACTGGAAACCTAGTCTCCACCTTCCCTTTCTTCCCCTAAATCTAATCCAAACTCTCTGTCTCGGATTCTCCTGTGCATTTTTTTCTCTAGTTTTTTATGTTCATTACATTTTTTCTCTAGTGTTTTGTGTTCATGGCTGGCTGCATCTTCCTACAAATCAAAGAAAAGGAACATAATAGGATCCATTCTCCAAAAATGTCGCAGTACTCACAAGGCAACTTCAACAATAAACAATTTGCCAAGCCAAAAGTAGTATTAAATTACTTGGAGAAGGAACGATGTATTGTTCATAGATAGAAAGGAGATTGGGGGCTTTGGTTATTTGCAAGTCAGTGCTAACAGTATGTTCCGATCAGCATATTGGTTTCTGGTGAGAAGAAAGGGAAGTGGAGGCTAGGTTTCCGGTGACGGGTGAGGTCTGATGTTTGGAGTTGGGGACTTGGGGAAGAGAAGATGGATCCAGGTTGGGTCATGGATATGGGTTGTGGAATTGATTTTTCTTTTATTTTTTGTTTTTATAATTTAATAAATTAATGTTTTAATATATTTAATCCAAGTGTATTGCCATGTAGGCAACTTCCATTAGCAAATTGATGGAGGTTTGATAGGGGGACCAATTGTGCAACATTAAAAAAAATAGAGGGACTAAATGTCCTAAAAAAATTTATAGGGACCAAAATCACACATGGACAATAGTAGGGGACTAAAAGTACAATTAACCCTTTTTTTTATATGAGTATTATTATTTATATATTTTATGAACTACTTCAAAATATATTTCTAATTTTTTTAATTAAAGGCATGTAACTAAGGTTTTGATTGAAATTAATTAATGAAAAATATCCACCTAGGTACTTGCTTGAGAATGTGACAATTTAAAGGGAGTTCGGAAGAGTTTATTCGAGTTTAAGAGAATAACATATGAAAATAAATTTATAAAATAATTTATAAAAATAACTTATGATCTTCCTATAAAAATAAGTTTGTTAGATAAGCTTATGAAAATAATTTCTTTTTACCTTTCAAGAAGTTTTCACTCTAAAGTCTAAACTATTCTAAATATAAAATAAAATAAATTTAAAAACACATAATTTATGTGCTAATGCCACGTTGCACTATTTGTTCTCCCATTTCGTCGATTCGTCCAATATCAAAGACAGATAAAGCTCCTCTAAAGTGAACTAGGTAAAGTAAGAAAATAAGTGTATATCTACCCTTCATTAGTTAAAATGGATTGAGATTTTAATATTTTTTAACCAATCAATTGTGAATGCATCTTTACCTTTTCTTTATTTATACTCAAAGCTCACTTTAAAGAAGCTTACTCCATGGAAGACCATGTTAATAATTACGGAAATGTTATTTGGACAACCCACTTGCGACAACATACCAAGACACTATATTCTCCCATGGCACTTCCATAAATAATGAGTAAATTTTGGGAGAGTATTTGACCGGTGGCCTTTTTGTAAATTTTTACCCACTTTTCATTTCATTTTCCTACTTCTTTCTTTCTCCCCTTTCCCACCCTTTTCATTTCTTACTTCACGAGCTTCATTCTCCCTGTGAGCAGAAGCCAAAATATCCCAATGCCCCACTCCAACCAGCTCAAGCACACGACTTCCACTATGGTGAAGACGTGAATACCGACCCTCCACACACCTTCACCTTCGTGCACACTCATCCCTACTCCCTACTTTATGCAAGGTTAACTTTGTCTCCCTTTTGTATTAGCTTCTGGGTCTATTTCTGTCTTCTTGTTGTGAGGCCACTATGATATACATGAATTATATAATAATTGAAATAGACAACTATAAACACGAGAAGGGGGATTGAATTGTGTTTATCAGAAATTAAAATAAAGTTGAAAACTTTTCGCACACAGAAGCTAGGTTCGGACAGGTGTAAAAAGGTTACACAGACAGGTCACCTGTCTGTTGTAGCTTTACAGAAAAACACACAAGCACGCAGATGAAAAACAAGTTTGATAGAAACACTTTTAACCCCTTAGTTAGAATGCAGATGATATATAATCAAAACAACTAAAGAGATTAAGGGAAGAGAGATTAACACAGTGATTTATCCTGGTTCACTCTTTAACACAAAGAGCTACGTCCAGTCCTTGGCAGCACCAAGATTTATCCACTATAACTGATCAGGTTACAGACTCCAAGTATTGTTTGCACACCTAGCCTCTTCAGGCTCCAAGACAAGTATTCTTTGCACACCTAGCCTCTTCAGGCTCACTCAGATTTGTTTGAGAGTTTGGTTTATAATAAATACAATTACAGACAGACAGATCTTTCACTAACACTCAGAGAGTGGTTTAAATGTAAAGCTTAGGAAAGTCTGCGTAATAACTTCAAATGATTGAAGAATACAGAATGAATAAATGAACAGAGTAATGGCTCTTTAATGCTTTGTAATTTCTTATGGTTCATCTTCAATGACTTCTGTATTTATAGCCTTCAAACATTTAATATCCGTTAGAGACATTCCTTGCAACGATGGCTTCAAGCAGAGCTTCATTAAATGCAATATAGTCGTTCTGGGAGCCATTAATGCAATGGAGACGTTGGTTGTACTCTAACATGAAGGATTATGGCTTTATGCATCGTGTAGTAGCCAAATCAGAGTTGTGCAGAATGCTTTTGTACTTTTGCAGAGTACATTTCCCTTCTTGTGTAATAATCGAAAGTATTAGGGAATAAAGCATGTTGGAAACATTCTTAACTGGAAGTTTGTCTCTGACTTCCTAGGTTGCTTGAGAGAATGATCTTCTGAATTTCTTGATAAGCGTGAGAGAGAGATTCAGAGTCTTCTGCATGAGGGGACAGCTTCCAAAAGCTTCATGTACTTCGAGTTTTTAACAAAGAACCTTAGACGAGTATGAGAGCAGAGCAGAGACAGGTTGAAACCAATTTGTACAAAGTCAACAATCCTAGTCAGCAGACAGGTTGACTTTTTGCTTATCCAGACAGGTTGTTACTTAAGTAGACAGACAGGTGAGTTTTGCTATTTTTCTGATCTGTACACTAAGTAGATAGGTTAGCAATCATAAAGTAGGTTAATTAAATCATTAACCAATGTTTAGTTTTCATCAAAACTTAGGGAAATGCACACAGACATTTTAGAGACTTAACAATCCCCCCCTTTTTGATGATGACAAACATTCAGATGATTTAATAAACCTTAGAAAATATCAACTTAGAAAATAACAGAGTGTAGACAAGTTGAGATTTTCTATACGTGCAGACAGGAGCATTTGAGTTCAAATAACAGTATCAGAGCAATATGTAGCAGTCTTAAGTTCAAGATATCAGAGTATTAGAGATTAAAAGTTCAATTTTAACTATCTTAATTTTCTCCAGATTTGAACACAACACATAACATTTAACCATCTTAATCATCTCATACATTTTTCTCCTAATCATCTTACATTTTTCTCCCCCTTTTGTCAACAACAAAAAGGGACAAATAGAGACAGTAAAGAGATAAAGTAAAATTTATTTTTTATTCATCATAAGCTTCTCATTTACAAGGCAGTTTTAACAAAAACAGCTATCTAGACTGACTAAAAAGAAGATACAAAGAATCAACTTTCTTTTCTAACAGCAGCCTAGCATGCCTTTCTTCATCCAATTGTCTTCTGACTTCTTCTAGCTCAGCTTTAAGAAGATTGAAGCTATTTAAATCCACCATCTGAGAGGAGGAGGCTTCTGTAGACAGGCTGGTTGAAGCAGCAGACGGGTTTGGATACCAGGGTAAGGCTAATACTGGGGGTGCCTTAGGTACAGAGAAGGGTGAGGAGACACGAGGAAAGAAATACTGATGAATGGTTCTGAAATAAAAGAGAGGGAGAAAAGCTAATTTAAACAAAGGTTTGATTCTGACTAGGTCAGTATCAAGAGAAGGAAAGACACAGGAGAGTCTTTCACATAGAGACAGATGAGTGACTCTAATTTGAATAGGAGGGGGAAGAGCTTGATTAGCTAAGACAGATGGAGGTAAGGGTAAGAGCGAATCTATATGATAGAAAAACGAATTTGACCCTGTTATTAAGAGAAAGAACATTACAACAGAGGCAGGATAGTGAGATCCTTCCAATGTTCTAATGAACACAACAGTAGGGGGACAAAAGAAAATTTCCCGACAAAAGTTAAGAATATGAGGTGGAGGAGAAGGAATGACAGATAAGTGAGAGACATTTGCAGTCATCAGAGATTGCAGATCACTCACAAACAGTCTTGATGATATGCCAGATTGTTCTTTGGGAGTTGAGTCTCTGTGAACAACTGTGTACTGACATATATCAGACACAACATCAAAGGATGTTTGGGTTGGGTGAGAAGAGACAGGTGAATGAAAAGGAGAGGCAACTGACAAAGGATTAATGAAAAGAGCAGAAGGGGAGGAAACAACAGAACTTGGAATACCTTGGTGAAGGGGAGAGGATGGTGCAGAAGGAAAGGTGACAAACTGATCTTCAAAGAGTCTTGTCTTCTTCCTTGAAGGGGACAGAGCAGCAGCTTCAGGATGATCAACTGTCTGAGTCCCATCAGACAGGTCAGCAGAAGTTGCAGCAGTAGCAGCAGGTTCTTCTGCAGGGATTTCTTCCCTTCCAGCAATGGCCACCAAAGGCATAGGGTAGCCTGACCTTCTTTTTCTGGGAATGATTCCCAAATCAAGAGGTTTGATCTCCTTTGGCTCCTCTAAGGGTGGAGATGTCTGCTCCCCCTGAGCAGATGCTTCCTCTTTACTAGGTTCAGACTCCACTTGTCTGACCTTGGTAAAAGTCTTCACCAGTCTTCTCTTCTTACTGGGTTGTGCAGGAGCACCAGATTTCCCAGCCTCACTTGTCTTCCTCTTGGGAGAGGGTTTCTTCAGCTTAAATCTGAGAGGTTCAACTGTCTCAGCAGATTCTTCAGAAGTTGAGGGTTCCTCAGGCTTCTGGTCTTGTCTGGCCACCTTTCCAGCAGGTTTCCAGATCCTCTCAGAGATTGGAACTTCTGATTCACCAGTGGAATCCACTGGTTCCTCTACTTTCTCCTTCTGCTCAGCAGCAGGCTTCTTCTTCTTGTCTTCCTCTTCATCCTCCAGAGGGATTCCTTCAATCCCCATCATAGACAGGACCTTCTTGTCTATGGGCAGAGTCATGTCCACAAAATGAACATCAGTTGGAACAAACAGCTTGTTCCTAAACACTCTTGTCAGCAGCATTCCATAAGGATAGGTCGGCATGTTTGTCCTTCTGATTAGAGACTCAAGATACATATAACTGAGGTCATTGATGTCTATCTTGATTTTGTGAATCAAGTAGTATAGAGCAAATCTGTCCATCTTGGTCACATTGTCTCGTGATCCTTTTCTTGGCATCACACACTCCAGCAGCAACTTGTGCAAGAACCTGCACTTGGGCACCATGCTGACAGGCTTCTTGTTCTCAGGGTTGGGAACTCCATACACAGCAATATTCACATTTTCAGCTCCTACCTGATCTTCCCAGTCAGGTTTGAAGGCAGTTCCAATCCTTGGACATCTTGTTGCTAACTCCAAAGATCCAATAGGGAAAAGGAGGGTTACTTCAGATGACATTTGAGCCTTGAAGCTCTTGGTTCCATCAATCACACTGGTGATGACCACAGCATTCCTCCAGAAGTCTCTGACAAGCTTGGGATGAACAAGCTCCTTGATGTCAAAGAAGGCGGTCCACTTAGAGTATTCCAACTCTTCAGTGACATCCATTCCCCATTTCTTCATCTGTTGAAGATCAACAGTTTTACCAGGAAGAATCTTCTCAACATCAGCCACTCTCATCTCGTATTGCTCAGCAATTTCTTTTGAGGACAGACGCTTTGAAGATGCTATTTTTCAGAGAAGAGGTTACGAGGGTTTTGGAAGAGAGAAGGGTTTGAAAGAGAAGAAGACGAAGATAGAAAGACTTAGGGATTTTGAAAAAGATAAAGTTTGAATCTTTCTGAAAAATTGCCTTTTAAAGCAATAAAGGCAGGAGAGAGAAATAAGACATTTTTAATTCAAACCGGCACGATTTTGATGGGGAACTGTAGCGCCCACTTAAGACATAATGAAAACATGGTTTCGAGATAAAAACTGCCGTGCTTATGATTAGCTTCAGATTAGCAAATGGTATTAAATAAATAATAACCATTTTAATAAAACTGTTGATATTCAACAAAGTGACTCAACAGAGTCAGACAGGTAATCACGGACAGGTGATACAGAAACTATAAGACAGGTAGCATAGACAGTTCAAAAACCTCAGACATTTTATTCAACAATGCAATGCATGTTTAAATTATCTCTAATAAATAAAAATCTTTCTTCTGCTAAAGGTTTAGTGAAAATATCAGCCCATTGATTTTCAGTTTTAACAAACTTAATATCAAAGATGCCTTTCTGAACATAATCTCTTATGAAGTGATGTTTGATTTCTATATGCTTAGCCTTAGAATGCTGAATTGGATTTTTAGTTAAGCAAATAATACTGGAATTACCACACCATACAGATATATTATACTCAAAAATAGAGTAATCCTCAAGTTGATGTTTTACCCATAAAAGTTGAGAGCAACAACTAGCAGCTGAGATATATTCTGCTTCAGCAGTAGATAGAGCAATAGTTGTCTGCCTTTTGCTTGACCAAGAGACTAAATTTGCTCCAATGAAGTGGCATCCTCCACTGGTGCTTTTCCTTTCTATTCTGTCTCCAGCAAAGTCAGCATCACAGAATCCCACTAATCTGTATTCTTTAGTTCTTAAATATAGCAAACCAAGATTAGTAGTTCCAAGCAAATATCTAAATATTCTTTTAACAGCTTTAAGATGAGATTCTCTTGGGTCAGATTGAAATCTAGCACACATACAGACACTAAATTGAATATCAGGTCTGCTTGAAGTTAAGTACAATAGAGATCCAATCATACCTCTGTAGACAGTTTGGTCTACCTTTTTACCTTCATCATCTTTACTTAATTTTGCATTGGTTTCCATGGGAGTTTTCATCAGTTTAGCACTTTCCATTTTGTACTTCTTAAGCATTTCCTTGATATACTTTTGTTGATGGATGTAGATTCCATCACTTGTCTGTTTGATTTGTAAACCAAGGAAGAACTTCAACTCTCCCATTATGCTCATCTCAAATTCTGCTTGCATCAGTGCTTTGAAAAATCCTTGCACAGCTTTTCATTAGTTGCTCCAAAAATAATATCATCAACATATATTTGGATTATAATGAAGTTCTCTTTAGAACTTTTCTTAAACAGAGTTGTATCTACTTGTCCTCTTGTAAAACCATTATGCATGAGAAAAGAACTTAATCTATTATACCATGCCCTAGGTGCTTGTTTTAAACCATATAATGCCTTTTTAAGTTTAAAAACATGATCTGGTTTATCAGTATCCTCAAAACCAGGGGGTTGTTTAACATATACTTCTTCTTCAATTATTCCATTGAGAAAAGCACTTTTCACATCCATTTGAAAAAGAGTGATTTGATGTTGTGCAGCATATGACATTAGAATGCGAATAGCTTCTATTCTAGATACAGGTGCAAAGGTTTCAGTATAGTCAATACCTTCTTGTTGGTTATAGCCTTGTGCTACTAACCTTGCCTTGTTTCTGAAAACTTTGCCACCCTCATCCAACTTGTTTCTGAAGACCCATCTTGTTCCAATGACAGACTTGTTTTTGGGCTTGGAGACAAGTGTCCAGACATCATTTCTGGTGAACTGGTTGAGTTCTTCTTGCATAGCAAGAATCCAGCTTTCATCATCAAGAGCTTCTTCAATGTGCTTTGGCTCTATTTCTGACATAAAGGCCGCATTGCTTGATTCTCTTAAAGTAGATCTGGTTCTCACTCCTTCTGAGGGATTTCCAATAATGAGATCCTTAGGATGATGAGTTTTGAATTTCCAGTCTCTTTCAAGAAGATCTTGACTTGTCTGTTGACTTGTCTGCTCCACTTGTCTGTCTGGTTCAGCTTCAGGTTCTGACTTAGTTAAGTCAGGTTGTTGATTTTCTGACTTGTTTATATCAAGACCTGCAAGATCATCTTCTAGATCTGATAATTCCTTATCAGTCTTTAAGCTATCATTAAATTTGACATGAACAGATTCTTCAATAACAGATGTTCTAGAATTGTAAATTCTAAAAGCTTTAGACATTTCAAAGTATCCTAAAAAGATACCTTTGTCTGTTTTAGAGTCCACCTTGGTCTTTAGAATGAAGCATTCACAACCAAATACATGAAAGTAAGAAATGTTGGGGCTTTTTCCTTTCCACAATTCATAATGTGTCTTCTTTTGAAAAGGCCTAATGAGTATTCTGTTTTGTACATAACAGGCTGTGTTTACTGCTTCTGCCCAGAAGTACTTAGGGAGATTATTCTCATTGAGCATAGATCTAGCCATCTCTTGCAGAGATCTGTTCTTTCTCTCAACCACTCCATTTTGTTGAGGAGTTCTAGGTGCAGAGAAATTGTGAGAGATTCCATTCTCCTCACAGAACTGTCTAAACTGCTCATTTTCAAATTCTCCCCCATGGTCACTTCTAAGAGTAGAAATACAGAAACCCTGCTCATTTTGTACTCGTTTACAGAATACTGAGAAAGCCTTAAAAGACTCATCCTTGTGGGTTAAGAAGAGTACCCATGTATATCTAGAATAGTCATCAACTATGACAAATCCATATTTTCTTCCAGCCAAGCTAGCAACACTAACTGGTCCAAACAGATCCATGTGTAACAACTGAAGAGGTCTAGAGGTTGATACTTGGTTTTTAGATTTGAAACTTGATTTTACTTGTTTACCTCTCTGACATGCATCACACAAAACATCTTTCTTAAAACTAATATCAGGCAATCCTCTCACAAGGTTATCCCTTTTTAATTTTGAAATTAGTTTCATACTAGCATGTCCTAGTTTCTTATGCCATAACCATCTTTCATCCTCTTTAGACATCAGACAGGTTATACTTTGATCTGAGAGATCAGTCAGTTCAATCTTATACAGATTTTGTTGCCTTTTAGCTGAAAAGAGCGTTTTGCCACTGAGATCTTTAACTATACATAAATCCTTGGTAAAGGAGACATCAAATCCACTGTCACATAATTGATTTATGCTAAGCAAATTGTGTTTTAATCCTTTAACCATAAGAACATTAGATATAGAGGGAAGAGGAGGTTTACCACCAATAGTACCAATTCCTATAACCTTCCCTTTCTGATTTCCACCAAATGCCACATGTCCTCCTTTCTTAAGTTGGAGGTCTAGGAACATAGACCTTTCTCCTATCATATGTTGCGAGCAACCACTGTCTAGGTACCAGCAGTGGTGTTTTCTTTGTGCTGTTGAGGACATTTGCAACAGAGATTATTTGATCTTTAGGTACCCATAGTTTTCTGGGTCCTTTTCTGTTAGTTTTAGGAGTCTGTGAAGACTTCCTTCTTTTCTTATGAAGACACTTAGACATAACATGTCCAGTCTTTCCACAGAAATTACAGACAGGTATGGATTTAATAGAAGTAGATGTAGCAGACACTTTAGAGTTTTTAGTTGATACTTTATGATGTGTCTGATGGACATATCCAATACCTTCTTTATTAAGGGAGTGCCTCTGACAGCCAAGCAGCTTGGTCAGATTATCTCTACCATCAACAAATTTGGCAAGATCAAAAGTGAGCTCTTCCACTTTCTGTTGAAGTTTTTCAACTTCTTCAAACTGTGATGTATCACTAGAGATCTTAGCTTCATTACACTTTTCAGTCTTCAGCTCACTGTTTTCTTTGGCAAATTTCTCACACTCTAGAGATTTCTGTTTATGCTCACTGAGGAGCTTAACATGATCTCTCTCGAGGGATTTGAAAGCCTTAGATAAGCAGTTGGATTCCTCCAGCAATTTCTCATAGGCATCAAGTAATTCCTTATAGTCAGAATTTACCTCATTATCTAAATCTGAGTCAGTGTTGGCCATCAGACAGAGATTTGCTTCTTCCTCTATCTCTTCATCAGAAGATGTTGACTCCAGATCTTCCCAAGTGGCCATCATCCCTTTCCTCTTCTTTTTGAAGAACTTCTTAAAAGGGGCTTTCTTGAGTTGAGGACATTCTGCTTTGATGTGACCTGGCTTTTTGCACTCATAGCAGACAATTGAGTTCTTGTCTGTTGAAGTGGAGTCTTTGAAGTTCTTGTCCTTGTTGAACCTTCTGAATGGCTTATCCTTTCTGAACTTCTTTTTCTGTAAGAGAAGCTTTATCTTTCTGGTTAGGAGAGATAATTCTTCCTCACTTTCAGAATCCTCGGGTTCAGACAGGTCAGCATCACTGGATGACTCGTCTGCCTTCAAAGCTTTAGAAGCTTTTGAAGACTTTTGATCAGCCTTCAGAGCAATTGACTTGCCCTTCTTTGTTGAGATTTCATCTCCAAGATCTTGCTCATGAACAGTGAGTGTACCAAGAAGTTCATCCATAGTCAAGGTGGTAAGATCCTTGGCTTTAGAGATAGCAGTTACCAAAGGTCTCCACTGCTTAGGTAAACTCCTTAGTATCTTTCCAACCTTCTCAGCATTAGAATACACTTTGCCAAGAGACTTTAGGCCATTGGTGATAGTTTGGAATCTTCCTATCATCTGAGCAACAGATTCTCCTTCCTCCATGAGAAACAGTTCATACTTTCTGACAAGTATGGCAATCTTTGATTCTTTGACTTTGGCTGTTCCTTCATGTGTGACAGCTAAGGTGTCCCATATTTCTTTGGCAGAATAACAGGCACAGACCTTTTCAAATTCATCAGGACTGAGAGCACAAATGATATTGTATCTGGCTTTGTGATTCAGCTCCCACTTTGTCTTTTCTGCAGGGGTCCACTGAGCTTTTGGCTTATCAGTGTTGTCATCATTTTTAGGAATGAAAGGACCATCTGTGATGACATCCCAGATATCAGAGTTTGTAGATAGAATGAACCATGGAAATCTATCTTTCCAATAGTTGTAGTTTTCTCCATTGAAGAATGGAGGTCTGGTTAAGGAAGCTCCTTCAGTCTGGTGACTTCCACTAGCTCCAGCAATCATGTCTATTCTTCAGGATCTTTTACCTCTACACTGTTAGATGGTCAACCCAGAGGCTGAGCTCTGATACTAACTGAAATAGACAACTATAAACACGAGAAGAGGGGTTGAATTGTGTTTATCAGAAATTAAAATAAAGTTGAAAATTTTTCGCACACAGAAGCTAGGTTCGGACAGGTGTAAAAAGGTTACACAGACAGGTCACCTGTCTGTTGTATCTTTACAGAAAAACACACAAGCACGCAGATGAAAAACAAGTTTGATAGAAACACTTTTAACCCCTTAGTTAGAATGCAGATGATATATAATCAAAACAACTAAAGAGATTAAGGGAAGAGAGATTAACACAGTGATTTATCCTGGTTCACTCTTTAACACAAAGAATTACGTCCAGTCCTTGGCAGCACCAAGATTTATACACTATAACTGATCAGGTTACAGACTCCAAGTATTGTTTGCACACCTAGCCTCTTCAGGCTCCAAGACAAGTATTCTTTGCACACCTAGCCTCTTCAGGCTCACTCAGATTTGTTTGAGAGTTTGGTTTGTAATAAATACAATTACAGACAGACAGATCTTTCACTAACACTCAGAGAGTGGTTTAAATGTAAAACTTAGGAAAGTCTGCGTAATAACTTCAAATGATTGAAGAATACAGCATGAATAAATGAACAGAGTAATGGCTCTTTAATGCTTTGTAATTTCTTATGGTTCATCTTCAATGACTTCTGTATTTATAGCTTTCAAACATTTAATATCCGTTAGAGACATTCCTTGCAACGATGGCTTCAAGCAGAGCTTCATTAAATGCAACATAGTCGTTCTGGGCAGCCATTAATGCAATGGAGACGTTGGTTGTACTCTAACATGAAGGATTATGGTTTTATGCATCGTGTAGTAGCCAAATCAGAGTTATGCAGAATGCTTTTGTACTTTTGCAGAGTACATTTCCCTTCTTGTGTAATAACCGAAAGTACTAGGGAATAAAGCATGTTGGAAACATTCTTTAACTGAAAGTTTGTCTCTGACTTCCTAGGTTGCTTGAGAGAATGATCCTCTGAATTTCTTGATAAGCGTGAGAGAGAGATTCAGAGTCTTCTGCATGAGGGGACAGCTTCCAAAAGCTTCGTGTACTTCGAGTTCTTAACAAAGAACCTTAGACGAGTATGAGAGCAAAGCAGAGACAGGTTGAAATCAATTTGTACAAAGTCAACAATCCTAGTCAGCAGACAGGTTGACTTTTTGCTTATCCAAACAGGTTGTTACTTAAGTAGACAGACAGGTGAGTTTTGCTATTTTTCTGATCTGTACACTAAGTAGACAGGTTAGCAACCACAAAGTAGGTTAATTAAATCATTAACCAATGTTTAGTTTTCATCAAAACTTAGGGAAATGCACACAGACATTTTAGAGACTTAACAATAATAAGTAGCAAAATCAAGAATGGGGACGCATGACAATGGTGGAGATAGGTGGAGGGAAAAAAGGTTATATGGAGATAGGTGGAGGGAAAAAAGGTTATAGATGAGAGCCTGCAATAGATATGTGCTTTTGTTCCATAGACGAGGTGAAATCATTTTATGGAGAGTATGATTCCAAGAAGGGTTTTGGGTGGAGGATTAGAACATAAAAGAAAGGAGAGGATTGTGAGATAAATTACTTAATGGAAGCATGTTCAAGAGAGGGATCTCGAGTGTCAGAAATTCCATCTACGTTGAAGACACTTCCTACTAAAGTGAAAAATTGTCGAGCAAAATTTACTATTAAGTTGGGAGAAGATGGATTGTGGTACATTAAAACTTTTGTACCCGACCATTCTCACGAGATCAGCCCTACAAAGGCAAGGTTGTTCAAGGCTAACAAGAAAATGAACTTGCATGTAAGGAGAACAATCCAAATCAATGATGATGCATGAGTGAGGATCAATAAGACTTTCCAATCTCTTGTTACGGATGTAGGAGGGCATGAAAATATGCCATTTTGTGAAAGAGACGTGAGGAATTATGTTAACAAGAAAAGGCATGCAATTGGAAAGGAAGATGATAGCAAAGCCTTAATAAGCTATTTTCATCAAATGAGGGAACAAAATAGTAATTTCTTCTATGATATAGATTTGGATGATGATTTTCACGTAAGGAATGTGTTTTGTGCTGATGCAAGAACTAGGGCTATTTATGAATCTTTTGTCGATGTTGTGACTTTTGACACAATATATTTGACCAATAAATATGACATGCCTTTTGTTGCGTTTGTTGATGTGAATCATCATGGTCAATCAACATTACTTGGATGTGGTCTGGTTTCCGCTGAAGACATAGACACATTTGTGTGGCTTTTCCAATCATGGCTTTATTGTATGCTAGGAAAGGTCCCTACGGGCATTGTGACTGACCAATGCAAGGCTATGCAAAAAGCCATTGAGATAGTCTTCCCTACAACTCGCCACAGGTGGTGCTTATGGCATATAATGAAAAAAAATCCTGAAAAGCTTAGCGGATATAGTTCATATAAAAGGATTAAGTGTGCAATGAAAGAAGCAGTTTATGGTATTATCACAGCAGCTGATTTTGAAGATAAATGATGTTCTTTCATCGAAAAATTTGAGCTTGGACAGAATGATTGGCTGGGTGGGTTGTACAAGGAGTGTCACAAATGGGCACCAACCATGCTGAGGAAATATTTTTGAGCAGGTATGTGGTTAATTAGGTATCTTGATGCTTACAGTCATTTTCCACATCATTTTAAATATATGGTTAATCACTTGTAAATATTTTGTTAATTCAGTTCTTTATTTGGTTAATGGGTCATCCTGAAACTTCAATCACTCGTTTTCCACCCCCATTATAATATATGGTTAATCACTTGCAAATATATGACTGGTTCAGTTCATTATTTGGTTAATGGGTCATCCTGATACTTCAATCAGTTTTCCACGGCGTCTTAAATATATGGTTAATCACATGTAGATATTTAGTTAATTCAATTCATTTTTTGCACAGGTATGTCAACAACGTAGCGAAGTGAGAGCATACATGCTTTCTTTAATGGGTATATCAATTCAACAAGTCTACATCAATTTGTAAAGCAATACGATAATGCTCTCAAGAGTAGAGTAGAAAAGGAATTTCAAGCTGATTTTCAATCAATGGATACAACAATTTCTTGTGGGTCAAACTCTTCAATTGAAAAGCAATTCCAAGGCGAGTACACTCATGCCAAGTTTAAATAGGTTTATCCTGAATTTAGAGCTAAAATAAATTGTGCTGCCTCCTTCAAGACTGTGGAGGGTTGCCTTGCTACTTATCACGTGTTGGAGGAGGTGTTAGTTGGTGATCTTTAAAGTTGTGCTTAGTTATGAAAACCATGATGTTTGTTGTGAATGCTCGTTGTTTGAGTTTAGATGTATTTTGCGTCACCATATGCTATGTGTGTGTACTCAAGAGAGGTTTAAAAATGTGCCCGATAAGTATGTTTTAGCAAGATGGAAGAAAAATATTAAAATGAAGCATTCATATATTAAGAGCAGTTATGATGTGACAGACTTGAAGCCACAAATGGAAAGATTCGACAAAGTGTGCAAACATTTCTATGAGGTTGCTGAAGTAGTTGCAGAGTCTAAAGATGCAACTAAGGTGCTCCATGAAAGACTACATGAATTTAATTCTAATTTGCCCACCATGGATGCTACATTGCACAATATTAACAAAAGTTCCAATGATGACTCAAATCCAAACAATGCTACTGGCATTCGTAGTCCATTGCTGGTCACACGTAAAAGACGTCCTCCATCAAAGAGAAAAATATCAGTAGTTGAAAAAGTTGTTAAGAGGTCCAGAAAACGGTCCAAGCGAAGTGATGACAAAGTGACTACTAAGGTATGTGTTTTGTTTTCCAGAAATTCTGTATTAACCATATACAACATAGAATTAACCATGAATTTGAACTCTGTTAACCAAACTTTCTGAAACTATAAGTTTCAATTCAATTCAAATAATCAAAGTATTATGTACTGTTTGTATGTTATGTATTCGTTCAATCAGTACGCCCTTCTGTAAATTGATGCATCTTACAATTTTTATTCTTAAATGTGTAGGAGGGAAATACTGGAATGGTGGGTAATCAGAGTGAAAGCAATATATGTGTAGAATCATCTATCGAGGTTGTGACCGGTGGAGATTTATTGGATGCAAGCACCGTGGTTTGTGTCTGTTATAAGATTGTGCTAAATGTGTAGAATTTGTTGGTTTATGTGTCGTGGGTGAAAAATTGTATAATTTAATGGATTTGTATGTCGTGTTATAGAGTTTCTAGATAATTTATGTGCTAGTTGTTGACGATGAGCTGGAAATTTATTTTGATTAGTTGATTGTTTTTCTATACAGTCAAGGGATGTTTATATCAATACAGATGCTTCAATATCCATTTTTGAAGATAGCCGTTGGGTCCTTCAAAATCTAACAGTTCCACGACCTGCATTTGTGGGTCTAGATTCAACATTTAACGATGATATTAATCCGAGTGTACAGGCATGTAAATTGTCTGTCATTTATTGGCTCATTGTTCAATAATTTTAGTTTCTTATATTGTGTTGTCCAGTTTGGAGGTAATATATCATTCGTGGATCTATTGACAACGTCCGATGTTGACTTCAGTCCTCACAGTTCACTACAAATTTGGATGATTAAGCACATTTTGGAATTTTTTTGTCTTGACTAGTGACTGTGTATTTTGTGAATGGTTGTCACATATTTATATGGGTTAAAAGAATTTAGGAAGACAATTTTTCAATGATGGTATGGTGTTCAATAGTCTTTTGTTTTGGTCATTAACATCGTGGTCAATTGCTTTGCGTCCAGCACTTTACTAATGAACATCGTTGGTTGTGCAGGTTGGTCGAGTGCAAATCACTTTTGTCATTTTTTTGTATGACATGATTGCAGCACAAAACATCCATTATCTTGGAAAGGCTATAGGGTCATTTTTTGGTGTGCATAACTTTTACTATGTATATATATAGTTGGTGCAGGTTGGTCGGGTGCAACTCACTTTAGTCATTATTTGTATGACGTGTTTGCATCACAAAACCACCACTTGTTTTGGAATGACTTTAGGGTTTTTTGTTGGTGTGCTTTATGATTCATGTTGTATACATATATATACAATCCTATGTAAATGATTATGTATAAATGTCAATGGAACTTTGCTACTTGGTTAATGATCTACAATTGCCAGGTTAATTCAGTTCATTATATGGTTTATGATATATCCTGATGCTTTAGCCATTAAATATTTGGTTAATCAAGTGCAAATATTTGGTTAATTCAGTTCATTATATGGTTAATGGATTATCCTGAAGCTATCAATCATCTTCCATGGCCAATTAAATATTTGGTTAATCACGTGCAAATATATAGTTAATTCAGTTCATTATATGGTTAACGGGTTAACCTGAAGCTTACAAGATTTCCACAACCCATTAAATATATGGTTAATTACGTGCAAATATTTGGTTAATTCAATTCATTATATGGTTAATGGGTTATCCTGAAGTTTTCAATCATCTTTCACAGCCATGTAAATATATGGTTAATCACGTGCAAATATTTAGTTAATTCAGTTCATTATATGGTTAACGGGTTATCCTGAAGCTTATAAGTTTTCGACAACCCATTAAATATATGGTTAATCACGTGTAAATATTTGGTTAATTCAGTTCATTATATGGTTAATGGGTTATCCTGAAGCTTTGATCATCTTCCTTGTCCATGTAAATATATGGTTAATCACGTGCAAAATTTGGTTAATTCAGTTCATTATATGGTTAACGGGTTATCCTGAAGCTTACAAGTTTTCCACAACCATGTAAATATTTGGTTAATCACGTGCAAATATATGGTTAACGGGTTATCCTAAAGATTACAATCATCTTCCACTACCCATTAAATATCTGGTTAATCACGTGCAAACATATGGTTAATTCAATTCATTATATGGTTAATGGGTTATCCTAAAACTTACAAAAGTTTTCCATAACCATGTACATAATGTGAAACCTGTTAACTCAGTAAGGCCTATTACTTATTAGTCAATCATTATTTTAAACATGGTCAATCACCATTTAAACCATGTATAATGAAGTATTAACCACAACTTTCAATCTTGCATACATTTATACCATAAACTTTTCAAAACAGCCCAAAAAAGATGTAAACAAGAGATGCATGACTTTTGTATTTCATCTCTACCAAGTACAACTTTACATAATTGTTATAAACTACCCAAAAAGATGTCAATCACATTATTTCCTATAACTATATCCCAATGAACAACTATTCCTCTGTTGTCCTTTTATTCTTTCTCCCATATGCCCTGGTAAATGGGAGATCAAGTCTGACACTTTGGACGCACATCCTTGGCTTATCCTTAATTCTTGTTGCTATGTTTGATGTAGGCTTTGAAGCATCATCCGCATTATCTTCACCTGCAAACAACAATCCTAATTTTAGATGGTAAGTAGGCTTTCTTGTTAATACAATGATGGTAAGTAGGCTTTCTTGTTAATACAATGATACTTTTTAATGTGGATGCACAAATCGTTACCTACCAGTATGTATTTCAATGTGTGCTTCCTCCAGTCCACCGACCATTACTGATGGAGGATTAATATTTGCATCATCAACATGCTCCCGAGGAGAACTTAGTAGTCGTAAACCTGCATAGAGAAGTTTCTCAATGTGCTTTCATCAAGCAAACTAAATAAACACTTGGACAATAAAGAAACTAACACTTGTTTAGTAACCACGCACCTCTTTCAACATCTGAACATCCTACACCGCCCATGTCAGCATAGATACATCATGGGCACCTAATGGAGAACATCCCCCATACTCATTCTATGGCTTGGTGTTTGATCGGCGTCGAAGTTCACTATCTTTCAGCATTCTAACTTCTGCCTCTAGAGTCAAAATCCTCTCTTCATGCTCCTTAAGCTTCTCTTCATGCTCCATAAGCTCTGTCACCACTTTCTGATGTTCATCAACATGTACAAACAGGTGTTGTTGGCCCTAATGCAATGCATCCCTGACCATGTCAAATTGAAGCTCATCATCTGTTGCTGTTAAAGCAATAGTTACCTGCAAACACGAGAAGCACATCAAATAGACATTTTTGTATATAAATTTCAACATATTATGCAAACAATGGACATCGATAGTTACCATGTTGTTCTGGAATGCTTCCTCAATTTTTTTTCTTTCTCAAACTCACAACTGGCCAAATAAAAAACCGTGGGAAAGGGTGCTCAGGAGGAATGCTAGGTGTTTCCCCATTCGATAGGTGGTTCATCGCCCAGATCTTCAATAAAGATTAATATCATTAATAGCTGTAAAATTTTGTTAACACAACAAAAGATGGTGTTGTAACATATGCGAAAATAGATAACTGTAGGATAGATGCACCAGCCACACAAATGTGTTTGACTAACATTTTTCCCCTGTTTAATGGCAAGAGCAGTTTTGATCAAACTTTCAACCAAGTAATCATAAACAGCCTGTGCCCAATTGAAGCTATTTAGACAGTCTAGGTCATCTAGTAGCCTAGCAAAACCAGTATATAACAACCTCCATGTTGTTGGAAAGTAAAACTCTCCAAAAGCAAGGAGTATTTATAGCCTACAGAAATCACTGACATCCTCCTCCTCAAGCACAAGAAGCCTGTCAAGAATTTCCTCAATAGTTACCTCATCCCCGTCAAATGATGACAATGTATAACATTGGTCATCCTCGTCATCTATCACACATTCACTGTGACTGGGAGTCCTATTGCCAAGCATACGTCAACAGGGGTAAAAGGAATCACCATACCCCTAACTCTGAATCCCCCGCTATGCTCATCCCACTTGAACGGGGTGGTCTCCATATGGAGTTGTTGTGCATTTGTAAGGTTGTGGTTAACCTCAAACAACCTTTTAGGTGCACAAGCATGCCTCAAACAAACCTATCAAGTATTAGTAAATATCAGTTTGATGCTAAATAGATCGTACACGGGCAAATACAAATAGTTAAACAGTTTCCTTACACTGTTTTCATTTGATGATGCCATCCTCCTCGCCTTTCTGTATCCTGTTTAGAGATGATCCAACACATGCTAAGTTATAAAATACATGATGTTATCAATCAACAGTCGCGAGCTAAAATTTAAAAAGGGTACAATAAGTCAATATCTCAAACAAAACAAATATATCTCAACAGGCAAACACATTAAGCATGATCGTGGATTTCTGGAATCTAGCCATAACATAAAGAAAAATTGTTGCAGGCTTCCCAATTTGTCAGTTTTAAACTTTTAAATCTTTGACACAATTCTTGCATATATGAATGTTACCATCAAGCATCACAAACCTGAAAGTAAACATTTATAAAATTCAGAACAGCCTTCATGACAAGGAATTCATCACCTCTCACATATTCAAACCCAATTTACGAACAAAAATAATAAAAAATGAAAATTGCCACATTCTCAAACACCAACATATTTTTTTTGGATCACTAACCCACCATAAAAAGATGATTTTTCTACACTTTTGTTGAAAAATCTTTTTCTGAAATGAAAAATAATATCAAAAAGGTATCACACATCATACACATACAGAATGTTCTATAAGTTATCACACATAATCAGGGACGGAGTCAGACATTCATGCTTGGAGGGGCCGACTATAAAATAAAAAAGTTATAAAGACTACAAAATATAAAAGACTACATGAAAAATGAAGCACATGAATTACAAAGACTACAATATATATATATATATTGGCCTAAAGCTTTATAATGTTAAGTCTTCATATCATATAGACAATCATCACAAGAAAAACGGTGGAAGAAAAATCATCACTCAATCCATCACACCAAGGCAGAATATATGTTGCTTAAAATGTGCCTAGGTAGGAATATTTGAACTCATAATCTAGCAGTTATAAAAATTACTCAAACCATCGCACCAAGGCAGCTTTTGAAGTAGCTATATTAGTTTTTTTTCTATAATAAAAAATTGTATATAATAGAATACAAAAGGTACTCACCCACATACAATGTATCCCCAATTTTCAATAAGACTAACATAAACAAGTACCCATGATATATAACCAGAGACTTCAATTTCCAGCTTCAACAAAAAGCTAACTAGAAACATATCCCCTAAGTACTAACTATTACCCTTTTACCCATATAATTACAAAAGCATCTTTACTATCCCAACCAAAATGATAGAATAATTGCAACTCCACCAATGTAATCCCAGTTCCATCAAAATCTCGCAGGAAAGGGAATTCATCCTCGGCCTAACTAGTTGCACATCATCATAAAAACAAAGGCACTGGCATTGCAGGAAGTAGCTGTATTAGTAACATTTATATTTTAAATAAATTGGTAGGGGCCATGGCCCCTGTAAGGGCATATGTACCTCTGTCCCTATCACTTAATACTTAGCCTCTAATGTTTGTTCCACATTTTTCTTTATAATTAATCTTCAAAAGATGGAAATAGAAACCCAAAAAATAAGAAACCTTAAACACACAAAAGCAAGATGGAAATCAAAAACCCAGAAGCTGATTTAAAAAGGAGAGGAAGATAACCTTAAGGAGGCTCATCACCACCGTCTTTACCACCGTCTTCAACAATGGTGGGAAGGAGACAGGTCGCGAAAGCATAGGAGTGAAGGAAGAAGGTTGGAGGCTGGAGGGAGTGAACTTCACAGTGAGAAAGAGAGGAGTGTTTGGAGACAGCTTGCGAAAGCAGAGGAGTGAAGGAAGAAGGTTGGAGGCTGGAGGCTGGAGGGAGTGAACTTGCTTCGATGTGAGAAAGAAATGAGTGTTTTGTATGTTTAGGGTTTTTAGAAACTAAATGAGGTGAGACCCAAAATTTACTCATAAATTTCGGAAATGCCATTGTATATACGGTTGTCACCGTAGAGTTGTCCCTTTGGGTTATCAACATAACATTTCTGTAATAATTATGAGGCTTGGCTTCATTGCTTGTTGCTGTCATAACTCTTTGCCTTGCTACCTCAAGTTGGGCTAGGCAACGACTCAGGTTTGTAATCTTGTCCAATTTCTATATTCGAATTTAGCTTTTGGACAATACCGAAAGCAAGAAGTTTTGCTTTCAGGCCACATTGGATTTGGAGTTGGTTGCTCACTGATGGACCATGTTTGCCCATTTGGTCACATAAGTCAAGGCTTTTAATTTTGGTACCCCATAAATTGATCTTGGCACCTCTATCCCCATTAATTTTTTCTTTATTCCGTAAATGCCCTTTGCCCAACTCTTTGTCATCCCTCAACCCGTCACTCTCTCATTTCTCCTCCCACCTCCTAAGTCTCACCACACTGCACTCCAACACATAAATCTTCCCTTTTCAACCTCCCTCTGGTTAGACACAGGCACAAGCAACGGGGTAGAGCACGACATTGTTTTTCTTTTCTTCTGGTTTTTAGTGTCCCACAGAAACTATAGTTTCCATGTGTATTAAAGGTTTTTAATAAACTCCGAAACTTAGTTTCTGTGTGTATCAAAAACTAGAAATGTATCGTGGATTTGAGTGAGATTTTGGGATGAATTAGGTATTTATGTTTCTCACTAAAAAAAGTCTCACAAAATCCACCCATCGAAATTAGTAAGTTTTTGAATATTATAAGACTTTCTATAACTAATAAAAAGTCTTTATTGAAACTGGATTTGGATCTGTTCTTTAAAAAATCCTACTAGTCCTACCACAAGACTCATTTAGATTATTTAAAAGTCTTAATTGAATAACACGAGATTTTTTTGTCATAAAATGGTCTTTTAAAATCTCAATTCAATACACCTCTTCTTTAGGTTTCGTGAAAGCCCATGACTAAAGGAGTAAAATGTAGATTCCAATATATTTTGTCTTTACTAATGAAGTAAATACCAACTACTCAAGGAATAGTAGTGGGCATCAACTGAGGCTTGTGAATCATATGGCCATATAGGTTTTGATGTTGACAAATATAGTACTAAGGGGGAGAACATGAACCAATCAATATGATATAGACTTTGATGTTGACAAATAGAGTATCATGGTATTAATTCAATAAAAAGAATATTGGTCTTAATATATATAAATGCCATGCGACTATTTGATTGGGTTCTCAATGAATGATTATGTGCTTAATGAATATTATATTAATTAAATATACATGTGTTAAATAATCATGTTTAATATAATATTGAGTGAATACACATGTGATATTTGATTATATATATGTTTGTGATTGGCAATATAATAATTTGGCATAGAAACATACTTGGAATTATTATTATATGCCTAAAGACATAAGAAATATTAAATATGATATTATCTTAAAATATGTCTTATGAATTATTATATATGGCTTTGTTACGAAATTAAATGTGAAATAATATTATTATTTTCTATACCTTGAACTAATGCGATTTATGAGAAAACTATGAAATAGAAAAGTTCAGGTTGGAATAAGCAAAGCTGTGAAGTCAAGAGCTTGAAAAGCTTAAATCCAAGAAGGACTAGATTGCAAATAGAAGAAAAGAGTATCCAGAAGATCAAGCAAGCACAAGGGGCAAAATGGGAATTTCATTAAAGTGTATTGCTTGTTTTAGAAAAATAGTGTAAATGGTAAGTAGAGTTATCAATTTAATATTGGTCTCACACACACACTTTTAACATGTGCTAAAAACATTTTAAACATGTTTTATATATGACAATTAATTGTGCTTAATGAGTAATCATAATATTAATTGTTAAGATTTTCAAATTCAAATGTGCTTCGAGCCATAATCGATTATGGGAAACCAATAATCGATTATGATATGAATTAAAAGGCTTTAAATGAGTTTAATGAGTATTGATTTTAATTAAAGCCGTTAAGTTTTGAATTTGAAATTGAAAAATCGATTATGTACTTTGTATAATCGATTATGTCCTTACTGCCTTTCAATGATCTTCAAACGGAAATCTCTTAACCGATTATGTAATTGATTATGCCTATTATGTGAAAGTCAGTGGACTAGTAATCGATTAGTATAATTGATTATGCTTATTCTGTCCAAATGCGTGCTTCCTGAAAATACTTTAGATAATCGATTATGGCTTGCAATAATCGATTATGACGCGACAGAAATGAATTTTAAAGAAGCTTGACCTATTTTCTTTAGACCATCACTTCTCACTTATAAAAGAAAAGTAAGGCAGCCATCATAAGCACCGATATACAACTCTACTATTTCTCTCTGTGCTAAAACTCTGAAAATCATTTTCTATACTCTTACACTATACTTGACCATATTATTTTGAGAGTTCTACACACCATATAGGTGTTCTTATATCTTGTGCTTCAATTTGTTTTTATCTGCACTAATTAGAGTGCTTTATACTGGTAAGAGTCGGATTGACTCAAACCTTATTTTGATTACTATTCTTACAAGAGATGGTATATCTCTTGGGATATTTTTGAGGCTCTTACACAAGGGATTGTATGTCCTATGATTTGTGTTAAGGGTACTCTTCATTGTAAAGGTTCTAGCTGTGCCTGTTTAAAAGCTAGTGTTTGAGGCTCTTACACAAGGGATAGTATGTCCTGAGATTTGTGTTAAGAGTTCTCTGATTTGTAAAGGTTCTAGTTGATCCTGTTTAAAAACTAGAGTTGATTGAAAACCCTTGGTCGTATTGCCTTGGGGACTGGACGTAGGCCACGTGGGTAGTCTGTGGCCGAACCAGGATATATTGTGGTGTTCATCTTCTTTCCCTATCCTCTTTACTTTATTGCATTTTACATTATAGCGCTTTAGTTTCAAACCGTTTATTTTTATCAAGTGCTTCAATTCGACAATAATCTTTTATCCGTTGCGAATTCTGTTTTAACTTTAAAAAGGGTTTTTGATTTATCGAAAAAGATTTCATGTTTATTTAAAACCCAATTCACCCCCCTCTGGGGTATGGTTGCCACGGCCAACAAGTGGTATCAGAGCTTCGGCTCTGGTTAGTAACATAACAGCTTAGAGTTAAGATCCTTTGGCAACCTTTTTGAGTTTTCCAAAATGTACAGTTTTGAGATTGACAAACCACCATTCTTTGATGGTGAGAATTACATTTATTGGAAAATGAGAATTGAAATTTTTATACAGTCAATTGATGTCGACTTATGGGATATTGGAGTTTTTGGACTCATTTTCAAACCCAAAGAACATCAGACTGAGTTTGATAAAAATTGTTTTTGCTTGAATTTCAAAGCTATGCAAATTCTTCGGAATTGTTTGTGCGATGATGCTTATGAGAAAATTAAAGATTGTGATTGTGCCAAGGCTATTTTGAATGTGCTTGATTTTAATTACCTTGTCACTAACACCTTTGAGATTGAAAGCAATGACAGGAAAGGGCAAATTTCAATGGAGGAAAGACATCCTCAAGAACATGCCAAGAAAAAAGACCACGAAAGCAAAAAGCTATTGGTCAAGAAAATTGAAACTACTCTCCAAGCAACTCAGAGAAACTTGGAGGTAATAGATTCTAAACTCAATCCTTTGAAAGATGAATGGTCACATGCGTATAATAATTTGTATGATGAACTCATGAGTTTAGAAAATAAAAATTTGAATTGCTTGAAAAGTATTTCTTCCATTGAAAGTGATTTAGAAAAATTGAAAAATGAATATGCCATTCATTGTGAAGAAAATATTTTAAAATTCGAATTTGACTCTTCATGTGCTGAAAACTACAAAATTCTTGATAATCAAGTTGAAGAGATATTTCTTGATATTGCTACAACAAAAAGTGCTACAAGTGCACAACCTTTGTATGAAATAGAAGAAATTCATGACAACTATGATTTATCTATTATTAAACATGACATATATCAATGTCAAAATTATTCAACAGTTGGAAATGAAAATTATCATATGAAAAACGATAGGCACGTAATATGTAATTATTGTGGAAAGATAGGACATATTTCTCATACGTGCATGTATAGGAAAAATTATTCCATGAGAAATAAAATTGTCTGGATTCTTAAAAGTGAGATTATATTGTCCACTAACTCAGAAGGACCCAATGTGAAATGGGTACCAAAAAGTTTCTCTAGTACTTCTAATGTACAGGAAAAATCATTAATTGAGAAACAAGCTATCTTGAAAAAGGAGGGGACATCAAGAAGAAAGCTTCAAAGTTCTGAAAATGCAATTGCTACCCAAAGAAGCAAAGGTCTCTTGATGAATAACTCAATCAATAAGATAAACGATGTAAAAGCTCGATTCAAGATCAAGCAAAAGTGGATAAGAAAGGACAGTCTTGTGAATTTACACAAGGAGGTAACTCTATTCCCTACTTCCAATACTTGCTCAAATGTTAAACTCGTTAAATGGAAGTATGTTAATAGAGATAACAATTTGATATCAAGACATATTTCATGTGATAATTCTAACATGAATATATTTGCTTGATTGTGGACTTTTGTGCTAAATGCCAAGAACATGCTTAAAAGATGTTTGATTATTTTTGTGAAGCATGTTATATTTAATTTGAGTGAAATTAAAATTCTCTAAGAAAAGCTAGGAAAATTCAAAGAATGTCATAATGCTTTTTTAGAGAAACAGTCAAATCTCCCTAGTTAAGAAAATTGAAAATCAAACTGGATAATCGATTATATAATCGATTATGCTTCCTCGATAAAACATGGAAGAAAGTCAGAAACACTGTAACCGATTAAGATAATCGATTATCATATGAGCTTACAAATTTTCGTAGAAAACAGTAGACACATAATCGATTAGCGTAATCGATTATGCTACGATATTTGGCTTTTTGAAAATGTTTTGTTTTAAAATTAAAAATCAAGTTGCTAATAAATGTTTCTTTTTTATATGATATCTTATCTTATTTAATTTTATAATCATTTTCAAGATATCAAATTCAAATTTGACTTGACATTAATTTCCTTTATGATACATAAATATTTTGAAAATTATTGATGATTGATTTTGAAATTAAGATGATCAACATAAATTCTGATAATATTTCTCTTTAATGAAGATTTCAAATTTCAAATTCAAAATTCAAATTGTTTTTGGATATTTTCGAAAATTTATGGTGAAAAACTTTTATGGTGATTATTCTATATTCATTAAGGATGATTTGGAAATTTATTTTCTAGTCATGAATTAATTGACCACATATTTTCAAATTGAAAATCATCAAGATTGTGGCAATAAATACTTGATTGATTGTAATATTTATTGAGGATCAATTTTTGAAATTTAAATGATGAATAAATTATTATAATATCTTTTGAATATCATAATAAAGAGAAATAAATTTTTGAGATTTTAAATTCAAAATTCAAATTATCTTTTATTATTTTCGAAATTTTAATTTATGAAAATATATTTTGAAACTCAAAATCACTATTTCTTCATTCGTCTATAAATTAAAATCTGATTGAAAATTATTTCAAGATTCAATTAGTAATTAATTCATGATTGCATTTTATTGGAAAATTAATTTCTTGCCATGAATTAATATACCACATTTTTTTCAAATTTAAAATCATTAAGATTGTGGTAATAAATCATTGATGTTGATTGATTTAAAAATCTATTGAGGATTGATTTTGAAATTTAATGATCAACAAATTTTTTTTTATGATACTAGTTTTTAAATTCAAAATTCAAATAATCAAATATTTTATTGTGATTTTCGAAATTTTGAACTATGGTGATATATTTTTTATATTCAAAAATCATTATCTCCTCATTTTATTACAAAATCAAAACATGTTTGGAAATTTATTTTAATACACAATTAGTAATTAATTCATGATCATGTTTTAATGGAAATTAATTTCTTGTCATGATTTAATATACATCATATTTTCAAATTGAAGATCATTATGATTGTTGTAAATCCTTTACAATATGTGATTCGAAAATTCTTTAAGGATTGATTTGAAAATTATTTTGAATTAAAAAGTTCTTAGATGTATGGAAATCTTTTATTACACCACAAATACATAAATGGAAATTCATTAAAATTGTGGTTAATAAAGAAATATCTTAAATGAGTTTGGCATATCTTTTATTGGAATATTTCTTCTTGCCAAAACTATTGAAGATCTCAAATCAAATCTTTCATGATTAATTTCGAAAATCTCATTAATTTTGAAATCTGGATGATTTGTTTGAAATTCAAAAATCTAATTTTATGGAAAGTTTTAATTATACCACAAGTATCTAAATTGATATTTATTAAGTTTGTGGTTAATGAATTTGGCATCTTTTTATATTTGAGTATCTCTTGCCAAATTAATCCAAGATTTGAAAATTCAAAATTCAAATAATCTTTAAAAATTTGAATCTTGAATTTAATTTAAATATGAAGGAGCAGGAGTTAATGAAAATTAATCTATCTCTGATCTCTTAACATCTAAATAGATATTCCTGAAATATGAAATACAATTAGATGATGTTATTCCCTTGTGCATTACTTGCTAATTTTTTTTTAAGGTTGTCATAGTCAATAAAGTCAAATCTTGAGGGGGAGAAACCTTTAAATTAAATGTACAGTTTTAGGGGGAGATTTAAATCCTTTTTGCTGTTGTCAAATAGGGGGAGAAAAATAGCAAATATCCTTAGAAAACGGCAAATAATATTTGGAGAGAAATATTGCAATATACCAACTATGTCATACATAGGGGAGAAAGACTAAAAGGAGAGAATATCTTTATACATTTGCTATAGGTATTTGTCACCATCAAAAAGGGGAGAATGTGAATCATATGGTCATCTAGGTTTTGATGTTGACAAATATAGTACTAAGGGGGAGAACATGAACCAATCAATATGATATAGACTTTGATGTTGACAAATAGAGTATCATGGTATTAATTCAATAAAAAGAATATTGGACTTAATATATATAAATGCCATGCGACTATTTGATTGGGTTCTCAATGAATGATTATGTGCTTAATGAATATTATATTAATTAAATATACATGTGTTAAATAATCATGTTTAATATAATATTGAGTGAATACACATGTGATATTTGATTATATATATGTTTGTGATTGGCAATATAATAATTTGGCATAGAAACATACTTGGAATTATTATTATATGCCTAAAGACATAAGAAATATTAAATATGATATTATCTTAAAATATGTCTTATGAATTATTATATATGGCTTTGTTACGAAATTAAATGTGAAATAATATTATTATTTTCTATACCTTGAACTAATGCGATTTATGAGAAAACTATGAAATAGAAAAGTTCGGGTTGGAATAAGCAAAGCTGTGAAGTCAAGAGCTTGAAAAGCTTAAATCCAAGAAGGACTAGATTTCAAATAGAAGAAAAGAGTATCCAGAAGATCAAGCAAGCACAAGGGGCAAAATGGGAATTTCATTAAATGTATTGCTTGTTTTAGAAAAAGTGTGTAAATGGTAAGTAGAGTTATCAATTTAATATTGGTATCACACACACACTTTTAACATGTGCTAAAAACATTTTAAACATGTTTTATATATGACAATTAATTGTGCTTAATGAGTAATCATAATATTAATTGTTAAGATTTTCAAATTCAAATGTGCTTCGAGCCATAATCGATTATGGGAAACCAATAATCGATTATGATATGAATTAAAAGGCTTTAAATGAGTTTAATGAGTATTGATTTTAATTAAAGCCGTTAAGTTTTGAATTTGAAATTGAATAATCGATTATGTACTTTGTATAATCGATTATGTCCTTACTGCCTTTCAATGATCTTCAAACGGAAATCTCTTAACCGATTATGTAATCGATTATGCCTATTATGTGCAAGTCAATGGACTAGTAATCGATTAGTATAATCGATTATGCCTATTCTGTCCAAATGCGTGCTTCCTGAAAATACTTTAAATAATCGATTATTCCATAATCGATTATGATGCGACAGAAATGAATTTTAAAGAAGCTTGACCTATTTTCTTTAGACCATCACTTCTCACTTATAAAAGAAAAGTAAGACAGCCATCATAAGCACCGATATACAACTCTACTATTTCTCTCTGTGCTAAAACTCTGAAAATCATTTTCTATACTCTTACACTATCCCTTGACCATATTATTTTGAGAGTTCTACACACCATATATGTGTTCTTATATCTTGTGCTTCAATTTGTTTTTATCTGCACTAATTAGAGTGCTTTATACTGGTAAGAGTCGGATTGACTCAAACCTTATTTTGATTACTATTCTTACAAGAGAGGATATATCTCTTGGGATATTTTTGAGGCTCTTACACAAGGGATTGTATGTCCTGTGATTTGTGTTAAGGGTACTCTTCATTGTAAAGGTTCTAGCTGTGCCTGTTTAAAAGCTAGTGTTTGAGGCTCTTACACAAGGGATAGTATGTCCTGAGATTTGTGTTAAGAGTTCTCTGATTTGTAAAGGTTCTAGTTGATCCTGTTTAAAAACTAGAGTTGATTGAAAACCCTTGGTCGTATTGCCTTGGGGACTGGACGTAGGCCACGTGGGTAGTCTGTGGCCGAACCAGGATATATTGTGGTGTTCATCTTCTTTCCCTATCCTCTTTACTTTATTGCATTTTACATTATAGCGCTTTAGTTTCAAACCATTTATTTTTATCAAGCGCTTCAATTCGACAATAATCTTTTATCCGCTGCGAATTCTGTTTTAACTTTAAAAAGGGTTTTTGATTTATCGAAAAAGATTTCATTTTTATTTAAAACCCAATTCACCCCCCTCTTGGGTATGGTTGCCACGGCCAACAAGGCTATCATTTGAAGTTATTACGCAGTCTTTCCTAAGTCTACATTTAATCCACTCTCTGAGTGTTAGTGAAAGATCTGTTTGTCTGATTGTATTTATTACAAACAAACTTCTTAAAACAAACTTGTTTGAGCCTGAAGAGGCTAGGTGAGCAAAGAATACTTGTCTTAGAGCCTGAAGAAGCTAGGTGTGCAAACAATACTTGGAGTCTGTAACCTGATCAGTTATAGTGGATAAAACTTGGTGCTGCCAAGGACTGGACGTAGCTCTTTGTGTTAAAGAGTGAACCAGGATAAATAACTGTGTTAATCTCTCTTCCCTTAAATTCTTTAGTTGTTTGGATTATATACTATTTGCATTCTAACTAAGGGGTTAAAAGTGTGTATATCAAGCTTATTTTTCATCTGTGTGATTGCGTGATTTTCTGTAAAAATATACCAGACAGGTGACCTGTCTGTGTAACTTATTTTACACCTGTCTGAACCTAGCTTCTGTGTGCGAAAAGTTTTCAACTTTATTCTAATTTCTGATAAACACAATTCAACCTCCCTTCTCGTGTTTATAGTTGTCTATTTCAATAACAAGTGCCAAAGAATTCCTTGTCGAAATTGAGAAATGCTTTACCAAAAGCGATAAGGCAGAAACAAGCACACTCCTTCAAAGCTTGATTTCTATGAAGTATAACGGCAAAGGAAACATAAGGTAGTACATTATGGAAATGTATAATATTGCTTCCAAGCTTAAGGATCTAAAGCTCGAGTTATTTGAGGACTTACTCTTGCATTTGGTTTTGGTTTCTCTTCCTGCACAATTCGGTCAATTTAAGATCAGTTACAATTGTCATAAGGAGAAATGGTCGCTTAACGAGCTCATTTCATATTGTGTGCAAGAGGAAGAGAGATTGAAGCAAGAAAGAATAGAAAGTACTCACTTAGCAAGCACCTCTAATGACAAAGGCAAAAATAAAGCTACTAATATTGAAGTTGCTAAGGGTCCAACACAAAAGAAGCAAATTGAGGGTGAAGAAAGTTGCTTCTTATGTGGTATGAGTGGACATGACAAGAAGGGATGTACCAAGTATCACGTCTGGCGTGCAAAGAAAGGTATATTCCTTACTTTGGTCTGTTCTAAGGTAAATTAAGCTTCAGTACCTAGAAACACTTGATGGTTAGATTTTGGTGTTACTACTAACATCAGTGTTTCAATACAGAATTGCCCAAGTTATCGAAGGCCAAATGATGCTGAAAGATGCATTTATGAAAGAGATGGCATGTCGGTAAAAGTAGAGGCAAATATGGCATTTTAGGTTGTTGTTTAGTATTGGTTATTATTTGGATTTAATGGATACTTTTAATGTACCGTCGTTTAGACGGAATTTGGTTTCTGTTTCTTGGATTGGACAAATTTGGTTATCATTGTTCGTCTGGAAACAATCACTTCAGTTTATCTATTAATTCAAATGTTTTTGGAACTGGTACTATTACGGTGTATGACAATCTATATTTGCATGATATTGTAAAAAACCTTGAATGTGGAATCACATGGTACTAAGTGTAAAGTTAAGAGTGCAAATTCAAGAGCATCAAGTGCCTTGGTTACATCTCTAGAAATAGAGTGGAGTAACTTGTGTCAGATGGAATCCTAGATTCCATTGACTTTAGAGACTTTGATATCTCTATTGAATGCATTAAGGACAGACAGACCAAACAAATAAATTAGGTGCCTAGTCTAACTCATGTATAAGGATTTTCAGCAGAGGTATGGCCTTATAGGCCAAACGAAAGTTAATTGGAATTCCAAACAGTGAGCAACTACTTTATTGGCTATTCTAAACGATCCAAGGGGCTATAAGTTTTACGATCCCAAATTAAAGTCAATTTTTAAGACGGGAACCATCACGTTCCTTGAGGATATTGAGTTTGGGGGGAGAAATAAGGTTAAAGACTTTGTCTTTGAGGAAGAATCGATTTCAATTTCAGAATCGATTCATAAAGTTGCTTCTGATGAAGCAAGTTCGGAACCTCTTCAAGACATTGTTGTTCAAACTTCCATTCAAGATGAGTTAGTTGTTCCAGAAGAACAAAATCAAGATCCTCAAGAACCAGTGCTTCAAGAACCAATGTCTTTACGACTATCCACTAGAAAAAGGAGAAATGCTATTCTGGTTGACTTTCTTCAGGAGCATGAGGAAAATGTTGGTATGATGGAAAATGATCCAATCAATTTCCGTCTAGGCAGGTAAAACTCCAACTCGGATAATTGGATTGAAGCGATGAATTGGGGTATGAGTCCATACAAGACAATAAGGTTTGGAACTTGTCCTATTACCAGAAGGTGTGAAGCCCATTGGTTGCAAATGGTTATTTAAGACCAAAAGGGATTCCAAAGGTAATGTGGAGAGGTATAAGGCTCGTCTTGTAGACAAGGGCTATACTCAAAATAAAGGGATTGATTATAAAGAGACTTTCTCTCCGGTTTCATTGAAGGACTCTTTTAGGACAATTAGGACTCTTGTTGCACATTATGATTTGGAGCTTCATCAGATGGATGTCAAGATGATGTTTCTCAATGGCAACATTGACGAAACAATCTATATGGTGCATCTGTAAAACTTTGTGTTGGGAGACACAAAGAACATGGTTTGCAAATTGACAGAATCCATATGTGGGTTAAAATAAACGTCTCGTCAGTAATGCCACAAGTTCTATCAGGTAATTCCTCATTCGGTTTTGAGATGAATGTTGTTAGCAATTGTGTGCAACACAAATTCAGTGGGAGTAAGAATATTTTCCTATTATTATATGTTGATGACATACTACTTGGGACTAATGATATAGGCATTTTGCACGAAACCAATAGATCTATATTGAGAATTTCGAGATGAAATATCTTGGTGATGTCTCCTTTGTATTAGGGATCTAGATACACCGAGACCAATCTTGGAGTACTCTAGGATTGTCACAAAGGAGCTATATAAATAAAGTGCTCAAAAGGTTTGGCATGCATGACTGCCAGTCAAGTGATGCCCCGGTCGCTAAGGGAGACAAATTAGTCTCAATCAGTGCCCAAAAGAAATCTTAAGATTCAAGAGATGCAGGAGATTTCTATGCATCAGCTGTAGGAAGTATAATGTATGCTCAAGTACGTATGCATCCAGACATAGCATACATTGTTAAGTGTTAGGCAGATACTTAAGCAATCCAGGAATAAATCATTAGAAAGCAGCCAAACGGGTTATGGTTTATTGAATAGAGAACAAAGAACTATATGCTCACATAAGGAAAATCAGATCAGTTAGAGATCATTGAGTATTCTGATTTTTATTTTGTTGGATGTCAATACAGTTGGAAATCCACATCAGGTTATGTTTATTTATGGTTTTAAGTCATCCAAATTATGGAATAATGCTGCAGAATTTTGTCACTGTGGGTTTTGAACTTTAGATTTAATGAAAGACCACTACAGTTATTTTGTAACCATAAGTTAGCAGTGACATTAAGTTCCTTATTGATGTGGAAAAAGAGTTCAGAGTGACAGATAGCTATAAAGCATATTAGGGCAAACTCCATGGTTGCAGATCCGCTCACTAAAGTTTATCACCCAAGGTCTTTCACGAGCATAATGCTCGAATGAGTGTTGTAGATGATACATTTGTCCAGTGGGAGTTTGTATTTGGATGCTTTTCTAAGGAAGATATATTTTATGATTATTTTCTACAGAATACAGTTTCGGTTTGGTTTTCACTCTGAGGTTATTTTGATCTCATTAAAGAATAAAGTAAGACCAGTTGAAAATCGACATGTGCAGGTCACCTTCATGTGATTTTCATGTGCACATTTCATGATTAATCTAGGTCATTTGGTTGTATTGATATTAGTGATCATTGATGGGTTTAGTTATGATTGATATAACGAAAGCCGCTTTGGTTCTATATATTGATATAACTAATGGACGAGATAGTGATATGTCCAAGGTTTATAATGGCAAATTTTGAGCTCATTAAGTCTAGCACATTTTGTCAGGATACATATGTGACCAGTGGGAGATTGTTTGAAATTTTGGGTCACACATGTAATATTTAAATGTGTTAGGGCCATTATTTTAATTAGCCAAAATAAAGTGATCTAATTCAGATAAGGTTTATGGCTAAGGACATAATTGTCATGAAAAATATTGTGTAGATACCTAATCTCTTATTTCTATTTTTATGACGGGCTAAAATTGAAATAGGAAAAGTTTGGAGCCTTGACTCTTCATGAAAGAGCATGAACTCAAAAGCATTAGTCTTCATGAAAGGGCATGAGCTTATTATAAAAGATTGTGGTCCCTAAGTCATATGCAATTAATTTTCTTTTCTAACATTCCATCATTAGAAAGGAGAGGCTCTTTAAGGTTTAAGAGGAATTGTGCATGCTTGACTTGGAAGACTAAGAACCACAAGTTCTCCATCATATTCTCCATGGATTCAGGTACGCTTCCGCTATTGTCTTTCATTCTATATTCTTGATGATTGAACATGACTTGTCTTGATTTGTGTCTTGATTTGATGATGGTTTTCATCTTTAAGTATCTCCTATAATGTTTTCCAACATATATCTCGCAGGAAAGCAACAATTACCATTCAAAACATTAATGTATTACAAACTCTACATGTAAAAGATATTCATATCATAAAATCAACATACATCAATTCTTATAGTCACCAAACAGTAAGCATTCATGTTTCTAAAATCTAAAACTAACGTGCATGTCAAAACTAGCACAATACAACATGCATGCAACCCTTAACCAAACATATAAGGATCTCTTTTCCTCAAAAACGCATCACACACTTGATAGGGAAAGGGGATTTACGTTACAGTCCAAAAAAGAAAAGAGAAGAGAAAAGAAAAATATTACAACTCACTTTCAAATGAAAACATCATCAAAGAAAAGAAATCCAAATAAAAGGAATAGAATAAGAATTATTTTATTTTAAGATTTCCTTGAGGTTTTAGGTTAGGGACTTCCAAAACCCCAAGCTGTTCTTTTATTATGGTCATGCATTCAATCCATTTCCAAGCCTCTAAAGTAAAGACCATCTTCCTCCCCTACCTTAAGTGTTGTTACAGAAATTGCTGGTGAATAGAGGCAAGTACAATAGTTGTTTCGTTCTCTGGATTACTTGTACCTTTTTGAAACACAAGTGAAAAGAATAAATTATTAGATATTGCTACAAAGTAACTGTGAAAGGAAAAGAATAGAATAGAACACAGCAGAGGACAAGTAGCCGAAAAGTTTAGGAGAAGAAAATTCATTTTAAGAAGTCAAAAAGGTGTTTTATGACAGCAAGGGATATGAAGAGTTGTAAAAAGAAAGCAAGAATAAAGAAAGTAAAGACTTACGGTGAGTCTTTTTTCTGGGCAACGTAAAAAATTGATGGGGAAGGTACTTTAAATAGATAGTTGAATGGACAGATACGGTGGAGTTACTGAGGGAAGAGTGAGAAATAAATATATTTATTTAATTTTTTTTTCCTTCAAATGGCTCCCCTTCTCTCACACGCTACCCCACCTGTGCAACTCTCACTTCACTCTCCTCACTGAGTTTTTCATAGCCCATTGTTATTTTAGGCACGTAACCTTCTACCAATATTATCATTTTACACGTATAATGACTTATTCAAAGATTTTGTTTATTATTTTATTTATTTATTATCTATTTATTTTACTATATATTTAAATCTCATTAAATGCATATATAAAATATCCCCTCATCTTTACACTGCTGCACTTGTCACTTCTTATCACCACCACTTACACTACACCTTTTCCTTACTTGAACACGTTATCACACTGTACCTCACCCACTCACAATTTTCCGCATCTCTTCCCCGACCTTTTAACCAAACTGACCTACTTTTAGAAACTATATACCAAAATAACCTAATTTTGAAACAATTTACCAAACTAACCCACTTTTTGACATAGTGAAATAAAATATTAATTTTTTTGTGCTAACCAGCGGTGCCATTGACTTTTTAACCTGTCACGTGGCAGGTCCTGATTGGTCAGCGAAAATTTGAAAAAAATTAATTTTAAAAAATTATATATATTTTAATACAAAAAAAATCAGAAAAAAATTTAATTTTAAAAAAAAAATAAAAAATAAAATTAAGGGCAACGCCACGTATCACCACCCGATGAGTGGCGCCTGTACAACAGGCGCCACCAGTGGCGCTAGTTGCAGTGGCGCCGCCACTCACGATGTGATTGTTGGCGTGAGTCATTAGAATCACTAGAAAATAGGAACATTAAATGTACATATCAGATCAATTGTGGGATTAGCTATCAAATCCCTTAGTTCAAGGGTCAGCCATGATTACAGCCATGTATATTGTATAAGCTAGAATAGGTCCTGAAATTACTCTTTTTTTGTATCTATATATTTTGTGAATGACCAATGGAGAAATACACTTGACGGAAATACTTACTATTTGACAGTGATGACATGTAGCGCCGCCTCCTACCACCCATCCTACCAACCCAACCCCCCTCCCCCATATCAACTATTTTTCTGGAAGTGTTTAATTTAAATTTTATAATACAATATTTTTATCAATTTTTATATTATTTATTTGTATTTTTATTATATCTTTTTTTTATGCATTCAAAATGTATCATTTTTTGTATTATATATTTTTTTATTCTCTTAGTTATTATTAAAGTTATTGTTAGTTATTTTTTTATTTTTTTTTTGTTATTATGATTATTAGTATTGTTATTATTTTTGATGAAGTAGTTATTATTATTATTATTATTATTATTAAATCTATTATTAATGTGGTTTTTGATCACACAGTAATATACTATTAATATTATAATGATGTTTGGTATTAGTGAATGTTTTTAAATTTTTAAATATTATTTGTTGATATATAGGATATTAGTAGTGGCCCATATTACCATTATCTTTTTATTTTTTATTTTTATTATCTTATGGTTATGTTAATGTTAATATTGTTTGTATAGATCTTAGTGTTATATTTGTTATTTATTTAGGTGGTATTCTTGTTAATTATTAGGATTCTTTATTTGTAATTTTTATTATATGTTTTTTTTGTGCATTTAGAAGGTACCAATTTTCACGTAACTTAACTCGACAGAAGCAATGAATTGAGTGAAGACTATAGATTTATAAAGGAGAAACCAAAGATACGAAAGATTTTGTGCACACGTGAGTCACGGATAGGTGTCGACATAATATTCAGGTGGTTAGTATAAGAATCTAAAACAACCTAATCACGTACATCACAACAAGATGAGAATTGTAACCCCCATCTCTGCTTGGGAGTCAACTGCAATGCAAAACTGAATCCTACGTGGCAACAGCTCTTTACCCTCAGGCACCACGTCCTTCATTAACTGTAAACACACTTGACAGTTAGATAGTTTCAGCAAGACTCGTGATATTACAAAATAGACAATCTAATTGTGCATTTTTCCTACTGATCCACCAACGAATATGTCCCCGATACCATCTCATATACTCCGATTGGCTATTCATTTCCCCTTGTTGTGCTACGCCTTCCTGGACCCATCCCAGCCTATTGTTCCATATTTCAATTAATGGTGACATCGTTTCATACCAATCTTGACCAGTTTTCCCCCTAAGCGTTAACTTGTGGGCCCATTTCGGTTGGGATGATGCTTTAGGAACGTGTTGGCTCTTGCCAAACTGTCTCATCGTTCTATCAGGTTGATGAAACTCCCCAATATTAAAGCATATCAAAGGCACAACTGCCCCACAGATATGCATGCCTTCGATGCATATATACGGCAAACTTGCCAAGGTGTACTCGTCATATGGCTCCCACACGATCTACAAACATTCAACAACTATCAAAACAGAGAACTAGTTAAGAATTAATAAAATCAATGATGTATTACATCAAGACCCTTACATCAAATAGTTCCATTGTATCAAAAACATCTCGATAATGTGGCAGATCATGATAATGTCTTGAAAAATTCCTCCCACACTGCCACCTGATAATCAAATTTATGTCATAAGTTAATAATACCAAAACTAACGATTACTCAATTAAAAAATTAATCTCACCTGGTTCCATATGGTGTCCCTGGTGGTCTATTAATGTTTGAGTCTGGGTGCCACATTTGGAAACCGCACCCATGCGCATATCTGTACCAATGTAGCAAAACCTCCCATCTCTTTTTTGGAATAGTCAGTGGACGTACATAGTTCACGATATAAATAACCCAAGACCGCTGATCCCCAACTAACTTGTGCAGTAAGATTAAAATCCTCTAACAATGTTAGATATCTTAATACGACAAACGAACCAGAACGATCTAGGACCAACACTCCACCAAGTAACCTCATAATATACGCTCGTGCACAACGGGTAGCCACTATTGGATCAGATAAATCATGTTGCTCTAGATCTCCAAATCGTGCATTTAGCCATGTCAGTCTCAAATGACTGCCATGAAAGGCTTCCTGTTCTGGTATCACTCCAAGTATTTGACCAACATACTCTGGCCAATTATTAAACGTTCGACATATTACAGCCACTCCGTCAATGCGAAAGACCCGTAAAAACAACAATATCCTGCAAGGTGATAGTGCACTCTCCAAATGGCATGTGGAATGTGTGGGTCTCAGGCCTCCACCGTTCAACCAATGCACTTATCAGTGCGTGGTCTAACTGGAACAGTGATAACTGAGCCGTGCCCAAAAAGCCTGTCATCTCAAGAATCCCTCTAATGGCCAGGGGAATGTTTTCACCTTCATCCTTAAATTGTTATGCTTTTCTAATTCTGAGAAGCCGATCCTCCTCATTGTTCCATACATGTTGAGAGACATGTGTCTTTTGCATGTCTAACAACACATCATTAATAGGGTTAGGATTGATTGGATGTGCCATATTACCTTCAAAAAAATAAAATCATAAATACGTGAACCATGAGTACAAATAATAATAATAACAACAATAATAATAACCACATTAATAATAACAGCAGCAACAACAACATAAAATGTTTTAATAACTACACTAATAATTAACATAATCATAAATTAACAAATAACCCTAATAATTAACAAGAATACCAACTAAACTAATAACAAATATAACACTAAGATCTATACAAATAATAGTAACATTAACATAACCATAAGATAATAAAAAATAATAAATAAACAAATAATGGTAATATGGGCCACTAATAATATCCTATATATCAATAAATAATATATAATATTTAAAAATTAAAAAAATTCACAAATACCAAAAACCTCATTATAATATTAATAGGATATTACTGTATGATCATAAACCACATTAATAATAGATTTAATAATAATAATAATAATAATAATAATAATAATAACTTCATTAAAATAATAATAATAATAATAATAATAATAATAATAATAATAATACTATAAAAAAACTAACTAACAATAACTTTAATAATAACTAAGAAAATAAAAAAAATGGTACATTCTGAATGCACAAAAAAAAAGATATAATAAAAAAATACAAATAAATAATATACTAAATGATACAAATATGGTATTATAAAAATTAAATTAAATATTTCCAGAAAAATAATTGATAAAGAAGAGTGTAAAAAAAAAGTAGCTGAATGTTGGTAAATGAATATATAATAATTAATAAAATAATTAAAATATAATATCCGCAAAAATTTAATATTTACCCAAACTTAAAATTGAATACAATAGAGTGTAGAAAAAATTAAAAGAGTATAATAGAATGTTGGAGAATGAAGAAAATATTATGTTGTAAAAGTGGGAGAAAACCAGTGTTGGGAGAGGGAGGGAGCCGGGTTATGGGTATATATATATGGGGGGATGGGGTTTGGGTTGGTAGGATGGGTGGTGGGGGGCGGCGCCACGTGTCACCACATAGTGAGTGGCGCCACTGCAACTAGTGCCACTGTTGGTGCCTGTTACAGTGGCGCCACTCACCGGGTGGTGACACGTGGCGCTGCCATTAATTTTCTTTTTTTCTTTTTTTAAAATTAAATTTTTTTTGATTAATTTGTTTTTTGTATTAAAATATATTTTTTAAAATTTTTTTTTTTCAGATTTTCGCTGACCAATCAGGACCTGCCACATGGCAGGTCAAAAAGTCAATGGCACCAGTTTGATTGGCACCACTAGTCGGCCCAAAAAAAAAAATTTATTTTATTCCACTGTGTTAAAAAGTGGTTAGTTTAATAAATTGTTTCAAAAATACGTTATTTTGATATATAATTTCTAAAAGTAGGTCGGTTTGATTTAAAAAACCTCTCTTCCCCTCCTCCTACACCTACACACACTGCACCCATTAGTTGTCTATTGTTTATTTTTATTTTTTTATTTTTTTATTCGTTTTATAATATCTTGCCACCTTTCTATTTGGCATGGATCACTTAGTTTCTCACGTGCACACACATCACATTAACATTTTTACTATTTATTTTAATTTTTATTATTTTATTTTCTCATAATAGATGTATATCATATACTTATATATTTATATTTGTTCATTCCTTTATACTGTACACCCATATTGATAGTAAATTTTTAGTGTACCCAATTTCATCAAGTTCTTATATTTATTTTGATATTGTTTGCATAACTTAAGGTGGTGTGGTTAACTTATAATTTCTCTAATATAACCATTGGATCTACACATATTCACAATTGAACACACTTAAACCAAACAATAGTAAAAATTTATATTTATAATTTACCTATTTTTCTCCTAAAGTTAGTTTAAAAATGAGGATGTTACAGTCACGAGCTAGAGTTTGCTTGTTTATAAATACTCCGAGCAGAGCATGGTCACACTCACACTTTACTCTCCCTGATTATTCATGGAATGAATCTCAGACTTGGATTTAACTCAGCCTCTGGTGGCCAATGATGATCTTGGAATGGCCTCAATTCAGTCAACTCGCTAAGAACAACCTTCATGTCGGATCTTCTTGTTAAGGTTCGTTTTGCCATTGATGAACAAAATCCACTTGATGGTATTATTTGCTCAACTAGCAACTTAACCCAAGGTCACTTGTCTTAGAATATTTACAGGGTTTTTGACCAAACTGACCCACTTTTAGAAACTATTTACCAAAATAACCTAGTTTTGAAACTATTTACCAAAGTAACCTACTTTTGATTAAAATAATAAATTTAAAAAAAAAAAAACTACACAGGTGACACGTGCCCCCCCCCCCCAACCCCAACCCCAACCCCAACCCCAACCCCAACGCCAACTAACCTATTTAACACTCCCCACCAGCCAACCCCCTCCCCTTCGCTATCAAACCCCCCACCCGAATCCCCCTCCCCTCACACACACACTCCCACTTCCTACTTCCTCTCTTTTCTTTAACTTGTTTATTTTCTAACAGTCTTTTAATTTTTTGTACACTATTGAAATCAAGTTTAGGTAAGTGTTAAATTGTTTATGATATCATTTTTTAATTTTTTTTAATTATATAGTCATTTACCAATATTCTGTTACTTTTTGTTTTTTACACTCTTCTTTATCACTTATTATTCTGGAAGTGTTTATTTTAACTTTTATAATACCATATATTTGTATCATTTAGTATGTTATTTATTTGTATTTTTAATTTTACCCTTTCTACCGGCTCCCCCTTCCACCAACACATATCTCTTAATTCTTTTTACACTCTATTATAATAAATGTTAAATTTAATTAAAAGTTTTATTATTTTATTAATTGTTTTATATTCATTTACTAACATTCTGGTACTTTTTTTTTCGTTCATCATTGTCATTTATTTTTCTGAAAATGTTTAATTTAATTTTTATAATATAATTTTTGTATAATTTGGTAATTTGTTTATTTGTATTTTTTATTATACCCTTTTTTTTGTATTCAGAATGTACCATGTATTGTTTATTATATTTTTATTTATTTATTTTCTTAGTTATTATTTAAGTTGTTGTTATTTAGTTTTTTTTTTGTTATTGTTATTATTATTGTTGTTGTTGTTGTTGTTATATTATTATTATTTATTATTATTATTATTATTTCTATTATTAATGTGGCAATTGATAATACAGTAATATTCGATTGTTAATTTTTTATTATGTTAATTATTAGTGTGGTTATAGAAATATTTTATGTTGTTGATATAAGGGAAGAACCAAATATACGATAGATTTACTGCACACGTGAGAAGCGAGTAAGTGTCGGCATAATATTTTGATTCTTTTACTAACCACATGAATATCTTCATGTACTTAGTAAAAGAATCTAAACATCTTAATAACGTACATCACAGCAAGTTGAGAATTGTAACCCCCATCTTCGTCTGGGAGTCAACCGTAATGCAAAACTGAATCCTGTGTGGCATTAGGCCCTTACCATCAGGCACCACGTCCTTCATTAACTGTAAACATATTTTACAGCCAGATGGTTTCAGCAAGACTCATGATATTACAAAATAGTCCATCTGGCTGTAAAATGTGTTTACAGTTAATGAAGGACGTGGTGCCTGATGGTAAGGGGCTAATGCCACACAGGATTCAGTTTTGCACTGCAGTTGGCTACCAAGCGAAGATGGGGGTTACAATTCTCAACTTACTTTTGAAGGAAATACGAAATTCATGAAAATAAAACAAGGAATCAGGTATGAAGCGCTGAGATCAAGGATACATTCTAGGTTGCAACTTCAAACAAATCAGTGTATTTCAAAGATAACGGCCAAATATCTTGTACAAATAACACCTCCAATTTTCACTGGTTACCAATTAACTGATGATGCGGATGTGAGTTGCATGTTGGACGCTTTTCTGCAAACGCCGGATGTGACAACACTTGAGATCTATGTGGACATCGATTTGGTTGGTAGCTCCATTATACCTGAGCAACCACTATACAGTAATCTTGAAGTACAACAATACGACTTGTCGGATCAATCAGTTAGCGACGATGAGGGATGGTACAGTGAAATGGAGTCCGTGTCAGATGCAGATGAAGACGGCGATGAATTTACATATTATGATTCAGATGAATCAGCTGATTCCAAAGATGAAGGTGAAGATGGGTCCAATATAATAGTATCTGGGTTGGTTTCTCTGGTGTCATCGGTACCGCCCGGTGGTGGTGTACCACAATAGTCAGGTATGTTTTTAATAACGTTATTCCATTCTAATATTATTATAATCAATAACGTACATATATAAAATAAGTTAATATATTACAGGTCAATCACATGGTCCATTCATCAATCCATCTCCACATTACAGTTATATTAATTGGAATCATCCAGACGAAGAGACGGATTTCGCAGGGTTGGACGTTCTTGGATCTTGGCAGCTCGGCCAGGAGTTGTATGTGGGGTTGCGATTTGAGAGCAAACAGGCTGTTCAGGATGTGGTGAAGCGACATTCAATGAAAATTCACCAATCATTTGAAGTTGGAAAATCAACAAAGTCCCTATGAGATGTCCATTGTCCAAATTGTGCAGATGGTTGTCGTTGGAGGTTAAGGGCCATTTTATCGAAGAAGTCAGACATGTGGGAAGTGTCGAAGTACGATGATCCTCACAACTGTGTCAATGCAATTTTGTCACAAGATCACGCAAAGATGGACTCCAACTTTGTATGCTCATGCATTCTAGGTATTACAGTTCATGAAGATTTTAAATGCGATCATTAAAATAAATCATATATGATATGATCTTAAATTTATTTTATATGATGTGTCAGGCATGGTCCACGAACAACCTGCTGTTACCGTTGGGCTTATACGGGAAAGAATCCAAAGTATGTTCGGATACAAAATTTCTTACCGAAAAGCATGGAAGGCGAAACAAAAGGCGATAGTGCATGCCTTCGGAGATTGGGATGAATCGTACGCACTGTTGCCGAAATGGTTTCAGCACTTACAGTTGTATGCCCCCGGAGCCTATTATAAGATCGAGACAAATCCTGTCGTTGTTGGTAATCGGGTTAATATTCACAGTCGTAAGTTTCTCCGTGTTTTTTGGATATTCAAGCAATGTTGTGACGCATTCAATTACTGCAAGCCGATAATACAAGTTGATGGTACATTCTTGTATGGTAAGTATCGTGGTACCCTGTTGATTGCAACTTCACAAGATGAGAATAGGAAACTCTTGCCGCTTGCGTTCGCTATCGTTGAAGGAGAAACATTGGATGCCTGGTCCTGGTTTTTGGCACTTATTCGTGAAAAGGTTACCAATAGGACAGGTATATGTTTGATCTCTGACCGCCATCGAAGTATTATATCGGCTGTGGCAAATCCATACCTTGGTTGGCAACCACCGAATTCTTACCATGTATACTGCCTCAGACATATCGCCAGTAATTTCAATCTCAGATTTAAAAATGTTAAGTTAAAGAAATCTTTGATGACACTAGGTAATAATTTTATTTCAATTATCAAATGGATTCGGTGAATCATCTTTATATATCAAACATGCTATGTTATTTCAGGATATACAGCGTCTCACGTTAGCTTCGAGCACAGGTTAGAAAGGTTTCGAGAAGCTAGCCCGGAGGTCGCACGGTGGATTGATGGCATTTCAAAGGAAAAGTTGAGTCTCGCTTATGACGATGAAGGTCGTAGGTATGGTCACATGACAACTAACTTGTTGGCGGCAGTAAATAGGGTATTCAAAGGTATTCGAAATTTGCCAATCACGGCGTTGGTGAAGTGTACATACCATAGACTGGTAGAATATTTTGTTGAGTGGGCTTCAAGGACCAGGGCAGAAATGAATTCTAGTCATAGACACTCCGAAAAATTCCGAGAAGCAATGATGGTGCAACATGCAGAAGCATCATCCCATCATGTTCGGAGGTTTGACCATCAAGGTATGCGTTTTGAGGTCGAGGAGGCATTCAACCCAACCACCCAGAGTGGGGGCCAGGTGTGGAGTGTTGATCTACCATCTCGATATTGCCAATGTGGAAGATTCCGTGCATTTCACTTCCCTTGCTCTCACGTAATTGTTGCTTGTGCCCACGTTCATATTAGGTGCGATGAGTATATCGACCCCAAATACAGGTTAGACTGCATCATGAATGCTTACTCCCAAGAATGGTTCCCCGTTGGAAATGAGGAAGGTGTACCTGCAATGTATATGCCGTGGACCTTGGTACCAGATGAGATGATGATACATCCAAAGGGACGACCTAAATCATCCCAGACAAGGAATGAGATGGATTGGAGGGAGTCCCAACCTAGCCAACTTTGCGGGTTATGTAGGTCTGAAGGGCACAACCAGCGTCATTGCCCTCAACGCGCCGGAGGATCGAGGAACGTTTAGATGACTTGTAATTTAGTTTTTAAAGTATTTTGCTGTGTTTGCTAATATTTAATGTAGATGTAGTTACATCCTATTTAATAGTTTTGTAATCGCTGCATGATTCAATAATAAGGGTAAAGGCCCATTTTGGTCCCTGACAAAAATCGCGTGGGCCATTTTAGTCCCTAACAAAAAAAAAGTGCTTCGTTGGTCCCTAACAATCACTAACGTGGGACACGTTAGTCCCTCGGTTGACTCGCGTGTGCCAGCGCCCGTTAATTGGCCTACGTGGCCGTTAATTCATCTGATGTGGCCGTTAGTGATCCCTGTTGGAATTGTATTTTATTTTTCAATTTTTTTCCCCTCACAGGACCAAAACGACGCCGTTTTGGGTTCAAGAAAATCAAAAGACAGCTCCTTCTTCTTCTTCCCTCTTTGCTGCACTTCATACATGAACCCTAATCTACTCACTCTCCATCTCCGCGTCTGGTACAATCTTGTGGAAACTTCTCTGCAAATCGCGATAGGGTTGACAACAAAGGTGGGTTAATTTCCTTCTTCTTTTCTATTTACATTTTCGTTTCTAAATTAGGGTTTGTTTTGTTCTTCCCTTTTTCAGTTTAGGGTTGTCTGTGGTACAAAATTAGTTTTCGATTTAGGATATTGATTAGTGGTGTAGGGTTGGGTTTTATACGGTTGAATATGGGTCAAATATGGGTGTAGGGGACCATTTTTATGGGGTCTGTGATGGTGTCCCCTTTACGATGGTGTGTTTGGGATTTAACTGAAACTGAAACTGCAACACAGGTATGTTTGGGATTTAACTAACCAATTGTCACAATTGAATTTTTCTATTTTTCTAACTTTCTGAAATTCTGAAACTATCTAATTGATTTTGATCTTGCAGGGGACAAGGAGTGCAGAACACACAGGCATCACAAGAACCACCTCATGTAACACAGGTCAACACAGGGACTATTTTGTCCCTCGACAATAATTGTTAGGGACCAATATGACTCACTTAAAATGTTGTTGAGGACAAAAATGTCCCACGATACTAAACTTGTTTTTCTGCATTTCAGGGTCATTCACAAGTAACTCCACAGCACCAGCTGCTGTGAGGCCACCCCCAATTAGGCCATCTGCTATTAGGCCAGCTGCTCAAGGGCACCACCAGCTATGCCAACTTCATTCACACCATCTACTGCAGTGGGAACCATCCCAATTCAGCCAACAGGAGCACCAATGAGGCCCTACAAACCACCAAGACTGCAAGGAACTCCTAGTGATATGACTTTCATGCCAACACCCGGACTTAGGCCACCAAGACTTCTAGGGCCTAGAGCTGCAATGAGGCCACCACCTGCTATACAGCCACCAACTGGAAAGAATAACACAGACACATCTTGAAGGGATTGACAGTATAGGATTTTGGAGGGATGTAAAGGATTTTGTGGGAGATGCATAGGTTTTTGTTAATTTTCATTTTGGGGGATGTAATGGAGTACACATTTTGAGCTGTTATGAGCTTTGTGTTTTGGAATCCATACAAAGGATACCCTCTTTGGAAGATGTCAAGTACATTAGTTTCACTTTTCTTCGTACATGTTGACAGTGATGATGTAATTCAATACAATATATTTTGCATATGCTTGAATGAAGTTTGGAATTTCTCAGTCTATTTACCTCTTTAATTATTGTTGTCATTTTACTTCAATACTTATAAACACAAGTGCCAACACAAAAGTGAGGACTAATAAAGCCAAACTTTCCATTTCATTACACTAATTAAACACGCTTAATAACATAACATAATTTAGACTAACTTAATGCACCAAGGTTAACAAGACTTACACTAACTTAATACACCAAGGTAAACAAGACTTAGACTAACTTAATACACCAAAATTAATACATTTGTCACAAACACTTAGGCTGACTTCCAAACAAAAGCTATCATAACCAAAACAACAATGACAGCACCTAACACCATTCCAACATATCTCTGTTGTTGTCTAACTTCATTGATCTTCAATTGCACTTCATTCATCTTGCGATGCATTTCATTCACCTTCAGCTGCATTTGAATCAACTTTGTTTTGTTGTCATCGTTCTCCATCTCCAACCGTTTGATTCTCCCTTCTTCAAATTTCGCCATTAACAACATCTTCTGCTGCTGCTCCTCATATTCATCCAGCCAAACAAACCTTTCACAATAAGGTTTGTTGTCTTGCAACCATCACAAACAGTAACCATTGCAGTCCCAAGGAATAAGGGGAAGCAATAGAATAAAATATTTCCTTTACCTTGTTATATTTTGGGCACCCATAGAAGGCTCTGTTTGGGTTCTTGATATGAAGATGATACATGGTTTGTTGCAGATACAAATGGGAGGGTCAAATTTCGGAGTTGGAAAGCTTGAAGAAGAACTCCAACTATGCTCACCCCTGGTCATGGGATTGGAACTGGAACTCATTCTGAGAGAGAAATGAAAAGGGGCCAAAATGCAGTCACTAGGGATTAGGGTTCTAATGCAATTAGAAGCTTCAACTAAACCCAATTGGGTTATTGCTCACAAGTCTGTAGCGACCACAACGAGCCAGACAATGCAAATCAAGGGATAAGCAAAATTAGGGTTCATGTATGAAGTGCAGCAAAGAGGGAAGAAGAAGAAGGAGCTCTCTTTTGATTTTCTTGAAGGACCAAAACAGCGTCGTTTTGGTCTTGTGAGGGGAAAAAAATTGAAAAATAAAATACAATTCCAACAGGGATCATTAACGGTCACATCAGATGAATTAACGGCCACGTAGGCCAATTAACGGGCGCTGGCACACGCAAGTCAACCGAGGGACTAACGTGTCCCACGTTAGTGATTGTTAGGGACTAACGAAGCACTTTTTTTTTGTTAGGGACTAAAATGGCCCACGCGATTTTTGTCAGGGACCAAAATGGGCCTTTACCCCAATAATAATAATTAACTACCTAACTATCCAGTTATTATTAAGCGAACAAATAAGATATTAATGTTATGAATTGCAAATATCATATATACAACAAGTATCATTACATCAAGGGTGTCGGTGTGGGTATTCGTTTGGCTGCGTGGGTGACAAGATGCACTGATAACCTCGATCTCTTGCTCGACGATGTGGGTTTCGCCTAATCTCTTGTTGTGTATCATCATCTCCCGCATCGTCACCAAAGTCCATTACATCCTCAAAATCAATATTCAGATCAATGCCGGGTTGACCAAATTCAGGAGATCGCATGGGCGTGTTTTGAAGCTGCGTAATCCATCGTTCAGGTGCAGCAGGAGTGCAGCCAGCTGGCGTATATGGCACCGGCGTATAATACGTCTGGGAGGAATCTGGAGCCATACTCGAACCCGCTGGTGAATAAGATGTACCTTGATGGATTGTTGGACCTGTTCCTGTGTAAGATGGACCTGCATGCATACTCGGATCGGTTTGTGGATACTGTGATTGCATGCTTGGGCCTGTCGATCCAGAAGGAGCCGGAAGGTCTGGATAGAAATAAGTCCGTGGAGGCTGATATGGAGTATATAGAAATGGTGGAGGAATGTAGAATGTCCCCGGATCTCGCTCTGGGAACTGTGGTAGATAAAATGGTTATGATTCATTGGTACCACTAGTTGCACCTGATGTTGCATATCAAATGGAGCTCCGCTGATAGGACTTATGAGACGATTTTGGGACCCTAGTGCCATCATCATACGCTCGATCTCACTCCTAATCTCTTCAAGCCTCATTTCTTGGCTCCCCTCTGGCATGACTAAATAGTTTACCCGTTCAAGCCCGTCAACCTATGCAGCATTAAATTAATCGGGTATTAGTCAAGATAATGATAACTTAATAATGTTTAAAAATAAAACACACCCTTAAAAATATCCGTACCAAAATTCCATGCTGTGCATTTTTTCTACTGATCCACCGACAAGTATGTGCCAAGTACCATCTCATATACTCTGATTGGCTGTTCATTTCCCCTGTTGTGGTACGCCTGGCTGGACCCATCCCACCCTATTGTTCCATATGTCAATTAATGGTCGCATCGTTTCATACCAATCTTGACCACTTTTGCCCCTAAGCGTTAACTTGTGGACCCATTTCGGTTGGGATGGTCCTTTTGGAACATGTTGGGCCATGCCAAACCGTCTCATCGTTCGATCAGGTTGATGAAACTCTCCAATATTAAAGCATATCAAGGGCACAACTGCCATCCAGATATGCATGCCGTCAGTGCATATATATAGCAAACTTGCCAACAGTAACTCGTTATATGGCTCCCACACAATCTATAAACAATCAACAACTATCATAAAAGAGAACTTGTGAAGAATTAATAAAATCGATGATGTATTACATCAAGACCCTTACATCGCATGGTTCCATTGTATCAAAAACATCTCGATAATGAGGCAGATCGTGATAGTGTCTGGCAAAATTCCTCGCACGCGGATAGTCAAATTTAGGGAATAAGTTAATAATACCAAAGCTAACGATATGTCAAAAGTCAATTTAAAAATCAATCTCACCTGGTTCCATATGGTGTCCATGGTGGTCTATACTCGTTTCTCAGTACGGGTGCCACCTTTGGAAACCGCACCCATGCCCACATCTGTACCAATGCAGCAAACCCTTCAATCTCTTTATTGTAATAGTCAATGGCATTATATAGTTCACGATATAAATAACCCAATGCCGCTGCTCCCCAACTAAGTTGTACAGTAACATTAAAATCCTCTAACAAAGTTAGATATCTTAATGCGACCAATGCACCAGAACGGTCTGGGACCAATACGCCATCGAGTAACCTCATAATATATGCTCGTGTACAACGGGTAGCCACTATTGGATCAGACAAATCATGTTGGTCGAGATCTCCAAAATGTGAGTTCAGCCATGACAGTCTCAAACAACTGCCATGAAAGGCTTCCTGTCCTGGGATCACTCCAAGCATTTGACCAACATACTGTGGCCAATTATTACAGGTTCGACCAACTACAGCCTGTCCGTCGATGCGAAGACCCGTAAGAACAGCAATATCCTGCAAAGTGATAGTGCATTCTCCAAATGGCATGTGGAATGTGTGGGTCTCAGGCCTCCACCGTTCAACCAATGCACTTATCAGTACGTGGTCTAAGTGAAACAGCGATAACTGAGCAGGGCCAAGAAAGTCTGTCATCTCAAGAATATCTCTAATGGGTGGGGGAATGTTTTCACCTCCATCCTTAAATTAGTGTGACTTTCTAATATTGAGAATTCTATCCTCATTGTTCCACACATGTTGAGAGACATGTGTCTTTTGCATGTGTAACAACTCATCGTCAATGGGGTCAGGATTGATTGATTGTGCCATATCACCTTCAGAAAAAAAAAATCATAAATACGTAAACCATGAGTACAACAACAACAACACTAATAATAATAATAACAACAATAATAACAATAAAAATAATAATAATCACATTAATAATAACAACATCAACAACATAAAATATTTCAATAACCACACTAATAATTAACATAATAAAAAAATTAACAAGTAATCCTAATAATTAACAAGAATGACAACTAAAAAAATAACAAATATAACACTAAGATCTATAAGAACAATAATAAAATTAACATAACCATAATATAATAAAAAATAATAAATAAAAAGATAAATAATATCAACACTGATATCCTATATATCAACAAATAATATTTAAAAATTAAATAAAAATAGCAACTACCAAACATTATTATAATATTAATCGGATATTACTGTGTTATCAATTGCCACATTAATAATAATAATAATAATAATAATAATAACAACAACAACAACAACAATAATCATACATAAATAACAAAATAAACATGATAATAAATGAATAAATTACCACTATTGATGATATTTAACAATAATAAATTATGTTTACAACAAGGTAATAAGACAGTATATTACTGGATTTATTAGAAATTTTATATTTTATATACATCAAAACATCTGTTTGATAGGCTACTGGCCAGTAGCCACTACACAAAACAACCTAATAACGTACATCACAGCAAGTTGAGAATTGTAACCCCCATCTTCGCCTCGTAGCCAACCGCAGTGCAAAACTGAATCCTGTGTGGCATTAGCCCCTTACCATCAGGCACCACGTCCTTCATTAACTGTAAACACATTTTACAGCCAGATGGTATATTTTGTAATATCATGAGTCTTGCTTAAACCATCTGGCTGTAAAATATGTTTACAGTTAATGAAGGACGTGGTGCCTGATGGTTAGGGCCTAATGCCACACAGGATTCAGTTTTGCACTACGGTTGACTCCCAATCGAAGATGGGGGTTACAATTCTCAACTTGTTGTGATATACGTTATTAAGATGTTTAGATTCTTTTATTAAGCACATGAAGATATTCATGTGGTTAGTAAAAGAATCAAAATATTATGCCGACACTTACTCGCTTCTCACGTGTGCAGTAAATCTATCGTATATTTGGTTCTTCCCTTATATCAACAACAACATAAAATATTTCTATAACCACACTAATAATTAACATAATAAAAAATTAACAATCGACTATTACTGTGTTATCAATTGCCACATTAATAATAGAAATAATAATAATAATAATAACAACAACAACAATAATAATAATAACAATAACAATAACAAAAAACTAAATAACAACTTAAATAATAACTAAGAAAATAAAAAATATATATATAATAAACAACACATGGTACATTCTGAATACAAAAAAAAGGACATAATAAAAAATACAAATAAAGAAATTACCAAATTATATAAAAATTATATTATAAAAATTAAATTAAACATTTTTAGAAAAATAAATGACAATGATGAACGGAAAAAAAAGGTACCAGAATGTTAGTAAATGAATATAAAACAATTAATAAAATAATAAAACTTTTAATTAAATTTAACATTTATTATAACAGAGTGTAAAAAGAATTAAAAGATATGTGTTAATGGAAGAGGGAGCCGGTAGAAGGAGTAAAATTAAAAATACAAATAAATAACATACTAAATGATACAAATATATGGTATTATAAAAGTTAAAATAAACACTTCCAGAATAATAAGTGATAAAGAAGAGTGTAAAAAACAAAAAAGTACCAGAATATTGGTAAATGACTATATAATTAAAAAAAAATTAAAAAATGATATCATAAACAATTTAACATTTACCTAAACTTGATTTCAATAGAGTGTACAAAAAATTAAAAGACTATTAGAAAATAAACAAGTTAAAGAAAAGAGGGGAAGTAGGAAGTGGGAGTGTGTGTGTGTGTGTGTGTGTGTGTGAGGGGAGGGGGATCCGAGTGGGGGTTTTATAAGGAGGGGGAGGGGGGTTGGCTGGTGGGGAGTGTTAAATAGGTTAGTTGGGGTGGGGTGGGGTGGGGGTGGGCGGCATGTGTCACCTCCCGGTGCAATGGCACCACTGCACCGGGAGGTGACACGTGGTGCCTGTGCAGTTTTTTTTTATAAAAAAAATTATTATTTTAATCAAAAATAAGTTACTTTGGTAAATAGTTTCAAAATTAGGTTATTTTGGTAAATAGTTTCTAAAAGTGGGTCAGTTTGGTCAAAAACCCATATTTACATGTGCATGCAAAATGGGTAACTAAATATGCAAAAATGGAACATAGATACAATACATAGAAAGAAACATAGATACTAGTGTTGTATCTTCAATATTCTATTAGTATCATAGAAGGTATCTCTTGTTAATTACTAGGGTTATATCTTCAATTTCCTATCAGAATCACAGTCTAATTGAGATAGAGCAAACGACACAGATACAAAACATAGAAAGAAAATTTTATTAGTTGCAAGTTGTTCACAGACTCTTGCAAGCAGACTGACTACTTTCAAATGGGTGGAAAATGTCAAAATTCACCACCACCATACATATGTATTCCATCAGGCAAGGTGTAGACATCTTTAATTATATCATGATCTTCACAAAGAATACGTAAAAGAAAACATATATGATAACTTTTAAGCACTTTCTAGTTTTAAAAAAAAATGATTGTAATAAATAAAATTAAATGGTATACCATGAATTCTAACATTAACAGGGTGAATGACAGAAGTCAGCTATATAATTAATAAATTAGCTCACCTAAACTTTAATCAAGGAAATCAGAGTCGTTGTAGAGTGATTGATGACTGCCGTCACAAGAACAAAACATAACAGAGCCGGTGAAGGAATATAAGTCATCATCAGCGATTTCCAGTTGACAATAGCTACAACGATGATCGGTGGACCAGGTTCTGTTGCCTTGCTCTTGGATCTATTGAACACAAGTCGGCACAATAATTTTAAAACAGGACATAAGATGTCAACAAAAGAAAATCAGATGCAAGCACTCAGATCTGGTTTTGTTCACCTCTGGGTATCCGTTTTGAAGCCCATGCATCTGAATCCTTTGCTCAATGGCTTGCTTCCTTCATCTTTTTGTATCATCTGTCCTGTGTGAGATATTAAAGGAGAAGAAGAGCAAATTAGTTGAATCCTGAATTAGAAATCATTCAAACAATAAAAGAACTTTTTGAGCAAATTATAAATTATTTAAACAATAAAAGAAGAAAAGTAAGAAAGGGGAAGAAGGGGAGAGGAACCAGTTGTGTGAGAGTTGAACAGGATGAGACAGACGAACCAGTTGCAGTGAGGGGCGGCGCCGACGTGAGAGGAGGCCGAGCGGCGGCGCCGGAGTGAGAGGAGGACGAGCAGAGTAAAGGGACCACGAACTCGAATGCAGGAACACTGGAACAGGAACGTTCAATTTTTTGAGCCCTAGCAAGCAATACGCTGTTGCTCGCTGAGAGAGCAAGAAGGAACAAGGGGAAGTAAAAATAAATAAAGGTAGGTATTGGGCTGATCTATTTGTGAAGTAAACTGTGAGTGTTTTCCTTATTTATTTATTTTTCCAATGCTTGGGTCTTGGGCCAAATTTACTGGCCTTCATGAACTGGAGAGTAATAAATACGTAAGAAAAGAATACATGCATGTTTGCTTGCTGGATGGAAATGTTGGTTAAGCTACAACAGTATTTTGGGGCCAGTCCGAAAATCTTCGGGCCAAACCTGACCGAACCCGACATACTAGTCGGGCTAAACTGGCTGAGCCAAAAAAAGTCCCATATTTTTTTGGTCCTATATTTTTTGAACCCAGCTCAACCTAAAATGCGGGCATTCGGGTCATTTGGGTGAATCCATCGGGTTGGGCCAAAATTATTAACTCTACTTGGGAGTTGTCGCTAACAATCAATTATACTTACAAATTCACGTCAATATATATATATAGAGGTGTTATTTCGTAATTGCTTGTGATATTATTTTTCAATGAAAAAAATATATGTAATAATTATTTTATATATATATATATATATATATATATATATATATATATTATTGATAAACTGTTAGACATATTTTCTTTATTAGAAAAGAGCATTACAATTTACAAGCACATGAAAGTTTGTCCGCTTTCAAAACAGGTTCAACAATATTTAAAGAGGTTTAATTAAAAATTAATTATTAATTTTTTTAAGATTTGAATTATAATACATTATTAATCAATCATATCACATTATTAAATATATTTGACTTTCATAATAATTACCTTAAAAATCACACATTGAGTGATGTATGATTAATTGATAATGCATCAAAATTAAACTATTCTTTTAGTCTTAAAAAATATTATACTCTTTTAAGTGTGAGATTAACATTTTATCGATATATTAATATGATTATAACTCAAATTTTGGCATTACAAAAATATCCGCACCCGCGTACACTAGTGGATAAAATCCGTTGTGGGTCGGATTTGAGAAACATATATTTTCTCCAATGGGTATGCGAGGCGTTAGGGGTGTAAGACCCAAACCAATGACCCGATAAACCCGAAAATCCAAACCAGACCAATTAAATTGGTTTCGAATTTTTTGGTGTTAGGGTCCAAATTGAACCAAACCCGATAGTGATTGGTTTGTTCCTCGGGTTCGAGGATTCTGGAACCGAACCGAATCAATTACTATATTTTAATAAATATATGTTATTTAATATTTATTATATTTAATTTTATATATTTAATATATATATATATATATATATATATATTTTGGAATTTAATAATTTTTGGGTCCGAATCGAACCAAACAAACCAGTTATACCCCTACGAGACATATTATTTATGCGTGCTCATTAAATGAGACGAGGACACTATTGAAGTACTCCTGCTTGTTGGCAATTCTTCAATCCTCCATGTGACACCATCTACCCCGCATGTATTTATAAAGCATAAAAGAAAGATAAATATAAAAACATGCATATTATTTCATAATAATAAAAACCAAGGTAGAAGATACCACATTGTAACGAAACGTCTCAACACAGAATAAAACAAGTTTTAAAAGAAAACATAACAATAAAACAAAACCCAACCTCGATGTCACATTACAAAGCTGGTATAACCAAAGTCCGAAAACATTTCGGATAAACAAACTAAAAACTGGGAAATCCTAAACTACGAGTAGCGGCTCCTCAGAGTCACTCCTCAACAGGCTGCTCATCATCCTCTGCATAACAAAAGGTGCATGCAAAGCAAACAACAAAAGATAGGGAGTAAGAAACATGTATAAAACACAACGGCAAAGGAAGTAGTAAGCAAGGTGAGCATACATCATATAACATAGCATGTTATCACAAATCATTATACATAACATATTTACATCATCCATAACAATTCAATCAACGTATGTTATGCGGTGCAGCACTACTTCACTACTCTGTTATGCAAATGGATCAAATCTACCTCAGGAAGTCAACTTCGGAGTTACATATCCACATTGGCCATTAAGCACCAACGCCAACAGTTTACCAGACCATGGGTGAACACCTTGGATAGCCGATGCACCTTACTCTCGGATGCACCACCACGGGGGGCCAGATTCACCTAACTCTTGGATGAATCACCGCGGACGGCCAGATCGCCTTACTCTCGAACGACCTCCCCTATGTCGAACATCCCCCACTAACATCTCTGATGCGTGAATGCATGAGCAACAACAGCACACAATCAAACAATCACCACCTCTGCTTTAGCCACCAGGCACTAAAGTTTTATCACCATCAACACCTCGGCCAATAAGCATTGAGACCCCCTTAGCTAATAAGCACCAAGGTTCAACACCAACAACACATTGACCATTAAGCATCAAGGCCCACTTGGCCAATAAGCACCAAGGTAAAACAACGTACGGTAAACATCGTTACCAACTAAACCATCTTTAACATTCATGTTTAATTATATTTGTTAAGCCTTCATTGAGTTATCTATCTTGTCCTTGCTTCAATTGGTGTCTTATTACATCACGTGGACAGTTTGGGTGGAACCACCATTATCCCTGTTTCGGCGTTCTGTTTTTTCTATGGGAGCTCGGTCGTGCCTCCCCCAGCACGGGCGTGCTAACTTTTAAGTCAAGCACGGTCGTGCTGTCTATTGAGCATGACCGTGCTTATTGGAGCATGGTCGTATTGTTTATGGGGGGAAGGGTTGGAGAACCCTTGATAAGCTTCCTAGGGCATTCAAAGATCAATCCTATTGGCTTTCAACTAACCATCAATCATTAACTTGTTATTCTTGTTAATCTTCATGTCTTATAACCATTGAGAATTAATCCTTTAATCCATGTTTCATTATTAATGTCCCTAGAACACTCATGAATCAATCCTAGGGTCTTGACTATACCATTGAGCAATAATCTCACTTCTCTTTACTAAGGTTCGAGTCTTATGAACATTGGGGAAAACATCCCTTAATTCCATTCATCTTCATTAACATTCTTTAATTCCAAGTCTTATTAATAAGCTCTATTGTTTTATTAGAGTCTTATTAACGTTAACGTCAACTTTCAACTCACAACATCAACCAATAACCAAGTCATTAATTCATGGCATGATAATATCATCATCAACACATCCAATTATGGCATAAACATCCATCATCAATATTAACAACAACTCAAGATTTAGGCATGCCAGTTACAATTAAACATATATAAACATATAGCAAATAGCAAGCAATAGGTCATGGGTTAGCCCTTCATCTTACGCTACCCCTAATGCCTACATGTTCACACTATACCTTCTCCCTATACCTGGTATGAAGATTCAACCTATTGCCAAACGTAAGCGATTCAACTTTGGTTTCCACAAGCGGCTCGACGAATTCCTCAAGCCTTGGCCAGACACAAAAAGGTAAACATTAATCTCTCAATTCAAGATAGCAAGAAGAGGAGATTAACAAAAGAGATAACAAGGTTACCTTAATTTGACACTAGCGCACGACTCTCTCCCCAAACGCAAGCAAGAAAACCTAAGAGCACGAAGGGTTTTAAAGAGAAGAGAGGGAAGTGGTTTCTGTCGCACAAGGATTGCGAAAAGTGAGGGTTATACCCGCAACCCTCCTTAACCCACTTATTTATACTGTCAGGACAGTATGTACGGCCGTGCTTCGTGATGTACGGCCGTGAATTAGTTATTTACAAAGCGTTTAATGAATCGAAGCAAAACAGGACATAGGTGGGACATAATATGTACAGGCTGTACATAATATGTATGGCCGTGCATAATTATGTACTGTCGTACATACTTATGTACAACCATGCATAATTATGTACAGCAGTGCATAATTATCTGGAGCTCTAACTTAATCTTTTCTGCATCAAACTCATTTATCTCCATTTTAACTTTCCTAAGGCATATTTCTAACAACTAACACAACATACTAACATATATATATATATATATATATAAACGCATTAAGCTTATTTATGAAAAACGAGGTGCTACACTCCAAGTAGCAAGTTGAGTATGGATCCTCCACTAAAAAAATCGGTGATTGCAGGTAATAACCGGTACTGTTCTTCTCTCCCCTAAATAACCCGTACTGTTTCTCTTTCCACCCTCACCCCCCAAACACCTAACCCGTCCCCTCGTCTCCCCAGTCTCCACCCCTAACATCTTTTACATATATTAATTCAAGCACCACCATCGTTTCCTCCCTTCCATTTACAGGATCTGGATGTAGTGATTCAAGCACCACCGCATGTGGTGAGTTCTGCCATACCAACATGTCCAGCCGTCAAACCTTGACGCCAGTCGTCTTCATCGCTCCCAACCGTCGCAAGCTCGAACCTAGTAAGTGCAGCACCGCACCAACCGCTTCATGGAGCTCCACCCAACTGCTGCGAGCCACACCATTGCTCCGCCGCCTTAGCCTATTCACCGTTCCGCCAACAGACGCCGCTCTAGATAAGTTCTTCATCGAAATTGTGTTTTTTGAAAGAGCGTATATACAATGAAAATAAGAAAATTAAATTAAAAAAATAGAAAGATAGAAAAAAATAGGAAGACCAAGGGAATGGGGTGATTATTTGCACACTTAGGTTGCAACTATGATTTGTTTATAAAGGCACTGCTAAAGCATGAAACAAATCCAAAAGGAAGCACGACTCCAAGCTAAGCCATGGTCGTGATTCCAAACACAACAAGGTTCATAATCGATTAGCTCTCATACCATGTAAATACCAATGAAAAAAACAGAACAATATGGGAAGATTATTAATAGAATAATATCGGTAGTGTTGTTGAAGTTTGGCGGTGGTGCCTGAGAAAACCACAAAAAAAAAAAAAACGAAGAACTCAGATGAAAGAGGGGCAATAGCATGTGGTACCTATTGTCCAGGTTTCCCTTCTTTCATCCTATCAGTGTCTTTATTTTAATAATAAATCAACGGTGAGAGTTAAAAGAGGATGGATCCTCCGAGTTTTCGGTAGAGGATGGAAGACATTGCCCCTTGCTTGTGGGAAATCAAAATTCTTGAAGTATTTGGTACACCCTTACGAGACATTATTTATGCGTGCATTTGATTCCAAGTGTTTAGAGTTGTTAAATTCTACTTTTGAGGGTTTTTTTTTTTTTTGCATTGTTTTGAATATTTATTAATTTAATGGATATCCACTAGGGGGTTGGGTAGCTCAAAGGAGTTGGAGGAGTAGGAGATCCAACATTCAAATCTTGGAAAATGAGAAAAATTAATATAACAACCAACTACTAACATTTGCCTATAAAAATTAATAATGGATATCCACTAAATATGTGAAAAATCAAGAAATGAGTACCTACATGAATACAAAGCGTAAATGAATAAGGATTTTATAATTAGTTAAATTACCCACCCCCATCACCCCCACCCCCACCCCCACCCCCACCCATTGTGTCTAATTGCCGTTGTTATTCAAATACTTAATTTGGTAACATCGAAAATATTTGAATCTTACCATAGCTATCTTAAAAGTCATAAATAATTAAAATAATTAATAATTAATCTATATTGAAAAAAAAATTACACTAAAAATATATCAAAATTAAATTTTTAATAAAATACGTAAAAATCTCAAGTGGCCAATTAAGATAAAATTATAGGAAATGAATTTCATGCATTCACGATTAGGGATGTAAATGGGGCGGGGTGGGTATGGGTAGTAGCCCCCCACTCCCCACCTCGTTGGAAGAAATTCTTACCCGTGCCCGCCCCATATCCGTGTGGGTATCCATCTTGCGGGTTCTAAACAAATTTAGCAATATTTACAGATATCCATGGATATCCATGAATATTATAACATCTCACAAAATTGAGAGTAAGAGGGACTTTTTGCTGGAGTGTGGTGCGAGAGTGAAAGAGACTTTCTGAATTGGAGAGAAAGGGGCACCCAAAATTGAGAGTAAAAACAGAGAGGGAGGGCAGGATAGGTAATGTGTGGCTGCGAAAGTTAGAAATAAAACAAGGGTATATATGTGTGTGTGTTCACGCGTGCATGCGTTCGTGCATACGTGAAGTAGATAGCTTAGTAATAGTATATTAGCGGGTGCGGGTATTCGCGGGTATGGATACTATGTTATCCATCCCTACCCCATTAATAAATGAATAGATAAAATATCCATTTAATTTATCCGTGGGTATCCATTAATATATCCATTTTCTATCCGTTGCGGATACTATCCGCGGGTACCCACGGATATGGGTAAAATTTACATCCCTATTCACGATATTGTCCGAGTCGAAATCATTAGATAGAAATCAGAAGACTCATATTTCGGATTTACTTTTAAAATTCGATTTATCAAAAATAAAATATGAAACCTTTGATGTTCTTTTTACTTTAGGTCAATTCAATTGGTTAAATTGAGGAAAAATTGAATGATAAGTGCAATGCACTTGGCGTCTTTTCGGGTAAATTATTGTTACGGGTAAATTCACTTTAGAAGAGTGAGTGGAACAATCGCAACTTTCTGGACTGAGTCTACTTTTTTTGTGCGTCTATGATAATCCAACTACAGAGATGAGGGAAAGTTAAAAATGCTATAGACACACTCCAACCTCCGTCTCTCTGTAATTATTTGATTTCTCATAAGTCATAGAGGGATGGCAGATTCAAGGGTGGACACGATTGCCAGATTAGCCCAATGGAAAATCGACAACTTCGGACCCTGTTCCTACAAAAAATCCGACCCTTTCAAGGTCGGAATCTGGAACTGGTATGTATCATCATCATCATCATCATCTATGTCTGTATTTTGATTGAGATCTTTGAATTGCTACCTTCTCCTTCATCCAGGTACTTATCCATAGAGAGGAATAGGTACCTCTACATACATCTCTTTCCAGAACCTTCTCGAGTTTCTAAGGAACACCCACCTGTTGCCAGATTCATTCTTCGAGTCTCCAATGCTGGCTCGTCACGAAAGTTTTATATTTCTCCTGGTAATATCCTATGATATATTACTTATACGCTACCCTCTAAGTCATATTTTGTGAAAATGGGAGCAAGTGATTAAGGTCATATTGTTTTCATTACTGGAAACCATGGAAACAAATAAAAAGATGTTTTTCAACCACTGTTTGTTTCCTTTTGACTTTTGGGTTTCAGATTTCATCAAGTAAAATAATGTATCATCCCAAAATCCCAATTCCCCCAACCCTGTAAACGAATTGTGAATGAAAATCACTTTAATGAAAATTGGCCAATACATCATATTCGGGAAATTAATTGCATTTTCTTAATCATCACTGTGTGTCAAAGTGATAAATTATAACTGGTTACTTTCAGTTTAACTATAGTTAGTTGGTTAACAGCTTTCTGTTATCAGTTAGTTAATTTTCTATTATTTTTTTTCTGTTAACTGTTAGCTTATTTAGCCTAACTTATGATTGTATATAAAGTAGCTTGTAACACAGAACTCAATTCATTTTTTTCACACTGTGTGGATGCTATTAGATAATACCTCCCAGAGGGCTCCCAAAGAGACGAGTCACAGTGAATGGGAAATGGGTTAATTGCTAAAGTGAACACTCTTTGAATTTGTTCTCAGGGCAGGACTTGCTAATTAGTAATAAACAGTGGGCTATGCTGCAGAAAATACAAGGAAATAGATCAATGGATTGAAAAATATAGTTGTCATAGAAGTAGGGGAGTTACAGGATCTGCAAAAGTTGCGGTTGTTCATAGTTTAATTTAGATTTTTACAGACGGCTGTAGCATATTCCTTGGTCTTGTTCACAAGGTGATTCCCGTTTATATGATTTGCGTTTTGATGTTTGCATTTTGTTCCAAACATAAATGATAGACATGAGCATTCTAAAGTGAGCTCGGAAGGTAATAGGCAAAAATAATGATCACCCTTTGAAGCAAAATTGTTTATTAGGATGCTACTTTAAATAAAGTTCCTGATCTTGGTAGTCTGATGTTTACAAATTTGATAAGTTTCAACTAAGTTGTGCATTTTTTTACACGTTGATTTAACCAAACATATAACTGCTTGACAGTTAGTGACCTCTTATCAGAAGGCTTAATGACATTATTGCATTACAAATTGTTGACCCACAATCCGACATTATTGGATAGTACGTAGCAGTTAGTAGTTAGAAACTAATTGCTTTATAAGAACTACATGACCAGAAACAGAGATCCAAAACTGTGATAAAAATACTGAAGGAAAAAAAATCCTTATTTATTCTCTTTAGTTATTTTTCACCTCTTCTTGTTGGGCTTTGGCATTCTCAAGAGTGTTTTATGTCAATCCCACCCACCTTTCCCAGTAAGTCCAAGTAGCAACCCCTGCTTGGATTTTCTTCTCAATCTCGGTTTATTTGATCATAGGACCTTTTATTTATACCGGAAATTCTGTGCCTGCTCTGACTAGGCTTTGTTGTCATCTTCTGTCTTCCTTACTCTTCACCTCTTTATATGCTGTTAGAAACCGGTAAATCAGAAAGTAGAAACCCACTAAATATTGAATGTTTTATTGATGACATTGTCAAGAAACAGAGAGTTCCACTGAGATAGATTACAGAGAAAAGAAGTGGGCAGTTACAGAAATTACAGTTTTGACGGGGATTTGAGAGCCTGTCCTCTCCCAGCCAACCAATATCCCACTGAATAACCGAATGCCCCCTCTCCTCCCTCTCCTAGTTTAGGCTGGCCCATCTTTATTGGGCTTGCGCCTTACATAGATCTTTCTAATTGGTTACTAACATATGCCAAGAAGAAATAGGGATAATTTCATCTTGCAACTCCAATTGGCAACCGAAAAGTTTGAAATTGCAATTACCTGTAGCAGTTCAAGATTATATAAAGAAATACTGACACAGGTTGTGCCTTCACTTCATTTTGCTTGTAATACTACAGTTCATGAAAGGGTGCTTAGGACATATGATGACTTTGTCTGGCCTGTTGATACTACATTTGTTGGCCGCTTCACTATTGATGTTGAATTTCTTGACCTGAAGATCTGCCCTCTGAATGTGAGTAATACTTGTTTTTCTTTTTTTAGAAGAGTATACAACTCCTTTTAATAATCTTTTTTCTTTTTTTAATAATATATATTGATATATTGATGTACCTAAATGCTTATATAATTTCTGAAATATAATGGTTTCCCTTTAACTATCTAACTGTTTACCCAAGATGCACAAGGTATATGAATTATAGTGATTATTCTGGCAGATGACATTCTGAATGGCAACACATGAAATTGGTTTCTGTTACTTGCTTAGCATGACCACATTCTCTGCAGACTTGAATTGTCCCCCGACCTTGTACTAGTTTCAGATACTTGCTGCTTAACCTTTGATCTTTCCTTTTGAACTCAGGGTGGAGAAGCTAGTTCTATATGGCCATCTGATGCAAAACTCCAATCCATTGCAGAACAAAGCGCTCTTAGTTGCCTCTCCCGCATGCTCGATGAGGCTATACATGCTGACCTAACCATCATCACTGCAGATGGTACACTGAGAGCTCACAAGGCAGTTTTGTCTGCAAGTTCTCCTGTGTTCCAGAGCATGTTTCATCACAACCTGAAGGAAAAAGAGTCGTCAACTATCGATATAGAAGACATGTCACTTGAATCCTGCATGGCTCTTCTAAGTTACTTGTATGGAACAATCAAACAAGAAGATTTCTGGAAACACAGGCTTGCATTACTTGGAGCAGCCAATAAATATGACATTGGTGGTCTCAAAGATGTCTGTGAGGAAAGCCTACTAGAAGATCTCAACTCAGGAAATGTTCTTGAGAGGCTGAATGAGGCTTGGCTCTATCAACTACACAAGTTAAAGAAAGGATGTTTGACATTCTTATTTGAATTTGGTAAGATATATGATGTTAGAGATGAAATGAACAACTTCTTTCAGCATGCAGATAGGGAGCTAATGCTGGAGATGTTTCAGGAGGTGCTTACAATTTGGAAACCACTATAGGTTATGGGAGTATGTCTTTACTCCTTTGATATCGTAAATGATATATCGTTTGTGTTTGATCACTTTTTCTTTCTACTTTTCCATGTACATCTATGACAAGGATTCATAACATCAAAATATCCTTTGCCTTAAACAACCCGCTGGTTAAAATGGCAAGTGAGGAATATATTATTCAGCAGTTTTTTTTTTTACTTAATAATTTTTTGATTGAATATATTATTCGGTAGTTGATTTGTGGTTTGTGGGGCTCTTAACATTTCTAGTTGATTATTCAAATTATCTTTAATTATATTATTTTTAATTTATTCTCAATTATATATAAATAGAACACTAAGTATATTTAATCAAGATTTGACTTGAATAAGTCATTTAATGAAGGGTAGTTTAAAATATTTACAAGATAATCCCTTTTTTTTTTTTAATGGTTTTTCCACTTGCTTTTTTAGTTGGCAGAAGTCAAAACTTTGTGTATAAGGAGGAAAATTCAGCATTATAAAAACAATACTGCTCCTCGTTTCTGTGTAGCTGCTTTTTCTTTGGGCTTAGGCCCGTTACTATCCAAAAAAAGAAACATTATTATTTGTACAATTATTTTTGTTAATTTTGGGACAGTTTTGCAATTTAGTATTTAGTATTTACAATGTAAAGTACTATAAAAAGCAAGCTATTCTGTTTACCAAATTTTTTTTAATCAGAAATATATGCTTAAAACTGAAAATTGTAATAAAAAGTGGAGTCACATTTTGTAAAGTGAAAAACTTAGCCTATGTTTGGATGTACCGTATAAAAGCCCTGATACGTGTCTACTCCAACACTACATTTAGTAGCTTGTGCGTCCGTGATGCATTTCTAAGGGATGTGGCCGCTGTTCCAAACACATAATCATTGTGTGTTTGGTTTTACATTAAAAACTTTCATAATTGATTCTGTTCTCTGTTAAACATGATTTTAATAAAATGATATATTTGGTTAATGTCAGATAAAATTGATTCTGCTTTCAAAAGCAAATTTGACTAGAAGTTACAAAAAATAGCTTTTGCATTGAATTGAAGAATTTATACTAAGTTTTACATCAAACTTGCTCTTAAAATAAAAAAATTCAAACATAAATCAAGTCACTTCAGAGTTCAAACTCAATTCTAACTAAATTAATTTCTTTCAAAATCATTTTTATCAGACGCTTATTTAAACACACATTTGGTATTTGAAGTTATGGCCTTTGGTGGATGTGGTGACTGAGGAAACTCCCCATTTTGCACCATAAAACAAGGAGACTTCTGTGCCGTGTTACGCGATCTCGTCAGCATGATAAAAGGGTCAGTCCTTTAATTACCATTTTCATGAAATAAATTAAAATAAAACTTCATTAATTGCCCAAAATATAAAAAACAAGAGCTAGCAATAGCAGGAGCTGGGGAATATCACACACTCTACCAAAAAAATATAGTGGGGGTGGGGTTTAAGAATCTTCCATGCTGACTTTATATGGACATACTCACATGCCAACAATTTGACGAAGAAGTAACCCTTATTTTAATGGTTGCCGAACTGAAAAGCAACCCTCGTAGATAAGTAGATTGGCAACATGTCAAACGTCATTAGGCATTAATAATTATACGGTGAATTGAAAATCTTATGCTTTGTACCATAAATCTACATGGATTTTTCGTTGTTTTTCATTAATGCAGTTACCAGATCAAGATCATCAACTGGATGACCGACAAGTGCAAGCTCATCACTGATAGACCGAATGTTACGATTATAATCATGAGCAAAAGAGGTTCCCTTGGAGATTTAGAGAGACGTTCCTTAAGGGATATGACACGAGCCCGAGAATGATTAGCATACGCCTTCTTCAGTTTGGACCAAGCATCAACAGATGCAGTCGTAGAGGACATGACAATTTGAGCCTCAGGGCTACACCTACACGATCCGAGTAGAGCAAGAGAGACATGGTTGTCTTGGCGACACCGATGAAGACAAGCTGGATTTGTAATGGCTAGCTCACCAGTTCCAATTATGGGCGAAGGACAGGGAGTATCACTTGTGACATAGCCAACCAAATTGTTGGCAAAAAGCAAATGCATGATTTGCTTATACCAAGTGGGATAATTGGTGCTATTCAACTTGATAGGTAAGTTGGAGGCACGGTTGAACTCAATTAGGGAAGAGTCAGGGGTAGTGTTAGGAGTAGCGGTACGTAGCAGCAGTGGTGTTGTCAGTGGAAGACATGGTTTATCAGGAATAAAAATGCTTGTTAAGCAAAGACTGCTCTTGATACTATATAGAAGTTAATTGAATGGGTATATTCATTCAGTAAAATGATAGTTACAGGTTGATATAAATATACAATTTAAGTGATAACAGGATAAGGCCAATCTGTTATGCACTTTGAAATAAACAAACTAAGGGTCCGTTTGATTTACAAGTAAGGACAGAACAAGGAGAACAGCACAGGACAAATAGTCCAAGTCACAGCACAATCTTTTGTCATGTACAATGTTTGATATTTGATGCACAACCCAAACATAACAACCTTAAATTTACTAAAATATCCTTTTGTGACAAGCCATTAAACAAAATCTAAAAAAGAAAAACAAACTAAAAAAAAATTATCACAAAAGAAAAGAATGACATAATGCCTCTGTCTCCTCAACCTACACACAGCGATGGAGGAGATAAAGCGAGATGGCGGTGGGCGGTGGCTCTGATCCACGAGGACGCGTGCTAAGGTCGGAGACACAAAGGTGCGGTGCGGATCTGGTGTGAGCAAGAACGACGTATGACGGCTGTGACGCTGTCTGGCTCGCGTGAAGATCGCGACGGTGATTTTGGTGCACTCATCCGGTGATTCACACGACGGAGCGACAGAGCTGATCTGTGCGTGTAGGACGGCGAAGCGACAGAGTGGTGGAGTGGATCTGTGTGTGGAGGACGTCGGATCTGTGCGTAGATGATGGCGGATCGGCGGTGAGGCGGAGTACCGAAGCAGCTGGGCGTGGAGGACGGCAGCTACGACGCGGTGGCTCTGGACTGGACTCGCGATGGTTCTGGGCTGATCATACGAAGGGGGAGAAGCAGATTATGGGGAGAGACATGAGTACGAGAGAGAGGGGGGCAGGTGAGGGGAAGGGTAATTTTGACATTTACTTGCATTGTCCATGGGATAACTTTTTGTCCCTTGGTAAAGTGAGTAACAAATATTTGTATTTTTGTTCTGTCCTTTAATCCCTTTTTTGTACTGTCCTACATCTATTTTAAAAATCAAACATGGGACAAGTGATGTTGTGTTGTGCTGTCCCATGGTTTATTGCAAATCAAACGGACCCTAAAAGATTTACATGACAAAGATAAGATGAATCCTATTTTGAAATAGCTTGTACATTGAAAAATAAAGTGATGTTATATATATATACCACTCTGCTTAATAACTCACCATAGACGTTAAATTTCAATAATCTAACAGTTGAATATTATCATATTATGCTAACAATCATGGACCCCAAATTTCAGAAAAACTAGACATTCATAACTATGCAATCTTATAGTCGACATTTACTCATAATTTTAGAAAATGTATTATATGTTCAATCGAAGTTACTCTATGAAGTATCAAATATTTTTGAAATTTTATGAAACTTTGTGGATTTGATCTACTCAATAAGAAGTTTTAATTCAACGGTTGGATTGTTAAAATTCAATGTCTCTGGTGAGTTATTAAGTGGAGTAACTCTGACAAGAGTTACTTATGGAGTAAGTGCGCTATATATATATATATATGTGTGTGTGTGTGTGTGTTTTAAGAAAAAAAAAACTTATATTCCCATGCTAATGGTGTTTAGGATGAAAATAAATGTTATGATCAAACTTTGATGACTAAGCTCAAAGCTACAGTTTTATCATGAATATTGTGGGCTTCCTATAAAGTCAATAATCCCTCTTCAATACCTAAAAGGTGTTGTCCAAGTAGCTAGTAGCTTGTACGCTTTAATTATATGTCCAGGGTTTGAATACTGGTGATGAGAATAGAGCTGTATTTGTGGATAGAGGAGTTGCCCCTTAACTAGTACTCTACATCCTCGGAGGATTAGTCATACGACCACCGGTTGTGGAGATACCCTGGGTTCCATCCCGGACCTAAAAAGTTGAGAGTATAAACACCAGATTTGGTCCCTAAAATTGTGAAGTAGTATCAACTTGGTCCTTGAAATTATCGAAATTCCAAAAGCATCCCTAAATGATAAGTTAGTATCAATTTGGTCCCTCATTTTACTCATTTAATATCAATTAAGTCCCTAACACTACAAACTTAAAATCTTAGTTCATATGATTTTCGACGGAGGGACGAGGAGAGACTAAGTTGATTATCGTTTTACAATTTCAGTGACTAATTTGGAATTTCGATAACTTCAGGGACTAAGTTGATACTACTTCACAGTTTCAGGGACCAAATTGGGTGCTTACTAAAAAAAAAAAAAAAACCTCTTCAGTGAGATTAACTTTGGTATTTTTTTTTTGGTTTCCCAGTGTATCCTCAGCACGCAACTCCAAGGTATCGTCCGCACGCAACTGTGCGACACCCTTTCTGGGGTCATCACATAGTTACCCAAATGCGGAAAATAAAATTATAATTTCGCTGGTTGCTTTCGGAAAATATTAATTTCTCAACGCTTATCGTTTCAAAATATGGTGATAAATTTTTTCTGCAAAATACTTTAGAAAAAGATATATATACATCACAATAGTAGAATTACTTTATACTTACATACAAACCGAATTTATTCGTAAACCAAAACATTGCAATATATAAGCTTTTCTGAAATTGTTTGTCATACACCTCACAAGGTGTTTCAAACCTTTTATAACAACTTTCCCAATATACCCAACCCAAAGAAAATCCTAAGCTGGTCGCCTTACAAGACATCTACTGGAAAGACCCCGTGGTCATTCCCACACTCTATCATCTCTTCAAACATCAGGACCAAAGTTCCCGAGTGAAGCTAAGGACTTTTCTGCACCATCTACTTTCGTGTACCAAGACACAAAAGCCAAACCAGAAAACCTGATATATTTGTAAGGGTGAGACGCCAATATATGGATTTAACACAATAGCTACATGTGAGACATAACAAAAACACATACACATATACAACAGAAGCATTCATAACAAGACAGTAGTTAATCAATGGGTTTCACACGCCAAACATTATCGTTTGAAAACTTATGCATGAACACTTCAAATACATCGTCTAACTTTGCACTTAATCTCATGAGATATCCCAACCGTAGTGAGTTGATCAAGCTCAATTGCCACACAAGGCAAAAAGGCACGCAGCCATTGGCACGCAGCCAAAACCCATTGCACACTGTCCAAACCCAAGGCACAGTGATAAAAACGTAAATGGGGTTTCATTGTCCAACCCTGGCACAATGAAGAAAATCGTAGCATGAGATACCTGACGCCGCAAGGTACTCACACATAAACCGGGGCACGTCTGCCAAATGCATGCAACAAAAACACTTTGTTCTTGACACTTTTCTTTGTGTTCAATCTCCCTTTGCCGAAGCTCAAAATGGCTTACGACTAACCATAGTTTTAAACATCTTTAAAACTTTATTAATAACACAGGACCTCAAAGTCCGAGTACTCAATCACGACACCTCTAGACCGATGCACCAGCCATAGGTTCGTGATAATAGAAAACATCTTAAATGTTTTTAACTCAGTAGACACCAAGTCTACAGTAGACACCAAATCTACAGAACCTCAAAGTCCAAAGGACACCAAGTCCATAACACAACACGAACCTTAGTACCCCGACGTCTCGGTTACTAAGTTCAAAACCACTTTTAACACAGTTGAGTTCAACTTGTTTTCGGAAAATCATTTCAAATGGGAAATAAATCGTAAGTTAAACATTTAACTTTTTATAAAATATGGTCACTTGAGGCTCAAAGTTGTTTAAACTACGTACTGCCGCTTTAGGATTTCTTGCCGTCGGTATTTTTCCAAGTTGCCGTCAAATTAGCCATTCAAGCCAAATTTTAGCTTTTTCCACTTAAACATTTTTCTAAAATCATTATTAAGTTATTTTCAAAAATTAATTTCATAAAATAACTTTTTATAATATTCCGGAATTTATTATGTAAAAATCAGCAGTACAAAAATATTTTCACGGTTACGTCCTCACTGTGACTCATAAATCACTCTTACAGCGATAAATCACTAAAATAAAGATATTTTCCAGAACTCTTTATTTTTCCCAAATAAATATTTTCCATTAATATTATATTCCAATATTTTACCGTTAAAACATTGAATATAATTTACGAAGCTTTTCAAAGCTTTTATCTGATTCGTTAATTGGGCATTGACCACTGTCAGGCTTCTCAAACAACATCCACAACATTATCACAATAATATTTCCAGACAGATCATGCATCACAGCATTAAAATAAACAACTGCAGATAACCAATTATAAGCAGATAAACAACACAGATAAAAATAACACAACTTGAACACTTAAACAACCACCAACAAATAAATAATTACAGACCACACATTAGTCACACATAGCTATTGGGAAAAATCCCTCCGGTAAGCTCCCCTTACCTCTTGAAGAATTCCAATTAGCTTCCGATTTAAAACTTGTCCGAATCCGGAAATCGGTGACGCACGTGGACGACACAAGTCTTTATCCTTCAACAAATCACAACTCAACCAATCAAAACAAGAAAATAACATCACCTATACACCACTTATAGGTCACGGGCCTTGTGTAGGTCTTGTGGCTAAAAATTTCTAAAATTGTTTAAGTCTTTGGATTAATGATCCTTTACACTTAAAACAATAGATTAGTTGTTAATCAACAAAGAATGAATTAAAATCTTCCAAGTTCCTCAAAGTATAATTTCGGCCAAAGCATGAAAATAGAACAAGAAAGTTTGGTTTGATACAAGAACTTGGATTCAACATCAATACATATTAGAAAGATGAGATATATGATCACTTTCTAAAAATTCAACAAAAATTCCTCCACCCACTTTTATAGAATTCGGTTTTGACAAATTAAATGGGGAGGAAAACTTTGTTTGCAACAAACTCTTGGATTATGATAGTGGAGATGATAGTAGGAACATAGAAATTGGTTTCATATTTTTAGGATTTTTCTATGATTTTCTAGAGAATTTCAAAGTTTCTAGATCTAGGAATTTAAGATGATGATTATGGCATTGAAACATGAAAATATATGAAGAATATAGTGCTTAATGATGATGAGGATCATGGATTACCTCTTGGAATTTGAAAATGGGCAAGGAATCACCAAGTTGCTTCACAAATCAAGCTTATGGAAGCTTAAGGAAAAAGAAGAATGGAGAAGATGGAGGAATAGTTGAGAAAGTGAGAGAATAATCTAGAGTCTTCAAATGACCTCTAGAATTTAAGAGCAAGCCACCAAGTTCACGGGCCTTTCGAAATTTTGGGCCTAGAAAGCCAAGCCCAATTAATTTTGCACTTGAAAATCATTTAAGGCATAATGAAAACATAGGAAAATTTAAGACTAGAATTGCTTCATGGAAATGAATCCTTGGACATGAAATTGAGCCTTTTGGGTGCAGCCCTTAATGGGTTTGAATGGCAAGAAATTGGCCCACTTCACTTAGTGTATCAAAGAAATTAGTTTAGGGACCAAAATGCAATTAATAGAAAGTTTAAGGATAAAAATGCAATTGTTAAAAATTGCTAACATAACCCTATGCCACATTAAACCTCTCACATGGATGACTTATTCCTAAGAGAATATAGGGTTTAGCCACTTATCGAGTCTCAAAACTCCCGTAATCGGCTCCGTCGTCTACCCGATTGAATATAACGTCCGCAACACGTATATTATTTCACATGAAAATTCCCGATCAATAAAATTTGAGGGCGGATTCCTTGTCCTCTCTACTACATCAACCTCTCCGAATATCTCAGCTCCATAATTGACTCCGTCGTTTGCCCGACTTTCCTCCGACTTAGGTTTTACGCGTTTTCTTAACGATTACGTCCGAATAAAATAATAGTATTTCATTCCTAACGAATTTTTCCAAAATATGGAAAATCGTCTGGGGCAAAATATAAAACCTAATTGTTTCGTTCATGAGTCGAATTTAGGGTTTCTGATCAGTAAAAACCTACTGTCAGTGAAAACGCAGAAAACGCAGACCGGTTTTTGTCTGAATTTTTTTCCCAAAACTTCCCCGTAACCTTATAAAAATAAGTATGACAGGGAAATGACTTTAGTTTATCCAAAGTCATTTTCTAAATCTCGGATAAGAAGATCATCATTTATATTATTATTACCGATATTACAAAGCCGAAAAATCGGGATGTTACAAACTGTGTAGACTAATCCCTCGAGGTACTGGACGACATTTAAGGGTTGACCTCTCCCAACCAGGTTTTCTCCATACGCAAAAGTCAAGGATCGAAACCCTGACCACTTGATTAAGGGGCCCAAGCTCGTTATCACTTGGACCAACCACATGTTAGTAGGTTAACTTTTGTATGATACTACTTATTAGAATAAAGAACTTATCATTAGGTAAAAAATAATAATAATAATTTATTTATATAATAAATTCGATATCTCAGTTGGCATATTCTATCTTGAAATATAGAATACCTCGATATATAAATAAAAAAAAATCATTCAATAAGCTAATACCTTGACATATATATATTGTTAGCTGTGGCAACCATAACCTAAGAGGGGGGTGAATTGGGTTTATAAAATTTTCAAAATAAATTTATCAAAAACAATTTTCTCAATATAAAATCTTAACTCACACAGTAAGCAATAAACAAATTATGAATATGTGAAAAATAATATGAATTAAACAATGGAGATAGGGAAGAGAATACTTGCACACGTATTTTATCCTGGTTCAGCCACCAACCACCAGTGACATACGTCCAGTCCCCACTCCACCTGTGGAATTTTTTTCCACTAATATACAAGCTTATAAACTGGTGCTTGCAACCTTTGTACAAAATAGAGTACTCTAACCATGCCTTCTGGTTAGGATACCTTACCCACCACGTGTAAGAGCCTCAAACTCTAGCACTCTCCCTCGCGCATCCGGGATACCTCACCCGCGCTTATGAGCCTAAAGTCACACCCAAAGGATGCCACACCTTTTACAACAGAAGGATACCTCACCTTCAAACAGAAGGATACCTCACCCTCAACCTAGGGATACCTCACCCTATCTCTGGTTTAACACAAGGAGTATAAGGAATTCGAAGCGCTCTAGCTAGTGCAGATAATATAAATTGAAGCACTATGAGTATGATGATATTCTCACAATTTGGCTCAGATTATTTCAGAGTGCAAGATAATTTTTATTCAATATTCTTTTATGTTATTTGCAACCAAGAAACACACTTTTATAACCTTTTAAAAATATGACTGTTATATCTCAATTAAGGAAAGAAATAATGTTAAGAAACTAGCCGTTGCTCATTATTCAATTTTCTCATGTCAATCAATTATGAAAACATTCAAATCGATTGAAGATAAAAAAAATTTCTGCACATTTTATTTGAAAAGTCAATCAGTTGATGAACAATTGAAGAATATAATAACCCAATCAATTGAAGAGAAATAATATAAAATGATTGTAAAGCAAACTGATTGAGATAAATATTTAACATGTGCGTACATTAGTTCAACCGATTTGAGAGAAATAGTCCAATCAATTAAATTTGAATATTGCAATATGAATATAGCATGTTCTTCAATCCATTTAATTATGGAAAATTGATTTGATCAATAAAAGAAAAGAGTCGTTGTAGCATTGATTTAGAACTTTATTGTATATATGACTCTGATTTCAATAGATTGAATTTTATTCAATTGAAATTAACATTCATGATTTTGAACGTTGGTCTCATTTAAACGTGCAACATTTTGAAAGCTGATTTCTCTATATATTTTGAAAAACTAATTTTTTGTGTTAAATCATTTTTTATTTATTTTGAAATCAAATTGAAAAATATTTTTCAAATCAAATTTTATAATTTAAATCTTTATCCCATTAATCATAATGTTTTAGTTTAATTGATTAAATGAGCCAAAATGAGTTTTAGTCATCATTCCCTTACATCTAATACTAATATATTTACCCAATTTTGCTTGAGGTCTTGATGCTTGAAACTTTGATACTCCTAGCTTCTTTGTGCCTTGTTTTATTAGCCTTTGAGTACCTGCATGGTTGAAAATTATATTTTCTTTCTATCCTGCATGCTTATGGTTAGTGTTTGTCAATCATCAAAACATAGATTATATTTACTTAAACTCACGTTTATATATATAATGTTTATACTAGGTGCCCAACTTTTCCAAATAACAATTCTCCCGTTTCACACACAATATTTACAAAGAAGACTTGTTTATTTTTTCTAACTTATAGCATTGCTTTTTGGTACTTGCACAAAATAGAATGAGAGAGCATTGATGATTTGAATGTAATTATGCTTCTCTAAATTGAAAATATTTAATACATTTATTAATTTTTGTTCCTACAAATTTCTGGCAATGTTAATACCGAGAATCTGAAGAACAGTATCGCTACATTTCACACAAACTCTCTATCAAGAATAATCTCGTGTATTGAAGAATGCTCTTAACAGAGACTCAGTGTTACAGAATAGCTTAGTCTTTCTAGTTACATCAATAGTTTATTTATAGCCCCACTCCTACATGGGAAGTTATTCCCACATTCCTAACCACTATGCACCAGTTACATCAGATCATGGGTTAGTGGTTTAGTTCCCACTTAATTGTATTTCCCCCACTCTTTTTCCTGACAGTACACAAGCCCCCCAAGCTCTGAGCTACAAATAGGCGAAAGAGCTTTAAGAGATGTCTTCAAGTAAATCGGACTCTTCGCGACCTGAGCTATAAATGTTTCTAGGCAAATCCGAGCTTTTTCCAAGCTGATTTGCCGGTGTCTTCAAAGAAACATTTGGTGTGCCTCGTTAAAACCTTCCCGGACAAAAACCTTTTTAGGAAAAAAGCCCGGGGTAGGAAAAAGAGTACACATGCGAAAGAACTTTGATAGACATCTTCATGAAAAGAGCTTATCTGAGCTGATCATACATGTTTTAATTCTTCTTCTTGCTTCTGCATCTTGCTTCCTATCTTCTTCTTCTTTTTTAATTATATGTACCTGCTCAAATACAATTTCAACTCGAACAACAACAAAACATCATCACAGATATAAACATGAATATCAACCATGCTAACATACGAGATAAACTCCAAGGCATATCAATGCTGCCAACAAAAATGTAAAATAAACTTTAACTTCACCCTCAACCGATATTCACGGATTTGTGCCAAAACATAATGCTCTGATCTGGGACTTTCACTTTGCCTTTTATCCGAGATCTTGCTCATATTTAAGGGACTTTGAGTGCCTTTTACCGAGATCATTCTCGTCTTAAGGGCTTTGAGTACCTTTTACCGAGATCGTTCTCGTCTTAAGGGCCTTTTACTGAGATCGTTCTCGTCTTAAGGGCTTTATCATTTTCCTTTTACCGAGATCATTCTCGCACTACAAGAAAAACTGGTTTTAGCGACCGAATTTAGCGACCGATTTAATCCGTTGCTATCAGCGACCGAATTTCCGACCGATTTTACCTTTTTCTAGGATTGGTCACAAATTATATTCAGCGACCGAATTAGCGACCGATATCAGCAGTCGCAAAATATTCAGTCGCTAATTCAGTCGCTAAAACAAAGTACGGAAAGATAACCAAATTTACCTAATTTGCGACCGAATTAGCGACCGATTATATTTTAATATTAGCGACCGATTTTTTTTCGGTCGCTGAATATAGAATTTAATGATTAGCGATCGATTTAGCGACCGAATTATTGGGTGATTTTAGCGACCGATTTTTCGGACACAGTTTTTTAATAGACCGTTAGCAACCGAATTAGCGACCGATTATATTTTAATATTAGCGACCGATTTTTTTTCGGTCGCTGAATATAGAATTTAATGATTAGCGACCGATTTAGCGACCGAATTATTGGGTATTTTAGCGACCGAATTAGCGACCGATTTTTCGGACACAGTTTATTAATATGACCGTTAGCGACCGAATTAGCGACCGATTTTCTTAAATTAGATCCTTTCCCCATTCCCCCCATTCCTTAGTTGATAAATTCAACCATCAATCTTTACCCTATTTCAAAGTTTGAAATCATATATTTGTCATTCATTATTTTTAGATCCAAGCGCCAGTCTTATTTTTTTTTCTAGACTCAATCTTAATCACTCATTTTGTACCTATCACCAAGTAAAGAGAAAAAAAAATTAATGTTCCTCTTCTCTGGTTCTCGTGTAACCACGTATCCCACCCTCCTCCTTTCTTTCTTTTTCCTTTTTCTTTCTCTTTCTTTTTCTTTCCTTCTTCCTCTCTTCTTTCACGTTCCAGACCTTCTTTTTTCTTCTTCTTCTTCTCATCCCAACTCTCTCCTTCTCTCTCATTTCAAAATGACTTCTCCCCCCTTTCTAACTCACAATCGCGCGCCGCCACCAAGGGATCAACTCCGGCCGCCGCTCGATGTGGAGGAAGACGCTAGCACCACGTTCGGCTGTCCAACTTTGTCGCGCCGCCGCTTCCCGCCGCGGTGAGTTCTTTGGCCGCCGTTCATAGTGGTTCCACCACCTTTGAGTGTTACTTCTCCTTCTTTTATGCTTCTTTCATCTCTTTTGTTCATGGTTGCTGTAGAACCGCCGCTGTCCGCCGCCGTCGCCGCCGCACAGGAGTCCACAGCACCACCACGAGTTCATCTTCTTCCTTTGGGTGAGTGACTTCTCACATTGTCATCTCTATTTTCAAGAAACCCCAATTTGTCCTCAAACCCTAACCCTAGGTTTGATTTCAGATTTTAATCCTTGAAATTAATTGATGTTTTATGCATTTGGGAGCATGATTAAGTGTTTCCCTAAACCAATTTTGTCAATCTCTTGTTAATTTGATTTTTCCCCAATTTTCTTCATGAGCCTAAAAACCCTCCCAAATCTGTTTGAATTAAATCAGTATGGTTTTTGAGAAATTAAATATGTTAGTGAGTTAAATTTATAGTGTTAAAGTTGAGTAATTGATTTGGTGATTTGTCTGGTTGTTTCTATGCTTGGATCGTCTCCCTAGGATATTTTGCATGTTCGTGCTTGCTCTGGGGAAGCAGAAATTGCTTTCTGGAATATTTTGCATGTTCGTGCTTGCTGATGTAAATTAAGTTGGGATTGATTGGAGGTGAGTTTAGGATCGTATCTTAATCTAAATCTCTTCTCACTTGGTTTTATTGTATGTTGCTATGTTCCGCTTGAGCTTTTCTCTTTCAATAAGTAATAGTATTTGTTATTGGGCCTTCCTTTGAAAGTAAATATTAATTCATTTCTCACAGTTCGCTCTCTCATACATCTTCATTTTCAACAATTGAAATTTAAAATTAGTAGCTATTTTAAACTCAATTAATTTGCTTTGTCTTTTTTATTTTATATTGCAAACTCGATTAATATTGAAGGAGTCATGACTTCAAATTGATATAGTTCAATCTTTTAGTTTCTAGTTTCTTTTGTATTTTGGTTTGAGGATGTCTTATCTTTTCTTGCTTATCTTCTTAGAAACGCTTTGCTTTTCTTTTGTTTTTAGTTCTTATGCTTTGCATTTCTTCTTTATTGAAAAGACAAATAAGCTTTTTGCCATGGTGAATTATTTAATTAGTTGCACCAATAACATGTGTCATCTGTTTAAAACTATGATAATGACAATGTCAACTTGATCACACTAACTGAATTGAGTTTCACATTGCAGGGTACTAGTTTGGTTATTCATGATGCTGGTGCTTGTTGCATGAGTATGGATAACCTTACAATCTAAAGATGCAGCCTCCTCAGTATTGGGTATTAAACTGAGTATTGAAAGAGGTCAAGATTCATATTTGGTCAATTTTAACTAGATTTAATATCCTCCTTTAGTTTTTATTATCAGTTCTCTTAGTAAATGCAAGTGTGCTTGTAGCTACCACTTGAGAAGTAAAGCTTATGCTAGGCTACAATATGTATTATGGTATTTGTTTGATAAGTGATATAGTTGTATGTATTGGGTTATTTCTTCATAATGAATTATATATTTAAATCCATGTCAGAATTGTACATGGGTCCCCAGAACAGTCGCTAAATTGGTCCCCAAAATAGGTGTTCGGGACCAATTTAGCGACTGATTTTTTTGATTTAGCTTATGCTAGGCTACAATATGTATCATAGCTATTTAGCTAGAAAAAAGCCATTCATAACAACAGGTTACTAGGGATTAGCTACCAAATAGCTTGAACCTTTTTAAAATTAGCTATGAATTAGCTAAGAAAAAATTTCTAGCTAATTTGCCACTTAATTTATGCTACCACCAATTTTGTAGCAATTTCATAGCTAATCTCTAGCTAAATTTGATAGCTAGAGATTAGCTACGAATTAGCTATCAAATTTGTTGTAGCTAATCTCAAAATTTCTTGTAGTGATTCTTAATGGAGTCTGTGTCTTTTCAGTATTGTTTCTAATTTGTGTTTTTTTGCTTTTTTTGTGGCATGTAAATGACTGTTGTAAGATTCTTCTTTTACCTCTTTTTTTATACACTAGTATCATTTGGTCCCTTCACCCCCTCGTCACATAGATTAGTTTTTCCATCTTTGTATGATACATGACAGACTATTTACATTTGTATTTCTCCTTGCCTTTTATATATTTTGTGTGAATTTTTATCAAATTACCTGTTTTAATATGATTGATATTTAATTTTATTTGCTTTAAGTTTATGTTATGATTTTATTTTAATTAATTAAATCTTATTTTAATTTTTTGTGGAATCAAAAAAAATAATAATAATAAATTAGCGACCGAATTTTTTTGGTCGCTAAATTTAGATATGTTGGTTGATTTTAGCGACCGAATTAGCGACCGAATTTTCGAACACAGTTGTTAGCGACCGAATTAGCGACCGATTTTTCGGACACAGTTTTTAAATATGACCGTTAGCGACCGAATTAGCGACCGATTTTTCGGACACAGTTATTAAATATGACCGTTAGCGACCGATTTTTCGGACGCGAGATTTAAATATAACCGTTGGATTACCGACTGATAATTCGGTCGCAAAATTAAAAAATTCGGTCGCTAAAATCGGTCATTTTAAATTGTAAACGACCAATCTAAACGACCAACTGATAACTATTTTGCGACCGAAAATTCGGTCGCTAATTAGAAAAATTCGGTCGCTAATTAGCGACCGAAAAAAATTCGGTCGCTAAATAATTAGCGACCAAGGTTTTGGCAACCGATTGTAATCGGTCGCTAATTCGGTCGCTGACCTATTTAGCTACCGAAAATCATTAAATAGCGACCGAATAATTCGGTCGCTAAAACACTTTTTTTTTGTAGTGTCGTCTTAAGGGATTTGAGTGCCTTTTACCGAGATCATTCTCGTCTTAAGGGCCTTTTACTCGTCTTTAAGGGCTTTGAGTGCCTTTTACCGAGATCATTCTCGTCTTAAGAGCCTTTTACCGAGATCGTTCTCGTCTTAAGGGCTTTATCATTTTCCTTTTACCGAGATCGTTCTCGTTTTAAGGACCTTCATATCACCATAGCTCTTGCCGAGATTTTTGCTTCCTTATTACTCCATTCATTTTTAAAAAAATAATTTATTTAACTCCTTAGACCACCATAGCTCTTGCCAAGATTTTTGCTTCCTTATAACTCCATTCATATTTTTTTATTCAACTCCTTATTTCCATCCAGGACTCCATTAAATCGAGCTTAAGACAGATTTGCTGCAAACAGACTCCGATATTAAGGAAGGCATCTTGGACAGTACCACACTCGCGTATCACATTCACCACCTGCATCACTATACATTAACTTAGACTTAAAGTCCAAATAAAAGCATAACATTCACTTTTAAGAATTCTCGCTTACACCTCCCACACTTGATATCAAACAACATTGAATAAAAACAGATAGAACATATCCCCCAACAGAGTTCATAAAAATTCATATACTCTTCTTCTAAATAATGCTTCTGTAGTAAATATTTTCCCCTCCAATTTCATTATCAAGGATTAATAATGCCTTTATAGACTTACTTATAAGAACTGAGTGTTTTTCTAAATATAATATGATAAAGGTATGAATGCCATAAATTAAAGGAATAATATCACCTGGGTCATTTCCACATTGTACACAACAGTGCTTCTTCCAATTGAGTAAAGGATCTGCCACACTCTCCTTACTCCATAAAGGTTGAGACCACTATAGCCATGCAGAACTCGTTTACTCGCAGGGGACTGAGTTGACTCAGTGGAGCCGTGCCTTGCTCTCCATGGGGAGTGTGGGCTGCGGCTTCTTGATCAAAGAGATATATATGAGAAAGCTTGGGTGAGCCGAGTAGCGAAGGATGAGCTGCCATAGTGAAGCAGAGGCCAAACTCGTCGGGATTGCCGAATTCGTCAAGGAGTGCCGAGATGCGGTGACTGAATCGCCTGGGTGGCGGAGCAGCATAGGCCAAGTTTTTCACCAACCGTCCATGGATTATTCCATTGGGTCATCTTTGTTGTCATGAGTTGTTGGGGAACATCAAGACCTGGGCCGTGAACAACCATCAACCTTGTCCAGGTATGTGCCACTTCAGCCACATCTGGATAGCATCGTGTTGGTCACGACCCATGCATAATCGTCTTGCTGGCTTCTTCCGAGAAGTTATTGTGCCTTGCTCCGTTTACGAACCAAAGCACGACCACCACCTAAGTTTTCTGCACCAAATCCCAGCAAACTCACAAGTACGAGGAGTTTCCTCTTCCTTAGAGTTAGATGATTCAATAAAAGTATATCAAAATAGTTGGATCAGATGGAAATAATCATCAACATAGTTATTGGAAAAGTTATCGAAAGTAACATGATATGAGATTATTTTTCCCACTAATCCACTATCATCACCATCGTGAACTAGGTTCCTCTTGGATACAGTGTGACATCTTACGGATATGAGAAGAAGTTTATCTCCTGGTTTTATATCAGCGATGTTAAACATGTAAGTGATGTTAAACACGTAACCATGCCTCACGGGCATGTGGGCAACCTCATTACTAGCTTAGTGACTCAAAGCGTGGCCCATGATAAATGCTCACTAGGAGTCATTCTCAAACTTTGCCACTGCCCATTATGTATCGGACACTAAATTTGAGCATGAGCATGTGTGAAAATATATAAAATATTTTAAAATTAAATAAATTAGAACCACTTATCTAGTTGGTGTTCGTGGGCATCGGTAAGTAACCCATCAGTTTCCTTGACTTGTAACCACTTTTAGCCACGAGATCAACAGATGCTACTGCTTGCTCCTTCCATTTTTAGCCTAGATCATCATCACATTCCACCACCCGCAAATTTTGGGATTTTAACAAAAAATGTAGTTTCTCTTTTCCCTCTTTGACGAGGTCCACATTAGTTGACCGAGAAAGTGTGTGACATATTCCTAATATCAGGAAGATATACCATATATCATGGAAAGCTGTTTCATTGGCATCTTTTTCAATCATTAAAGATTGAGCACTCTTTTATTTTCTCCTTCCACTATCTCCATGTAATCATCCAGTCCGCAAAAACCTCTGCCACAACTCCCTTATCAACGCTCAGACTGAGTTTCAGTCTCATCTACAGATGTCATGGATAGTCGATACTCCCTGAATTTCTTCATGTGATAAGTCAGTCAATTTGCACGCGGATTCTGGGTTGCAGGCTGGAAGCCAAGAAGTGCTCCTTTTATTATGTCATCTTCTTTCCTCCAATTCCAATCACTCACACCCTTCTCGTCAGTGTCTGTACGCTTCACGTCTCCACCATCATCATGTTGCTACGAATTAATGACCATGAACAGTTCGTTTTCAATTAGTGGCTGGCACAAGGAATCTATTACATGCTAACAATTATTTTCAGAACTCATAAAAAATAGGAGAGATTCTTCCCTGATGGTTGCATGGCTCGATCACAAAATGGAAAGTCGCCATTTCCGTAACTTTTGTTGATCTAATCACCCATTCGGTAGATGACAATGAATGTGCGGCCAGGGAAAGTTTACCTCGGCCCCACGGTGGGCGCCAAATATTCCTATAAATTTCCGGCAATGTTAATACCGAGAATCTGAAGAATAGTATCACTACATTTCACACAAACTCTCTATCAAGAATAATCTCGTGTATTGAAGAATGCTATTAACAGAAACTCAGTGTTACAGAATAGCTTAGTCTTTCTAGTTACATCAATAGTTTATTTATAGCCTCACTCCTATATGGGAAGTTATTCCCACATTCCTAACCATTATGCGCCAGTTACATCAGATCATGGGTTAGTGGTTTAGTTCCCACTTAATTGTATTTCCCCCACTCTTTTTCCTGACAGTATAATTTTTATTCAAAATCTGGAATGATGGATATTATGAAATAGATAGAATATTAGTTAGAGTGCAAGAAATCTTGACGGTATCCATATTGAGTTGTCAAGTTCAATAAATCGTAATTTCATAATAAATATTTAAAATAACCAATAATTGATAAAATGCTAAACAAATTACTCTTAAAAGTTAAAACTATAGATAAAAAAATAGGTAGAGGAGAATTATCCAAAAGCGCGTCTTTATTTACTTAATATATCCTATACCAGCGCATTAGTCAATAACTTACTTTTTTCTAGACAGACGAATAAAAGAGTGAGAGAGATAGTATACCCGATATTGCGAATAATAATTCTAATTATTAATTGAGTATATTTTATGTTTCCACATAATAAGTGCATTTACTTATTGGATTAAATATGTTTTTAGTCTCTCATTTTTTTATAAAAATTCAGCTTTAGTCCCTCGTTTGAAAAACGTACTTTTTTAGTCCCTGTTTTTTTAAAATGTGTCGTAAATGGTCCCTACACCAATATTTTTAGTACCCCAATTTTGATAACCACACATTTTTAATCCCTTATTTTTTACAAAAGTTTGATTTTATTCCCCCTTTTTTTCAAACAGAAGGGGGGTATACGGACCATTTCTGTCACATTTTAAAAAACGGGGGACAAAAAAAATATATTTTCCAAACGGGAGACTAAAACCGAACTTTTGTAAAAAATGAGGGATTAAAAATATATTTAACCCTTATTTATTTTTCTTATTTAATAATTTCCTTATTAGTATTAATGTGAGAGAAGTTTCAATGTTGGAGGAACCAAATTGAATCAGATCTCAACAAATGAGGATTTCTATTGAGATAAAAAAAACACTTAGAAATTAAAATAGGCTTTTATCTAATTCTTAGTATTATTTTTTCCTCTAATGAAACGTTATTCTCTTAATTTTGTTAGTACGCTGTAAGACACACTGTATTCAAATTAATTAAGAAATTAAATGCTATACACTTTTTTGTTTTTTGTTCTTACCTTTCTCCTATTTAATTTCATTTTATGCATCTATGTCAACTCTTTTTTGTTGAACTCTACTCCTTCCGGTTTCTATTGTAAGCAAAAATTAAATGGGACACACATATTAAGATAGTTAGTTAATCTCATTTAAAAGAGTAGTTGGGAATAAAAAAGTAAGTTTATTACCTAAATTACCCTTCCTCTTATTTATTAAGCTTGTGTTATTGTGAATAAAAAGAGTCACTGGAAAACAAAATTTGTATTAAATGAAGGGTATTTTGAGAATAACTTCATTAAATGAGAAGAAAGTAGTTGAAATTTGCTTATATTTTGGACCAAAAAATTTGAAATTTTTTGTTTATATTATAGACCGGAGGGAGTATATCAACTCTTTAAAAATAAGAAAAATGGTAAAGTCGAATTTTTTTATTGAATTTTTTGATATAATAAATCAGTACACTTATCCGTCATACCTTTCTCGAAAATATCAATAAATGATCACCAGGGGTATGGCATCATCTTTTCTTGTTGTGGGATGAGTAATATCATGACGCAATAGAAATTATAGAAAAGAGTATGTCCAAAAACAGAAAGTTACTTATCAAGAATAACTAACAACTTTCTGCTTGCACTTTCTGTTTCTAAGACTAAACCACTAAAAAAATTGTTTAATTTAGTCACAGTTCTATTATTGTTAATAATTATTTTAAAGTATTTTTATTATTAAGGTAATATATATACCTTTTCAATTCCATCAAGAAAAAGCAATACGTAGTACAGATAAAGATAATTTAATTTCTTTTTGTTTGCACCATTTATTTTCATATACTATATAGAAAAATGTTGGATGTAATTCACGTGTGACCATTAAATTACATGGATTAACTCTTTATTTAGTGGATTTCATTTGACACTCTTTTAATACTTCTTTTTATTGAATAAATTTTTTATATAAAACCTGCTAAATTACATAAATTTACTTTCTATTTAATGAATCTCAAGTTAACTCCACAAAAAATATTTTAAAAAAAAAAGAATTTGACTCTTCTAAAGTGAGAAAATCTCTAAAATGAGAAAGTAAAGTTGCATTCACTCTTAATTTGATAAATGAAAAGAGTGCAAATTTGCTATCATTGCTATTTGTTTTATGAACAAACATATATATATATATATATATATATATATATATATATATATATATATATATATATATATATATATAACTATAAGCACTAGTGGTGCCTATACATGCTATCATTGCTATATATTATATATATAAATATATAATAATGCAGAGGGTTCAACTCTATAAAAATGTCTATATATTACAAGTCCAAGTAGAACCCTACATATAGTAGAGTCCAAAAAGAGTGAGAAAGAGAGTATTTCTCCTTCATGGCGGTGCACGTGGTGAAGGTGTTGGTGGAGTGGTGGTGGTGTTCTTCCATTGCACTCCTTTTAACACTGGCTTTTGGCACTGTCCATGTCCATGGTGGCAATGTCACCTACGATGGAAGATCCTTAATTATTGATGGCCAACATAAAATCCTCTTCTCCGGTTCAATTCACTATCCTCGTAGCACTCCTCAGGTACCTTTGCTATTCTTTTCTTCTTGTGTTAAATTCCTTTTCTTCTCAAGTTCATATGTTTTTTCTTCATAGGCAAATGCTATATTTGTTATGTTAGTGGAGGGTAAGAAAACTTTTATCTCACACGCCAAACCACCTTAACCAACTCCCTCTCAAGTTCATATGTTAGCTAGGTTTTTTTGTATTTTTTGTTATATATGCTTATATGCTATGTTTTATTGTATGCTTTTGGGGTTGGGAACAATGCTCGGTGTCAGAAACTTAGGCAAATCAAAGAGACATAGAGATAGAGACCATGGAATCATATTCTTCTCATTGTCTTTGTTAGGTGAGACACACCAAACGTAGTGAGCATTGAGTTTGACACAGTTAATTTCTTCCACCGCTGAAACTTTTGGGATAATCTCATTGTCATCTGTTTTCTCCTTTCAATTCAATTATATACTTACATTTATTCTAGTCTTATACTATAATTTAAAACATTATCTAATCTCACTCATTAAAATTTGGAGTTTCCACGAGTATCAATCTTTGCGGTACAAAAAATCTTTTTCTTTTTCTTTAGATGACATTTACTTCATGAAATGTCTTATTTTATAGTAAATCACTGGAAATCTCATTTTAGAAATATATTATTTCTTTCCCGTACTCATACATGGGAATGAAATTTTTCACTTTTCTTGAACATTTTTTATGCCCGAGAATGATTTTTATCCTTACGTGAGAAACCTTGATTCATACGTCACTTCCCAAGAAATATTAAAATATGTCTAATAAACGCTACCTTAGTATTAAACATTTGTAACTTGGCCTTATAATTATACTCTGCATACTTTATTCATTTATATTGATGCTTAACTGTAAACTATATGACATATATGGTATGTTATGTGGAGGTTTCACATGGCTACATACAATGAGATAGAGTTGATTCTTTATAGTTTATAAAGAATATATTTTATCTTATTAGACCATTATTTCAGTTGTGGGCTTATATTTTAATGGGCTTTTGTTTCAGTCCATCTGTTTTCAGCTGTTTTTAGTTGACTGGATCTAGTTGGAGTCAACGACTCAAGATGTTCTTACATCTTAGGATTGATCAGCTCTTTTGAGTTTTGACGTTGAATGTCAGTCGTCCTCCAATTATATTTATTTATAGTTTAGTAGGTTTGAGCTCAGGGCGAAATTAAAGAAAATCACTTAGATGGACTAAATTATAATATTAGAGGGTTCAAGTTATTAAATTTTTTTTTTAAGTTTTTAAAATTACAAATTATGAAACTTCCCTTTGCCCCGCTTGCACTTGGTTATCATTTATTAGACCGTAACAGCTTGTTAGGTGAAGGAAGACAAGCATCAATACAACGCGTATCTGTGATCAGGCGCACATGCATCAAAATAATTCATATCTAATCATGAAGGCTTAACATAAGAAAATGAAGTATGCACACTTAGACCCGTCGAAATAAATCTTCAGAGGTTCCCCAAAAAATTAAAATAAACATATCTTAAAAAATAACGCCTTTCATAATTTGCAATAAATTTGTTTATATTCTTAGGGTCTTGCTAACGAGTACTCCAAGGACATTGGTTAAGAAACCCATAAAAGAAAAGTTTGTATGGAAAAACCAAGTGTAATATATTTCAAAATGATAAATACATAAATTCTCATACAAATTTTCCTTGATTCCTTAAACAATGTCCTATGGACACTTGTTAGCATTCTATATATTTTTAATTTCTCTCGTTCTTGACTTCTTAGTCCAATATTTATCCCAACTAAATTATTATTATATAGAAGAACGAGATCACTATATATTCTCCTTACATTTTGCATTTTATTACATATTATGAACTTCATTCAAAACTGCTTTGCATTTATACAACCAAAATAATTAGCTGCACAAGTTTGTCCTAACATATTCATTAATTTTCATGTCCAAAAAAATAATCATTAATCCATCGATTAATTCATGGTATTTTGCAGTCAAATTTTATGGGTGTAGCCTTATTCATTTAGAAAAAAGGGGGAAAACAAACAATCAATTATGAGCTTTATTTATGTAAGTTGAATTAAAGGTTCCAAGAGTCGACTAAAAAAGAAAGAGTTAAGCACCAAAATGAGCTTTCAATTCAAAACTATACTAAACAAATTATATTCTTCCATTTCCCCCCGTCATAATGGTTAATAAATGACATTTGAGAACAAAAAATATCAAACAGTTAACATCTCAATTATGAATCTAGGATGCGGCTACGGTGAGAGACCTCACCATGTCTCTCACCGTGAGCAACAATAAATGACTTTAGATTAAGTAAGGGCCCATGATATTATTATACACCTTCCCACACTACATTTTTTTTTTCCTTTGCTGTCCCTCTTTCACACTCTGACCCTTCCCTGGCTATCGCTCCATCGTTCGACTCCGTCACGACGGCGCCGACACAGAGTGTACCCTTCGGTCTCACATCGTCGTCGTTTTGCACCGGCGGCGCCACCACTACAACAATCGTCCCTCGCCGTTCAAGCTCCATCCAATTGTGAACCACCCATCTACAGATCCAGTCACCAGGAACAACTTGCCAATGTCGCAGTCGCCGAGCAGCCGTTGCAACCTGTCGTCATCGTCGTCATCGCCGACCAGCCGTTGCAACCTGTCACCGTCTTACAGCCGGATCCATGATCTATTTGTCCGCCATCAGTCCCAGCAATTAATTTGTCTCAATATTCCAACTCTGCCACGTTCTAGATCTGGAGGTCATAAGGTACTTCAAGCAAACGAAGGGTGGCGGTGGGGGGAGTGGGAGTGGGAAGGGAGGCTGAGACGATGGGGTGGGGGCGATGGAGGAGGGAGGGGTGGCTCGGCACCTGATACCACCGAATCGGGTGGTGTGAGGGTGGATGGCCTGGGAGAAAAGGATGGAGGCGCGGCGGCGACGGCGGCGGTTGTGGTGGTGGAGAAAAGGTGCATGGCGGAGAAGCAGTGAGGGTGGGGGTGGGGGTACCGGTGGCGGTGGTAGCACTGTGATGATTGACGAAGGAGATGTGGAGAGAGGGAGGAATAATCAATTGTGAAGTGTACATGATATGATCATAGGGATTAAAGTAAATCAATGGTATTTAATCCTCTCTCACGGTGAGAGACATTCTAGGGTCTCTCACCTTAGAATAAGCCATGAATCTATTAAGCCCGATAAGAATATGAATGAGATTAACTATATTTTTACAAATACGCACAAAAAAAAATTACATTAAGAAGGAGGTTTATATATCAACGTAAAATACAAAAAATCACATAGTAAATTTTTTGGTAACCTATTGCGTAGTAATAATTTACTAAAATTTCAAATTAAATTCAAGTGCAGCAAGAAATGCTTTGGTGTGGAACAGTTGTGTTTTCGAAAGGTTAAAAGCAACATGAAGAAAGGTAAACATCTATATGAATTGTGAATAACAATTTGATCTTCATTTTAACAGATGTGGCCTGATCTAATTGCGAAAGCTAAGAAAGGGGGATTAGATGTCATACAAACTTACGTGTTTTGGAACCTTCACGAGCCTCAACAAGGCCAGGTGATCTCAAGGCTCGAAATCTTCTATCACTTTATTATTTTTCCCTCTATTTCTTTCATGCACATACTTATAAAACGGTTGTGAATTTGACTTGTTTTTGCAGTATGTCTTTAGTGGAAGACGTAATTTAGTAAGGTTCATTAAGGAAATTCAAGCACAAGGTTTATATGTGACCCTTCGAATTGGACCATACATTGAAAGTGAATGCACTTATGGGTAAGACCCCCTTAGCTATTACTTGCTAACAATTTTTCTAACACAAACTAATGTGAAGGTAAAACATACTGGTTTTATTATAGTTATTTTGAGAACACCAATGGTTGTAAACAATATGATAATGATTACGCATTAGGAGAGATTGACTCGCGGTTTTGTTGATGCAGGGGTCTACCAATATGGTTACATGACATTCCGGGTATTGTTTTTAGATCTGATAATGAGCAATTCAAGGTACTCACTCTTCTTTTTTTTTTTTGGGTTCCTTATATGTATTATACTTTTAGCTGCATAAGGTGGCAGTTCATCTATTTCTTGTAATGTTTATCCAACTTGGTAACTTTCCACTAAATCTGGTATTAACATGCCATTCATAACTCTTTAATGTCATTGTTGGCAGTTTCACATGCAAAGGTTCACTGCCAAAATAGTCAAAATGATGAAATCATCCGATCTTTATGCTTCACAAGGAGGGCCTATCGTACTATCGCAGGTTAAAACTTGAAAGGCAACAACAAAGATTTGCCAATTATATATCAGTTTTTATTTTATTTTATTTTATTTTGGTGGTATTTATAATTTGATTTATGGTCCATGTAGATTGAGAATGAATATGGAAATGTTGAAAGGTCGTTTCACGAGAAAGGATTGTCCTATATTCGTTGGGCTGCACAAATGGCCGTGGGACTCCAAACTGGTGTGCCATGGGTAATGTGCAAGCAAGATGATGCTCCGGGTGAAGTGGTTAGTCTCTATGATTAGATTTATCTTGTTATTCCATATAACAAATATGAAGAATTTAGAACACTACAAACTTGTGCTTCATGCAGGTCCAAGGGTGATATTACTTGAGTCACAAAAGAAGATAAAAATTAGCACCTACCATTGGTCGTTTAGTTAGCTGCACAAATAATTAATTTGGCATAATGCTACTTATCTAATAACCTTATAAAAGGATACGAATTTTTGTGGCAAAATGTCGTGTTCAAAACATTTTTCTAAGTTTAAATGGAAAAGCTGGAATTTAATCAAAAAGTTTCAAAGGAGTGAGAAATGACAATGAATATGTCATTACCAACTTTTATCAAGCTTAAACTTTGATTCATGCACATAATTACTTTTAATAGCAGAAAATACTAGCAAGTATCAAGTAATAAACATATTCTTTTCAACACTTTCTTTAGTAAATTTTTTTTTTTCACTTTCAAGGGTGACTCACTAAATCATATAATCCACTCTTTATTTAGTGTCCCACGTGAATTCCACCTAATAATAAAATGTGTTAAGAAAATATTAAAAAATTATATTGCCAACGTTGTTCTTTACTATTATAATAATATCTATTGATTAAGTTTTGCATTCTGTAGATCAACACGTGCAATGGTATGCAGTGTGGGACAACATTTAAGGGGCCAAACTCGCCTAACAAGCCTTCCCTATGGACAGAGAATTGGACAAGTTTGTATGTTCCCGTGAAATTCTTCATTAAAATTTACAAACCATTTTTCTAGAGAAAGTCAATTTCAGCTATCAAAGTGTCTTACTAGACTAATGCCATTCATTTCACATTAAAATTTGAAGTTATCAAGTCTTTGGTGGAGAACCATACCTGAGGTCAGCTGAAGATATTGCATATAATGTCGCCTTGTTCGTTGCAAAGAAGGGAAGCTATGTAAATTACTACATGGTACCATAGCCGTCCAATACCTGATAACCTTCTCTTCTCTTTTATTTTTTTCTTCCTGAGCTTGTAAATAGGTGATTCAACACAGCTGAATATGACTACTTTTTCTTGTGACATGATGAATTTGATGCAGTACCATGGAGGAACCAATTTTGACAGACTAGCCTCCGCTTTCGTAACAACGGCTTATTATGATGAAGCTCCACTTGATGAATATGGTATGCTTCTTTACTTTCTCCATTTACGTAATAGCAGATACTGAAACACTATGGGTTTGACTATGATAATGTAACCAGGTTTGGTTAGGCAACCAAAATGGGGCCATCTTAAGAAACTACATGCAGCAGTCAAGTCATGCTCAAAGTCTTTACTTTATGGAACCCAAACAACGTTCAGCTTGGGTACACTACAAAAAGTATGTAAACAAAATAGAACTCCAGGGTATTTTCCTCAATAATTAGCTTCTTGTTAACTATATGCTTAAATAAGGAAAATGAGGTAAATAACCATTGATAAAAATTTCAAGCTTCTATAAAATATACTAGTATTTGAGTAACAATCTATGAATTTTTATATAGAGTACTTTCTACGAGCTAAATCTTTTAACTAAACCTAATCGCTAGCCATCCCTCTTCTTCAGGCTTATGTTTTCAAAAGGAGCTCAACAGAATGTGCTGCCTTCCTGGAAAACAGTGATAATAGGGAAGTCACAATCCAATTTCAAAATATTCCATATCAATTACCCCCGAAATCAATCAGTATTCTACCAGGCTGCAAGAATGTAGCCTTCAACACTGCCAAGGTAAAACTCAAATGCTCAATATACTCTATCATTATCTGTTGGGCAGTTTCTTACCAATTTTTTTTTTAATGTTGCTCTTGTAGGTAAGCACACAAATCAAAGTCAGAGTAATGAAATCACAGTTCCAATTCAATTCAGCTAAAAAGTGGAAAGTGTACAAAGAAGCCATCCCTAACTTTGATGATACTTCATTAAGAGCAAATAAACTATTAGATCAAATCAGCAGAGCAAAAGATACATCTGACTATCTATGGTACACTTTCAGGTAAACAGCAGCATAAGTAGTTCATGCAGGCTGCACTTAAAGATGTTTGTTATATCATAAATACTTTATTCTTTACTAAGATGTTTGTTGACATCTTGCTCATGCAGGTTTTATGACAACTCTCCTAATACCCAATCTGTTCTTAGTGTACACAGTCAAGGGCATATTTTGCATGCGTTCATCAATGGAGTTTTAGTAGGCATGTTCTAAATCTCACCCTTGAGGACCCCATTTCTTTGATAGAAAGACATCTTTTTTTGGATAAAAGTAACAGTATCAATACTGAATAGTGTTATTGCATTGGTTATATCACACAAGCATCACTTTAGATTATAACACACATTTTCTTTGATCTTCGAAACATTCTGCGCCAATTACTTTACTGTATCTTTCATACTACAATTCGAGACACCAACATTTGGGCTCTATACATGCTCTTAACTCTAGGTTCTGCACATGGAAGTCACAACAATGTATCTTTCATCATGAAGAAAAATGTCAATCTGATACACGGGACGAAAAACATTTCCTTACTTAGTGCAACAGTTGGATTGCCGGTAATTGTCACAATTGTTAAGACTCCTTTTTCATTAATCATCAACAAGGGGAAAAAACCCACTTAAGAATGAATAATGTTATTTATTGAATTAATGAATCCTCATGAGTCATGAGCATTTGTCAATTCTATATATGAAGTACACGGCAATATGCATGGTTATTTAATTTGAGATGTTTCTTCTACCAAGATCAGTAATGACCATGGACTTATAGTGAAGCATCCTTTACTATCAAACAAATATCTGCTAGGCATGCCCTTGCTTTTTCAACAATTTTTTCTTTTTTATTAAAGTTATACAAATAAATATTAGACAATATGATAGCCAAAGAAAGCTATAGGATTAAATGAAATGTGCATTTCTTTCTACATGAAGAATTCAGGAGCTTATCTAGAGCGCAGAGTTGCTGGTTTGCGTACAGTGAAAGTTCAAGGCAGAGATTTCACTAATCAACCATGGGGATATCAGGTGATTATATCCAAACTAAGAGATACTGACTTAGTAGACCGCAGTTAAATGAGATCTCAAATATGTTTCTTCAATCATAAACTGTCTGGACATACTATACATAATGCAGTTCTCAAAATGTAGTGAACATTGCTTTTCCTACAACTTTTCCTCTTCGAATAAATTTCTTTTTAGTCTACCCTCATATACCTATCATAACATAATTAAAAAATATTTGTGCAGAGCTAAACATTTAAATTATAAGAAATATAAGTGTTCAACTGTCAGCTCTGATGGCAAATCATTTAAACTAAATTTTGTTCACTGTGTGCTGATGTTAAATGAAGGTTGGGTTGTTAGGAGAAAAGTTGCAAATCTATACGGCTAGTGGATCAAGTAAAGTTCAGTGGGAAAGTTTTCAAAACTCTCCTAAACCACTCATATGGTATCAGGTATACTATCATCATTAAAAAAAAAAAAAATCATTCCGTTTTCTTCCGTAGGGTCTGATAATCTTGGCAGGAATCCCACCAAATATGTCAAAAGGCCTTAGGTTTTTTGCTTCTCCTTTTACTTTGAGCTAGAGTCTGTGACTTCTTTTTTTATGGATTAGAAAGGGGACGAAGGTGTAAATTACTTCCCCATCACAACTGCTTAGCATTTGGCTGCAACTCTATTATTCTAACACTGCACTAAGTCACTAACATCTTATTGCCCTGCTGAATGACAGACCACATTTGATGCACCAGTTGGAGAGGATCCTGTAGCGATTAACCTTGGTTCTATGGGAAAGGGAGCAGCTTGGGTTAATGGCCAAGGTATCGGTCGATATTGGGTATCTTTCCACACACCAAAGGGAGCTCCTTCACAAAAATGGTATGTTCCTATGCCACAATTCAGTTTTTTTATATTCCTACATCCCGAAATAATTTGTGATTAAAACACAGTAACAGTATTTACATAAAAACTGAGATAATGGTTTCCAGGACCCCTCGGTCAACTCTCTGCAAAAATGATTATAATAATAAAAATGCAATTATTTGAAAAATATAACTACATTTTAAGTAAACATGTAAAACTCTTTTTCAGTAAAAAAAAGTACAATTTTGCAATTTGTTGCCACTTTTCATAATGGGTAACCATAGTTGTTAAAAAAAAAGATAATTTCTTTTACAAAACATTTTTTTGGTTAAAAAATAACAAATATTTATAAAGTGCCTTGTATCTGAAATTGAATAATTGTTTTTTCTATTTTTCTTCTTGCTTTGAAATTTGGATTCAAAACTATTATTTACCTAATAATATAATTAGTCCACCTGGAAGTCAAGCATTTATTTACAATTGAACCTTTTTATTCAGGTATCACATACCCAGATCCCTCCTAAAATCTACTCAGAACCTACTAGTTCTATTTGAAGAAGAAACTGGGAACCCACTAGGGATCACTCTAGACACAGTCACTTCATGAATAAAGAAGAGTGCTCTATCTTCAATCATGCTCTTTTAGAAACAACATCAATCATAGATAGATATATATATTTTTGTAACATTGTTCTGCTTTCGGGTTAAAGGGTTTATCTTATTGTATGCACCGAGAGACCACAGATATAGCTAAAGGAAAAATATATGTTTGCATGGCCCTCCCTCCCTCACTCTCCCTCTCCCTCTATCTGATACAAATTTAGATATTTATCCCACACTATGAAAAATGGGGTCAATTTAGAGACAAAAAATTGTCATTAATTGGGACATTGCCCTTATGATTTATAAACAAGGAGCCATTCTCTCGGCAGATGATACTTGTCATCCTTATACTGCTAATTACAATATAAATGAAAACAATCAAATAGAAGTTGAGGTTTTACGTAAGATTCCTCTATATTATTTAGTGTTTGACCATAATTAAGGTAATATAATCAGTAGAAGTGCATGGGAGAAAGTCCACTTATCAAGGATTTCAATTATAAAAGACAAAGCACGGGCTTTACATTACTATTTTGAAGGAACACGGGTTATGAGCTAAAAAAGAAAAGAAAAGCAACACAAATTAATAGTATAGAAATAAAGCAAGTTGCCGTGAAGAACTCCACAGATACATTAGTATTTAATACCAACTCTAGAGTGAACCTTACTTTTTTCAAAGTACCTATTGACATAGCTCATAACAAATAACAGAGAAAAAGAAATATTTGCTACCATTTGATCTCATGTTCGAGGTGATTGATTTGACAGTAAAAACCTCAAGGAGTAAGTATCAAAGAATCGAAATTTTATATATCCATGCCACTAGACAAAATGCAAATGTGCTTATCAACATTCATAAGACAAAAGAATGCGTTCAAACAGAGAACATGTTCATTTACACGCATGGAGAATGAAAGGACATGTTCTTGATGAACTGCAATGAAGCCCCCAGTTATTTTCCCCCACTGATTAAGCTATAAAAACCTAAAGAGAGCAAAAGGCAAGTCTTTTAATAAGCAGGAGCTAAATCAAAGTAGATAATCAATAAGGGGAAGTACTTGTTTACATGTGCAGCAGAATCCCAAGTCATATAACAAGAAAAAGGAAAAATAAATCTTTCTCTTTTCTTTTCTAAAGAATAACAGAGTTGAAAATATCAGTACAACAGATCACTTTGAAGCTAATAAAATGCAAAGAACAAGAATGAAGGTCAGACAAAGAGCAGTTAACAGTATAATAGAATAACCTGCATCTAGCAGTTTAGACATCATCCTCCATCTAGAAGTGTGATATCACCATGTTCTACCTAATAAATTCTTGCAGCAGCTTGTCTCACCTAAGTCTCGTGCATTTATATCCGGAGGACCACACCATGTGTAGATCTCACTGTAATTGAGAAAATGAAAGGTAAATATTTTAATAACTGCTGTTGCTGAAGTCATAAAGCAGGATGTTGAATGGCCAGTTTATAAGATCAACAGTTGCTTTTCTTACTAACTTCTTCACTGTCTTCTTTCTTTGCGTGTTTGTGCTGTTCAGTAGTCCACAAATGCGAAGGTAGGAGGGCCTTTTGTGAAGGTAATTCAGCTATAAATAGAAGAGTTTGAGCCCAGCCAGCATATTTACCATACTTGGTTACAAATGCCTCTGCAACACGACTGCAGAGCTTTGGTGTCAACCGGGAACCTGCAAGCTCAGGTAAGAGATACTTTGTGGCAATCTTACCCAAGTTTTAAAATGATAAATGTCAATTAATACCAAACAGTACAGAGAGAACAAATGAGAAAAATCTAAAAGATGTAATAATCAGCAAAGCATAAACGATATCTATTTTTTTTAATAAAAGAATTCAATTAATACAGGAGAAATTGCAAACAAGAGGATCAGGAAACCTCCTGAAGCTACAATGAAAATTACATATAACTTTTTTCCTAAATGATAATATAATCCACTCTTTTGCTTTCATGTTTGCCTTCTTATATAAACAAATACATTGGCACCCCACTTTAGAACAAAAATAGGTTAAGCTGATGTGTCTGCAGCATACCACAACTCTATCTAGCAAATAAAATCATCAAACAACTGCTAAAAGACTTGTGCATTGACACCAATGTTAAACTATATGCTGACAAGTTTCAAGTACTTTGGCGAAATCAAAGAGCTAACCTGCCACACATGTGTGTCAACAGGAATGGCATGGTGTTGATCAAGCGAGAAGAGAGCTATGCAAGCAGCGACTTTAGGACCTACTCCAGGCAACGTAGAAAGAGCACATATAACATCTGGAAGATCCAACTTGCGCAGAGACTGAAGCCATTCTTCCCCTCCACCAGGTTTTGATTGCAAAGCATTCACTGTGCCAATTATATATTTAGCCCTACCAAACAAAATTGAATAATAAGATGTCAGTCAATATCTCTAGCGATGAAAGAACTACAAGAACATAAAGCAATTCATAAAAGGGCCCTCCAATAACATCAATCATCATTTTCCTTTTCTTCATCAAAAGGTTAAATTAATCTTCAGGTCCCTGAACTATTTGAGAATTTTCAAATAGGTCTCTATACTTTAAAAGTTTGTTATTGGGACCTTGACACATAGAAAATTTGTAATTGGGTCCCTCATACACTTTTCCATTAGGGTTCCATTAAGCAATTCATTCACCCGTCATTTGTGATTCCTTGAACTTTTTGGAAAAATTCAAATAAGTCCCTATACCATATAGGAAAATTCAAATAGGTTCATGTAATTTTTTTAGAACCCTAATGAAACTCTAATGGAAAAGTGCACGAGGAGCTCAATTACAATTTTTCTATGTGTTTAGATAGCCAATTACAAACTTATAGAGACCTATTTGAAAATTCTCAAATAATTCATGACCTAAAGATTAATTAAACTTCATCAAAATCAATGGTTCATTGATCACTCCCTAAATTTATGTGAAACTAACATTTCCCTTCAATCTTCATATAAATGTTATGCCTATGGGATCAACCTGTTACCTGTAACCAAAACCAGCCTTTCTAAGCTCTTCCTCCGAAACCAACGAAAGCTGATTCAAAGTAGGGAAAGCATGGAACTTCAAACCTTCAACAGACCCTAAGTAAGTTCCCAGAGACGAAACATGATCCACCATCTTCGTAATCCTCCCAATGTTGTTATTAGAAGAACACAGGAACTGAATCAAACACTCAAACGGGTCTTGCCTCAGCACGCGGGCACCGCCCAAATGCTGTGCCAGCTCGGTGAACCTCTCGTCGGAATCCGAGAACACCTTCCAGATTCCGGCGAGAGAGACGCCGGCGTTGAGAAAATCGAGCAGTGCCGTTCTGGCGGAAACGGCATTGTCCCCGGAGGAGCAAGTGGAGTGAAGGCAGTAGGAAACGTCGCCGTTTTGGAGGTGTTTGAGAGATACGAGGTGGGACCCAACGACGCCGGTGTATTGAGAGGGTGCGGTGTTTTTCCAGCGGAAGGTTTGGCCGGTCGGGAAGGTGAGTGGTAGGGAGAGCTCTTCGCGGTTGAGGTTGAGAGGGGCCCACACAGAATTGGAAGGTTCTGAAAATTTAAGGGATTTGATGGCGGTGCTTGGAGGTTTTGTGGAGTGTCGGGTTTTATTGAGGGTTTTGGTTTGTGTGGTTGGAGGAGGGGTGGAGAGAGGTGGCGCCGCCGATTTTGCGGTGGTTCTTTTTCTTTTCATGACGGTTATGGGTCTTAATCTCAAACTCAATGAGTTCATGCGCTTCGATTCAATGTTACTCTTTCACAGCCATATCAGCTATCCCTTGGAGGGAGGGACAAGTTAACGGTTAAACGGTCATGGGTCGGGTCACTCACCGGTGTGGCACGCGTTATTTGGTATATTGTTTAACAAATTTGGGCTTGAAAATTTATGTAAGTGGACTCTGACTATCAATTGAGAGATTTTATTTTTTTAATACACCAAAAAAAAAAAAAAAGTAAGTGAACAAATAAAAATATCTTTAAATTATTATGAGTCATGCTAACGAGTGCTCTTAGGACATTTTTTAAGGAACCAAAAAAAGCAAGTTTTCATTGGAAAACTAAGTATTTCATTTTTTCAAATATTAAATACATCAATTCCCTAGGTAAACTTTCTTTTCTTGATTCCTTAACGAATGTCCTAAGGACACTCGTTAACATTTTTCAATCATTTAATAGACTAAAAATTTTCTAGATTTTATCAGATCAATAGTAAATACGGTTGCTTGTTCAATATAAATTGATTTATCCAAAGAAAACAACCTACTTCCTCCGGTCAACAATATAAGCAAAAATTTACAAATTTTTTGGTCCAAAATATAAGCAAATTTCAACTACTTTCATTAGAGCTGGGTATACGGGCCAGTCCGGTCCGTTTAAGCCTAGTCCGCATTAGCCTACAATTTAACGGACCGGAGTGGACTGGCCCGCGAAGTCAACGGGCCTCAAATATGCTGACCCATGTCCGACCCTCCTAGCCCGCGGTTAAACTGGCTGGCCCGCGGACTTCAACATTTTATGAATTTTTTTAATTTTTTTCCTATTCCAAGTGCTTTGCACACAAAATAAAACTAGTGGAAAGAAATTACACCAACAAGTGAGCTTTTAACAACTTGGATAAACACAAATAAATGGCTTGACAAGGAGCTTCACGCCTTCACGAGGTGGACGACTGGACAAGGATGGCGATGGATGAGGGCGCCGGCGGACTGGTCTCGGTGATGAGGGGCAAAGCAGAGCAGTGACACTAGCTCCAGTAGTTCACGTAGTTTCAGTTTCAATAATTTGTGATTTAAGTCATTTAACTGATTTGAGGATCGAATGAGATTATTATTTATTATTTACGAGAAAATGAGAAGATATCAGATGATTAGAATAGGTGAGGAGGTTTAGGTGTTTTAATTTTTTATAGAAGCAAGTGCAAACTTTAAGTGGAATGGAGGATTGGAGCCATGGTAATAAATCAGGAATAGGAATAGACACTTTGTCCCTGTCACGCAGGTTCAGTGTTCATCACTTATTTAATTTTTTTTTTCATAATAAGAATGGGAAGAGACGCGAGTCTGACTTAGTAATTTCAGAACAGACAGTGGTCCGCGGGCCAACCCGTTAACCGCGTTTAAACAGGGCTATATTTTGCCTGGTCCTAACCCGCACTGATAGCAGGTTAAACGGACCGTCTGCGGGCCTAAGCCCATATATCCAACTCTAACTTTTATCCTATTTAATGAAGTTATTCTCAAAATACTCTTTATTTAATACAAATTATGTTTTCCAATGACTCATTTTATTCTCAAGAACACAAGCTTAATAAATAAGAGAAAAGGCAATTTAGGTAACAAACTCAATTTTTTATTCTCAATAACTCTTTTAAATGAGATTAACTAACTACCTTAATATATGTGTTCTATTAAATTTTTGCTTATAATAGTGATCGGAAGGAGTAACATTTTAGACAAATTCAAGTAGGATGGACCATGGAATCATTTCCATGCGAGATAATTGGTCGCCGAAACTCAGAATTAAACATATTTTTCAGGTACTAATCAGATTTTTATGTTACGAAAATTATAAAACACCGCTAAATATAAGAAACATGCCTATCCTTGAGGAATGCCCATGAACAAAACCAATTCTATGCATTCACGTCAAGAGTAAGCATCGCAAATAATTTAATATATATATTCTTTCCGTCAAGACTTTTTTTTCCCCCTCAAATGTTGGGATTGTTTATTGTTTATGCACAAGTTAGTGAGTAACTGAGCATATATGACATCCAATGAAGGGCATAAAAAATGGAGAGCACAAAGGGAAAAAAAATATTAGTGTCATGATCTAAATACACGTTATCAGTGGGTGATAAAAATTAGTAACAGCGAAGACATAAATAAATGAGATTTTTTTTTTTTTTTTTTTAAGAAAAAGAAAGCCTTGTAATATAAGGGCATGTCAACCGTCGCGTGAGCTTCACACACTAATAGGAAATCAGCGTTTCCTTAACGTGCCAATGAAGCCAACCCCCTCCAGAAATTTACATTACACTCTTCCAGTACTACCCCCCACCCATTCTGATTCAGGTAACATCCGAAGGAAATGCACATGGACTCACTTTTCCCCCGAACACACCAAATCTCAAACCAGCTTTGCCTCACCTCACAGATAAAGCTGAAACATAGCTAGATAGAGAGAAAAGTGCGATTCTCAAACTGAAAAATATTTCTCGCTCTCAATTCAACAACAATCCCATACCCTTTGCGCCAATCAACGACCCCACAATCCAAAATTTTCCCACTCTCTTTCTCTCTCTATTCCTCACTCGCACTCTCTTTCTCTCCCTAAAACCCCTCTCCCTCGTTACCATGCCAGCTTCCCCTTCAGGTATTCTTTCCCTCTCTTAAACCCTCTCTCTTTTCTCTCTCTCTCTCTACATTCTCAACCCTAATTTTCTCAATTTCCTTTTTTCTATTTATTTATTTATTTTTTTGGGCAGAAAACCGAACCAAATGGAGGAAGCGGAAGAGAGAATCCCAAATCAGCAAGCGTCAACAGAAGCACCACCACCATCACGACGAAGACGACGACGACGACGAAGAAAACCCCAATGCCACCGCCGAAGAAGACCACGACGACGATTCTGAGGACCAAAACCACCACCTTAACCCTCAATCTGCCACCAATCCGCAACCGCACCACGAGATCGAGGTCCTCTCCGACCAAGCAGTTCAGATTTCGCAATTCCCCGTCGTGATCAAGCGCTCCGTCAACCGCCCCCACTCCTCCGTCGCCGCAATCGTCGCTCTCGAGCGAGCTAACGACTCCGGCACCGGCGGCGATAACAAAGGTCAGCTCCAGAACCCTCCGGTTATTGAGAATGTGTCCCACGGGCAGCTTCAGGCGCTGTCCGCCGTGCCCACCGATAGCCCTAGCTTGGATCAGGATCGCTGCAGCGGCAGCGGCGATGGTGGCAATTCCGGTTTTGTCATCCCTCCTCCTCCTATTTTGGAAGGCCGTGGCGTTGTGAAACGTTTTGGAAATAAGGTTCTTGTTGTACCCATGCATTCAGGTTCTTCTCTGCTGGCCTTAATTTATATATAATTTTTTTCAAATGATAATGGCATGATCCATGTTTTAGGTTTTTTAGTCTTACACTCTTACCAAATATGTGAAGTTGAAATGTTTACTTTTATGCGTTCTTTGAATATTTTTGGCATTTTCTGAGGGGTTGAATTTAAAAGGTTAGTTACATAGTTTTGGGAAAGCTTGCCTTTTTTAATGTACTTTTTGGAGGTTGGAATAGTCAAGACTTCCTTTTGAAGCTTGAACACTTTTTAATTAATGTGGGATGTTTGTTCTACGAGCAGATTGGTTTTCACCAACCTCAGTGCATAGACTAGAGAGACAAGCAGTGCCACATTTCTTTTCTGGAAAATCACCTGATCATACTCCAGAGAGGTACATGGAATGCAGGAACTATATTGTTGCACTATACATGGAGGACCCGGGGAAGATGATTTCGGCCTCTGATTGCCAGGGATTGTTAGTTGGGGTCGATAATGAAGATATAACAAGAATTGTCAGGTTCCTTGATCACTGGGGAATTATCAATTACTGTGCTCGGGTGCCTTGTCATGAGCTTTGGAATGATATGTCCTGCCTGAAGGAGGAGACGAGTGGAGAGGTCCGCGTGCCATCGGATTTTTTGAAGTCCATAGATAGCTTGATCAAATTTGACAAGCCTAAGTGTAAGCTCAGAGCAGACGAAATTTATTCATCATTGACAGCTCGGAATGCTGATGTCTCCGATCTGGATGACAGAATAAGAGAGCATCTATCTGAAAATCATTGCAATTATTGTTCTCGTCCTCTTCCTGTTGTACACTATCAGTCACAAAAAGAGGTACAATGGCTTATTATGGTTTTAAATTTAATAGCTATAACTATAACTATATCAATGGTTTTGTAGCTATCTATTGCTTTTGTCATATAGGTAGCATGCTGGACGAAAAGATGCATAGGAAGTACTTCAGTTATTGAATAACTCCATATGACTGTGCATCAGTGTGGTGTGCCACCATAAAACATGGAATGTTAGTGAATATAGCTGCTGGAGATAAGCCTCCTTTAAAAATTATTCAGTCCACCAAGTCTTAATACACCATTTCTATAAATAGCAATCCACTCCCTTGCTTTTAAAACTGGTTAATACTTAATACAAACAAAATTAAAAATCCAGAAAATTGATTACAAATGCAAGACAGTGCATTGCTATTTCTGGAAATGGTGTTGCAACTGGTCTACTGAATAATTTCTCCCTTTACTCAAGGTCCATACACAAACAAAGCAAAATATAAAACAAAAACAAGTGAGATTTGGTTTGTCATCTGAGGGTGCATCAAGTGCTGTATTGTCAGGATGTCATTTAGAGTGAAACATACTATGCTGATTATATGTTGCTTCATCTTGAATCTGAGTGTTGGTTTATCATACCCGCCAAATATTATGAAAGCAATCCCCAATTAGCAGTTAGCAGTTACTGAAATGCTGCCATCTAGGATTTTGAGATTGTTGTGTTTGTAGTATGCGAAAGTTTATTCATCAGTTTACTGGTTAAAGCACCGATGTGAAACTATTTATTTGTGATAGGACCAATGCATCATAAGGAATTGTTAGATTATTGGGATTTGGGATTCTTATTCTTTTAGGAGGTTTAATATGTTAGTGGTGTTATTAAGTTTGGCTCGTACTAGTTGTCCTAGTACTTGACCTGGAATATTGATATAAAAAATCATAAAGGAGTATTAGGTTAGTGATTTTGTATTGAACATCTTATATTATATCTCTTTTCCCTATAATTTCAACTTCGTATCAGCAGAACCTTCCGCTTGACCTGTGTCCATCGTTTTACACTTTTGAAGAGTTCTCAAAATATGAAACTTCTTTGTTTGGTTTCCTTTGTTTTTATCTTGATTTAGTTTCTGGTGGCTGTGGTTAATTTTCTGGCCATTATCAATTGTTGTTTTCCTTCTGCACGATATGAGTTCTTTTCGAAAGGTGCCGTGTCGTTTCCTTCTGTTTTTGGGTTCTTTTCTAACAGTGTTCTTTCTGATCTTTTGCCTTCACTATGGTTTTCGTCTCCAGTTCTCCATTTTCCCAGTCTTTCATTGGTGAACTGACCCTACAATTGGATTTAGAAGGTTCCAATTTGCCAAGGTTAGATGTTTGGTTGCCAAAAACCTATCCAACGTTCTTCCATACAACCCTTCTCTTTGGAAACCAAGACTTCCAAACCTGGCATGATGCATCCTCAACCTCCTTCCCAGGTCCATGTTCAGCCATGCCACAGGCATTGATTACCCATTTCAGCCACTCCTCGGCAATGAGCCACCCTTGTTTGGCTTATTTTTTGTTTGTCAGTCCTTATTCATGTGTGGGTTGCTGTGCTCGCACCCTGTTTAGTTCTATTATAATTCTCTCTGTTTGCCTTAGATTAGTTTATTCACACAAGTTACTGTGTTTTCCCAATTTGGACTCTTCTTCCCCAAGTTTGGTATTGTTTAATTCTGATTGGCCCTGTTTCTGCATTAACTTGCTTTGTTGGTGGAATGCCTTTTACATGATGTAGTTTATGTGTACCACTATATTTTGAAGCTATTTTCTGTTAAGTGTGTCAACACTAAGCATCCGCTTGGGGGAGAGTGTTAGAAGAATATTAGTAATACTATTCCTGTTATTGTAAGAACCTTGTTTTTAGTAGTGTTATTAGTCTGGGCTGGTATTAGTAGTACAGCTCAAATGCTTGACCTAGAATATTTATATAAATAGAGTATTAGGTCAGAATTTTGTATTAAGCATCTCGTCTCATCTCATTAATTATTTCTCCATCTTTTCCCTCAATATTCCAAAAGGAATTTTTATATGATAGGAGCTTCTATTTTTTGTTAGGATAGAAAAAGAAATTTTTAGAAATAAAGGGGAGAGAATACTAGTGAAGAATAATAATTCCTCATAAGTAAAACAGTACAAAACATTGAGCCAGAATGGCTCAAACATGTAATAAAAGCAGTTGAATTTCTTTGCATATCTATGATGGAAGGTCCCATGAAGCAACCATGAGCTGTGCACCAAAGAGAGTCCATGAGCACAGTCCTGTTCATAACAATTTGTAAAGGGAGACACTCTTGAAAATGCAAGCATTTTGATCCAACCAAATGCACTGCAGAACTGTATAGACTACACATTGCCATGAAATCTAATTTTCCGTATTCCTTCCAAAACCTTTAAAGCATGTGTATAATGAGAAAAAGGCACACCCATGGTAGCTGCCTTACAATGCAAAAACAAGTGAGCCACTGTTTCAGAGCTAGACTTGACATAAAAGTGGAGACGGTCGTGTGACTGAGGCCTCCAAATCTAGAGCATGTTATTTGTATTAATCCTATCAAGATCTGCAGTCCAGACAAAACATTTGACCTGAGTGGGTCTTGGATTTCAATTATAGGGGTTATTCATATTCAAACCAATCCATAAAAACCAAACAAATTTTTTTACCTTTTTTTTTTGTAAAAACCGATTGGTTCGGTTTTTGGATCCTTTTTTTGAAACCAAACCATACCAATCCAAACCGCATATATAAAATTTAATATATATCTATTCTAATTTTTATATTATTGTTTTTTGTTTGTTGGTTTTTCCTAATAATACTTATTAGTTTGTTGTGATATAATTTTCTACTATTTTTAATGTTTCAAACATAAAATTGATACTTGTTAGTTCATAATGTTTTAATTTTTAGTATGTTTATGTCATATATATTAATATTAATGTTATTTAGACTTACTTTTTAGTTGTTGTACTAGTAAAATATGAATCATCCAATCTAAGCCATTTTTAATTGGATTGGATTGATTCGGATTTGATATATGAACCAATCCAATCCAAACTGAACCGCAAGATGTTTTTGTTTTTGGATCGGATGACTTTTTGGCTCATAACCGATCCACGAAGTTTATAGGTTAGTCAGGAACCTATTATAACTAGGAGAATGAGATGGAATTTGAAGATGGATATACCAGTATACACACCAGAAGAATCCAAAGTTCAAATTATCCTATCTGGAATGGGGATGAGATTTGTAGAGTCATCAGTCAAGTAAGAGTAGAAGAGATTCTAATTTACCAATTTCTCTAACAGTTGGGTTCTGGCAAAAGTGAAGGTTCCAAGAAATGACAGGACCCTGCGAAGAATAAACGTGCTTTATGGTTGAATTATGGGTAGTAGAGAGAGAGAATTAAGATAAATGAGGAAAAGCCTCAAAGAAAGGAATTTCCCTCACCCATCCCCGATTCTGATACAAAAAAGCCATTAGCCCATTACCCAGCCCTAACCCTAATCAAACATAAAATGGGATCATAGAAGCAGATTAGATTACAACCAACTTAAAGTGCTTCATGGGCTTTTTCCTAGTCTTTTGTGTTAGGTGAGGTTTAATCAGATTTACTGTTAGGATTCCCGATTAGAAAACAGTAATAAAACAAATACTATAGAATGGGAATGTAGAAAGACACTGCATTGACATTGAAATGAAAGATCACTACAATCCAGAGCCTATGGCTCTTCATTACCTTACCACCCATTTTCTTTTTCCTAGAGTAGACTCTCCATATTTTGGGCCTAGCATACATTGGCCCATCTGTTATGAATATGACAGCACTAGTAGGTTCTTCTGCAAAACCATCTCCTTGACCTCTATCATTTATACATTGAACTTTTACTGCATTAATATTTCATCTGTGCAGTAAATTCACTGCAACATCCTTAGAGTTCAAATTAATGTCATTGATGCGATCTAACTGATGTTGTAGAAACGAAGATTTAAATGTATCAATAAAGAAATATCTGTTGGAGCGTTCTATTACCATTCCTGATCTGGGATTCACTTTTGGATAAAAGTAGCATTTGGGAGCTGTATGAGATTGGAATTAACAAAATGAAATGAAAATATAGAAAAAAAGAAAAAAAAAAGAAGACAAGAAGTTGGAAATCGACATTAGCTTAGTTATAAGCAACACGGAATTTACACAGGACACCTTTTACCAGTTTTCTGTGCAAAATCAAAATACAGTCCACCCCTTGTTTCATGCTTTCCTTCTTTGTCCTTTTGTAAATTCTCTCTCTTTTCTCTTCAACTAAAGGGAAGCAGCTCAAAATTATCTTCCTTGCATTTCCACTTTCTTTCTCTTCTGTTCCCCCTTGGTGGCTGTAATCCCACTCCCAAATACATATGTTCATTTATTGATCTCTAATCTTCATGCATCAGCTGCACAAAAACTTGCTCATGTGTTTTTGTCTCTTTGATGGCATGCTACTTTCAAGTTAAGAGAGTAAGTACACTTGTACTTGCTGCTATTACTACCTGTATGTTACTATGTTGTATCTTGAAAGATATTATTCAGACTTGAATGGAGCATCTGTCTTTTAACCATAAGAAAGACTTATCTGACAGCTGAGAAATGATTGCTAGTTAGAGAGAAATAGAGAGCTTCATTAATGCAGATTAGTTCAGTTTTTATGCAAAACTAATGTTAAGTGTTCTGTTACCTGATGAATAGTACTAAAACTTTGTTAACTACGGGTCCCTTATGATGACCCTTGTCTAAACTAAGTAGCCTGCAGAAAAACGTTGAACACCTTTTTCATCACATGTAATTAGCATCTCATGTTACAGGTTGATATTTTACTCTGCACTGGTTGCTTTCATGATGGGAGATTTGTCATTGGTCATTCAAGTCTAGATTTTGTAAAGGTGGATTCAACAATGGATTATGGTGAGCTAGATGGGGATAGTTGGAGTGATCAAGAAACTTTGCTGCTGCTTGAAGCAATGGAGATTTACAATGAGAATTGGAATGAAATTGCTGAACATGTTGGTTACCAAGTCAAAAGCACAATGCATTCTTCATTTTCTCCGTCTACCCATGGAAGATGGAAAATTGGAAAATATCAATGTTCCAAGCATGTCTTTGTCTAATGTGATGAATAGAGATGATAGTGGAAGATTGCATCGATGCTTAAATGGAGATTCTGCAGGTCTGTCTTATACTTTTAAACCCACTTATTGTGATATGGTTTTGATTTCATATCCATGTTCTCACAGGACCTTTCCATCAAAGCAGCGATTCTGACAACAGGCTTCCTTTTGCAAATTCTGGAAATCCTGTTATGGCACTGGTACGTGACTGCTAATTATATGCCTAAGTTTGTTGATGCATTTGACATGTTTATAAATAAGACTAGCATGTTGTTATCAGTAGCACACCTAACTTCTTGCCCTTAACCTATTTATTCATGTTTATTTCTTTTGAAAACTTCAAGTTGCATTGTCCTTAACCTATTTATTCACATCTTATTGATCACCACACTTGCTTAACAAAAGCATAAAAGAATGATGTGCTGAGTGCTGACTAAGACTGTGTATAGATACTGTATCAGAGTTTCAGCTCAGTACAAATTAAATGTCTTCTACATTCTGGAGTGGAGGTCTTTTGCTGAGATTCTTACTCATTTGGTTTTGGTGGTTGCATTCTAAAGGTTGCCTTTTTAGCCTCTGCGGTTGGACCAAGAGTAGCTGCTTCTTGTGCTCATGCAGCTTTAGCAGTATTGTCAGAGGATAATTCTGGCAGCACATCACAGATGGAAGCACCAGGACATGATAATAGGTGACTGACAGTGATAGCACATGTAGTTTTCTTAGATAAAGTGTTATCTCTTTGTTTCATTGTTTTTTGTTACATATCTTCATTGGATTTTGTACTCTACTCTTTCTTTTTCTTTCTATTAAATTTTGTTCTTTTATTAAAAAAAGTCTTGTACGGTGGTACTGAACATTCTCTAAAACACCTCCCAAACAAAAGAAGGCAAGACAACATTTATTGAGTTGTGTTGGTCCTATTCCTATCGTAGAACTGTACTGGTGGGTAGAGAAGGAAAATTAAGCTGAAGTTGAACTGTTGCATTTTTGGTTGCTCGTTTATGGCATTTATTGAGCTGTACCTGTCCTATTCCCATAGTAGATTTATATGGGTGGGTAGAGAAGGAAAAATAAGTGCAAGTTGAAATGTTGCATTTGTGGTTGCTAGTTTAATAATTTTGTACACAAAATTAATATTTTTCTTTTAACCCATGTAGGACATATTTGGAAAGCACACATAGTAGAGATGGTGGTCCTCGTGGAGAAACGGCAATTTCAAATAATCATAATGGTCAGTGATGGTTGCTGTTTTTTTTCCGTTGCTGATATGCAATCATGCCCTAACCTCCAATAAGATCCACCCAGTATGTAATTTTCTTGAGAAATGCTTCTTTTGATTTCAGAGGATAAGGCAAAAGTACTTGGTTCATGGGGTCATATTGAGGGCGGGACAACACCACTGTCTGCGGAGAAAGTTAAAGATGCAGCTAAAGCAGGCCTCTCTGCGGCAGCAATGAAAGCAAAATTGTTTGCCGATCATGAAGAACGAGAAATTCAGAGGCTATGTGCTAATATTGTAAATCATCAGGTATAACTCTTGTTTTTTGACTTTCGATTCCAGTTGGTTCAACTAACATATCGATATACTTCGACCATCTCTCCTCTGTCCATTTCTATCTGGATGGTATGCATATATGTGTCCACCCGATAAACTCTCCCCCTCTCTCCATCTCTCTCTTCAGAGTTTAAGTAAGTTGAATTTCAATAGAATGTAGGATGATCTTGTACATCATTCATGCTTTAAGCACAAAGGCCTCTTGTGTGAGGGGGTGTCTAGATACAAAACCATTCATAATACTTAACCTAACTGCCTAAGCTTTTAGGATTATTGGTTCTTGACATAATCAACTGAAGAAAACTCAAATTCAGGTGTAAAGCTAGTATTTTGATGTGTTTAACTTGTGTTGGTGGCCTGCTGTTATTGACAGTTGAAAAGATTGGAATTGAAGCTAAAGCAGTTTGCAGAAATTGAAACATTGTTGATGAAAGAATGTGAACAAGTCGAGAGGGCAAGGCAGAGGTTTGCTGCTGAACGGTCCCATGTTATATCAGCACGTCGTGGAACTGGGGGAGCCACACCTCCAATGAATGCTTCAGGTGTTGGTCCTTCCATGGCTAACAGTAATGGCAACAGTAGGCAACAAATGATCTCTGCTTCTCCCTCACAGCCCAGCATCTCAGGGTATGGCAACAACCAACAAGTTCATCCTCACATGTCCTTTGGCCCACGACCTTCAATGTTTGGGTTGGGGCAAAGATTGCCCCTATCTATGATACAGCAATCACAATCACCTACTTCAAATGCCATGTTCAATGCCCCTAGTAATGTGCAGCCCACTACAAGTCATCCGTTGTTGAGGCCTGTGTCAGGGACTAACTCTGGTTTAGGTTAATTAGGGGAGTAGATGTAAGTTTTGGAACTTAAATGGTGCAATTTTATTTGGTCATTCATTTCAGCAGTGAAGAGGAAAATAGGTGGATGTTCCATGAAAGTTATTTAGTCTCTAGAGCCTGTAATTGGTTGGAGTTGACTGTGAAAGTGTTGCTTAAAGGAAATAAGTAGCATTTGATGTTCCATAGTTTGTAGTTTTTTTCTGTGGACTTTAGGTACCATGAAAATCTTATTGTCATCAGTGGCACAAATCTTGTTTAGTTAGATTACACAAATTTAACTAGGATGAATAATGACCAGGCCATGGAGATTGTGTCTCCGCTGCTTGTGCTGTTGTACAATGTCGTCCATGCATGTTACTTGGTCATGTCTCGTCGTGCAGTTGGTCTCGTGGACACAAATGTAATCTGTTTTATGATTCTTGCAAGTATCCAACTCAAAATATCTTCCTTGCATTTCCACTTTCTTCCTCTTCTGTTTCCCCATAGTGGACTCCACACCACCATCTCTAGCGCCGCTGCATCGGGCGGCGATAGATCTCGTCCCTCATGATAGATGACCTTATCGATTAGAGATGGGTTTTTCATTTATACATCGGTTAAACTGTTTTTTTACTCATTTTTTATTGCTAAGAACAAGTTCTTCTACAAGAATGATTCTCTAGCCTGACTGTTAAATTAGCCAACTCCAACGGTATCATATTTAAGAAGTGGTTCTTAACAATAAGAACCTTCAGAAAAACCACCATTGTAGTTGGTCTTGTTGTTTAGATATTGGAAAATAGTTTCACTTCAAAAAAGAATAATGAAGCTCAATGGGGGGAGGAAAAAGAATAGGAATACGATTCATTTAGTATTCATAATGAAAATGCTTGCAATATGAGTACAGAATGTAGAAATTGACTAAACTTCAATGGAGAAATTGGCTCAACTACTTATGATTAGGGTTTTATTATTTAAGAATTTTCAAAGACCATTTGACCACGGGGCTTAAACTAGTCTTCTTACACACTTCTGTAATAATAAAAAATCAAAATGATTTAAGTTACAACTTAGTGTATGGTACACATAACTTGCACGTGAGGGATAACTTGAGGAGATGACTCTCCCAATATACGAAAATTACAATCATTTTCAACCAAGAATGTTGAGAATCAATCATCATCAGTTGACTTGAAAGCAATGTGTTTACTAATAAAACCCCTTCTTGGTTGGTGATACACTTAATTCATATCATATGTCCCCTATTGTGGTAGTGGGATATCGGCTAAGGAGCATGACTCAACTCTAACTGGCCATCAAGATTCACGAGCCCCTCTTCCAAGTGGGTTTGCATTGATGGGTCATCCTTCGGCTCGATATATGTCTTCACAGTGTCTTTTCTGAAGGTTAGGTAGATAATTGAGATAATATATATTGCCATTAGAGGAAACACTATGATTCCAATGAACACATTTGCGACCTTTGGTAGACTGCTATGAATTAGCCAACCCACGAAGCCAGTACTAAGGTAGTATATATTGATACCGATGATCCCAAAACCTAGGATCCATGAGAAGGCAATGATCTACACAAAAAAGTTTGTCACATTTCTTTCAACTTTGAATCAATATTATATCTAATATTGCTTTAGGTAAATGGCTACTATATAATGAGGATAAAAATCTATCATTCTTTCAACTAAAATTAAAGTGGCATGTATATAGACGAGATAATAGATCAACTCACAATCTTAGAATTCTTATGAGGTCCCATTTTGGTACTGTTGCTGCTAAATTTAAGGAGTGGAATTAAAGCGAATGGAAGCTCAAAAGAAAGTATCATCTGTGGAACAATTTTCATTAGTCTGAATTCATAATTTAATTTAATTTCAATTTGTGTGTGTATGTGTGTGCGAGTGAAAAGAAATAAAAGAATGACAAATTCTAGAGTATACAAACCGATGCAATGATGATAAGCCGACTGGCCCCAGAAGATCCACCAATGATGGAAACAATAAGACTAGGTGTTATGGCAATGCACCTAGTCAACAAGTTTCTAATCCATTTTTTCATCTTTAAATCCAAGAAACCCTTTAGACACATCCAAACAACAATACAAATTCAGAAAATCCTTTTACAAAACTTGTTAGTTAATTTAATTTAATTCAACAAATAGTGGTAAATGATATTCCCAAACGACCTGCATGATGTACTGCCCTGCATAGGTTCCAGTGATAGCAGAGCTTTGTCCTGAGGCTAGCAGTGCTATGGCATAAACTGTTGAGCTGGACCGTCCCAAAACATTCTATGAGCAAATGACATCAAAATTTCATGTGAGATAACATGATGTGTAATACTAGGATCGACTTTAATATCGTAATAAGTAATTTGATCATAGCAACTTATGTTGTGAAATAAATTAAAAACCTTGAGAAGGAAAGAAGCAGAGTTAAGGGTTAGATCATTGCAGTGATCAACATGTTCTCCAGAAAGATTGTCGGCTGAACAAACAGTGCCCGACACAGAAATTACTGCAACGTTGATTAGAAATGCCACCAACAGTGCAAACCCACTCTCTATGAGAAAGTATCTACATGCATCCTGGATAATCAAGCAAATAATATTGACATCATATGGGTCGGTGTAAAATATTGAGAGTTTGCCACTTTTATAGTTAAGAGAACATCGTTCTTTATGTAACTCAGCTAGTTAGATGAAAAATTCTTTCATGAACATGCTGCACCCAAATTGAATGCACTAGGTAGTTTAGACCTATAATTAATAAATAACTACTACAGTTAATAGGCTTGGTGCGCATAAGAATTTCTACTAATTAGATTTTCTCTTAATTTTCTTATTAGCTTACATTGATGCCACGCACGGAAGTGGGTATTTTTCTAGACAGCACAAGAGCAGAGTGAAGGAAGAGGTTGTGCCTGCAATTTGACAACAAAAACAAAATTTTAACTAGCAAATATTGAATTGATTTTCATGTGCAAAAAAAAAAAAATCAATGAGAAAAGACACACAACCAAATAATATGGATTAAAGGGAAAAGGTGAAGATTACGGCATAACAAGGGCACCCAAAAGGGCAATGGCATCGCCTGTGGCTCCTTGACCACTTAGTTTGGGCACAAATATTCCCTTTATTACACCTGAAGCTAGAGGTTTTACATAGCTCATTTCCCCAAAGAAACATGCAGCCATTACAAAAACTAGGGTCGATATCAACAACTCCAGCTTCCTTATCTGCCCAAACACAAAAAAAATAAAAAAAATTATATCCTTTTGAAAAAATAATCCTAAAAGGTACAAAGAAAGGTTTTTTAGTTGCAAGGACTATATATGGATCAATTTATATCGGTGCAAGACCTAACACTCTTATACCACTCAATAAATTTTTATACAATTAATATAATTTTTATGGATCCTAAATTACAATTATTTATCATCTAGATCATTTATATCAAGTTTTCTTTTAATTTAATGAATGGAAAAGATAAATTAAATATGTAAGAATACTATTTTCAGTAATGTTTCATGTATATTAATTGTGATACAACCAATGATGTCCCTTTGATTTTTTTTATTTTTTATTTTTTGGAATTTGACTTTGATATACTATCAGTGTAAAATACTACCTCCGGACCTAATTATAAGCAAAAAAAACTAAATTCACACATATTAAGAAAGTTAGTTAAGTTAGTTTGATTATCTTGATTTGTGTAAAAAAAAAGAGTTAATTGTCTAGGGAATATGCAATGGTCAAGGAAAAGTAAATGGAGAATTGATTTGATTGGTTAATTTTCTTGATTTTTGCAATACTAACATTTAATAGTGTTGACTTAATTGATTTTTGCTTATATTTAAGTCCAAATAATGTATCTACTTTGTTGCTTATATTTAGGTCCGGGGGGAGTATTTTATATTGTCAACCCATCGCAAATCATTTTATATGTGAATTTTAAAATAGTTACGATAAGTATCAAATATTTTTTAACAATAGTGTAACAAAATCTTTACACTTACAATACATACAAATTAAATCCATTTTGTATTTTGAAATATGTGTATACAAAAAATAAAAAGGGCAAAAATACGATTTTCAAACTTTAATCTTCAACTAACATAAGTGAACGGATAAAAATAAATATATGACGATACATACGGTTTTTAAATTTTAATCTTCATAACAGGAGCAGTTAGTTACATGAAAATAGTAAAAAGTAGCGATTCAAATTTAGTAGATTTTTTGACTGGATTGAAATTTAATATATTAAAATGAGATTGTTCAGTGTTACATATACAGTATTAGCTAAATTACCCCAAATCTCTGCAGACCCAAAAGCAAGAGAGTGCTGCAGCCGGTCAATAGAACTCCTACCCATACTGGGATATGAAAGAGTATGTTCAATGCAAAGGCTGTGCCGATAACTGTGGCAATCAAGTTGGGACAAAATTAATTAGAAATTGAGAATAGAAGACTAATTAATGTATCTTCATTTTTAATGGAACAATAGAAAAACAAATAAGGACCTTCAGGTATGTCTGCGGCTATGACAGCAAGTTCGGCTAATAACCATAAGCAATACTTGACAAGTAATGGATACTCAGCTTTACATATTTCTGCAAGGTGTTTTCCTGCCAAATTCAGGTAAATAAAAAAAAGATTACATTTACACATTACAATTACAATTTAAATATTATTTATAGAGAGAGAGAGAACAAATTTATCTACGTGTAGCAATTTAAGTACACTGAAACACATGCATTGTTGTGTTTGTTTCGGATCTTACCAGTGGTCACACCAAGATTTGCAGCCAATGACTGAATTATAAGCGCAAAAATCAGTCCAATAAGTATCACCCACAACAGCTGAACACAGCAGCAACATATATATAGTTTCAATTTTACAGCTTATATTTTATTTAAGCTAACAAATAAATAAATCAATTAATATTTATATATCTCTTAATTATTTGGGCTGTATCTTTTTCTTCAAATTTCAAACTATTTGGTTTGGTTCATGTTTTCCTAGTTTGTTGGCCAATTGCCCTGTTCAATATGTTGGTTTAAATAAGTTTTTGGTCCCTACAAAGTTCATCAAATTTGGTTTTGGTTCCTGTGAATTTTTTCTTAGGTTTTTGTCCCCGAAATCTCACAAATTTTGAAAATAGTTCCTACCGTCATCTTTTTCTATTATCTAGTACTCATGGGTATCGAGGTAATTTTATTTTACTGTCCGACTTGCTGTAAAATTTGGCCATAAAATGGAAACAAAATCATATATTAGGGACATAAGGTTAAAATGGCTAAATTCCTTCATTTTGTATGATATCTAGTACTCAGGGGGTATCGAGGTAATTTCTTGTTCTTGTCCGACTTGCTCCAAAATTTAGCTAGAAAGTAGAAATAAAATCATACATTAAGGTCATAAGGTTAAAATTGACAAAATTATTCGGCTGGTATGACTTCTAGTACTTAGGGGTAACAATAGGAACTATTTACAAAATTTTCGAAAATACAAGGACGAAATCCTAAGAAATTTTTTTACAAGGACTAAAACCAAAATTGGTGAACTTTCCAGGGACTAAAAGCTTATTTAAACCAAATATGTTTCATCAACATCTCTATTCTCAACATTTCAAGACAACATAAAGTTACCTCATATCTATGGTTAGCTCCAGCTTGCAGATCAGTTTCCACTGCAAAAATGGCAAATTAACAACCAATAAGCGCACACACTCACACCCACACACCTATTCATGCATGGCAAATGAGAGGATGTTATCTATGTGGGAGTGAGAGGAGCAAATCATAGCTATTACATCCAATCATGAATGATCAATATTAAAACAAAAAAGTGATGTGACTTTTTTAAGTTGGCATGTGACTTTTTAATCTTGACCATTTATGATTAGATCTAATGACTATGATTTCCTTCTCTTACTCTCTCATAAATAACCCCTCTCACTTGATATTCTCACATACATACATACATATATATATATATATATATATATATATATAAAACCTGTGCAATATTGCACAGGTTTAGGTTCATTAAATATCCACTTTTAATTAAAATATATCTAACTAATTAATGATACTTTTTTGAAAATTGAGATAGTTAGTTAATCTCATTTAAAAGAGTCATTAGGAATAAAAAATTAAGTTTGTTACTTAAATTATCCTTCCTCTTATTTATTAAACTTGTGTTGTTGAGAATAAAATGAGTCATTGAAAAACTAAATTTGTATTAAATGAAGGGTATTTTGAGAATAACTTCATTAAATAGGATGAAAGTAGTTGAAATTTGCTTATATTTTGAACCAAAAAAATTTGAGATTTTTTACTTATATTATGAACCGGAGTAGTATATGATTTCATTTTTCTATATAATGTCTCTCTCAGGAACCATGTCATCTCTCCCCTATTTATTATTATCAAATATATCCATTGTTTTTTATGGTGAGTTATATACTCCCTCCGGTCTCTATTATAAGCAAAAATTAAATAGGACACACATATTAAGATAGTTAGTTGATCTCATTTAAAAGAGTCATTGGGAATAAAAAATTAAGTTTGTTACCTAAATTACCCTTCCTCTTATTTATTAAGCTTGTGTTATTGAGAATAAAAGGAGTCATTGGAAAACAAAATTTGTATTAAATGAAGGGTATTTTGAGAATAACTTCATTAAATGAGAAGAAAGTAGTTGAAATTTGCTTATATTTTGGATCAAAAAATTTGTAAATTTTTGCTTACATTATGAATCGGAGGGAGTATACTGTATGGATTAAAAAAACAGAACACAGATTTATGGGAGAAAGGGGTTCAATACAAAAACTCGTGGGATAGCCATGAAATTCAGCACCAAGAACAAACGAATGGGACAACTGAAGGACGGAGGGGCTATGGCGGCGGGGAAGGGGAGATTGCTCGGAACAAGCACGATGCAGTGTTCTTGAAGAAAGGAACTTCCAAAAAGAAAAGGATAAAAAAAAATTTCAGAACAGACAAATAAAAAACAAAAAAAATGCTGGCAAATCATTTGAAACCAAATAAAGTAACATCAACTACAAATAAAGTAACAGCAAATACGTATATAAACCTAGCTTTGTTATTTAGACAACGAGCACGGGATAACTGAGACAACTCATACTGTAGCGCTATTATAGTGCTATTGTAGCGATACAGTAACGTAGTTTTTTTTTTTAAATACAAATTTTGACTTTTTTTTATAAAAAAATAAAAAAATTATTTTTAAAAAACCCATTAATCAAATAATGAACTGAATTAACCAGATATTTGCACATACTTAACCAAAATTTTATTTCTCAAAAAAAGTCATTAACCAAATAATGAACTGAATTAACTAGATATTTGTACCTGATTAACTGGACATTTGCACATACTTAACCAAAAAATTTATTTCTCAAAAAAACCCATTAACCAGATAATGAACTGAATTAACCAAATATTTATACCCGATTAACCAGATATTTGCACATATTTAAACAAAAACTTTATTTCTCAAAAAACCCATTCACCAAATAATAAACTCAATTAACCAGATATTTGTACTTGATTAACCAGATATTTGCACATACTTAACCAAAATTTTATTTATCAAAAAAACCCATTAACCAGATAATGAACTGAACTAACCAGATATTTGTACCTGATTAACCAGATATTTGCACATACTTAACCAAAAATTTTATTTATAAAAAAAAATCATTAACCAGATAATGAACTGAATTAACCAGATATTTGTACCTGATTAACCAGATATTTGTACCTGATTAACCAGATATTTGCACATACTTAACAAAAAAAATTATTTTTTCAAAAGAAAGTCAATTTTTTTTAAAAAAAAAAAGGAGAAGTCAAAATTTGTAAAAAAAAAATTGCTACAGTTCAGTGCTACAGTAGCGCTTAGCGCTGCACTGTTCAACTATACGGGTTGTCCCGTATAGTTGTCAAACGCAGATGTCTGAAAAACATTTCTGCTTGCCATATGTCTCTTGCTCTGCCTGATCAGGCTCACCCACTCGGTGTGTTTCCCAGTGCAGAGCCTAATTGGGCATTGGCCTCTTCAATGTGTTGTACTGTATTTATATCAAGACTACTGTTCCCTCCGTTCCTTTTCTATAATAATTTTAGTTTTTTGTTTTTGTTCCAAAACAATGAATCTTTTATAAACTCAAGGTATATTTGACAATTTTTTTTTCCCATATATACCCTTATCATAAAATTTAATTGAAATATATTGAAAATACACTAAACCTTCCCTACTTAAATTCAACCATAAATACACTACACATATCAATGATACTATAAATAAGAGTAATTTGGAACAAATGTAAATCAATTAATGATTTCTTAATTTGTGTGTAGAAACTTTAAATTACTATAGAAAAGGAACGGAGGAAGTACTTAGTTTATCATTCATACAATCACAGTTTCGTCTCCACCACCCGCACGTCATTGTCTTCAAGGTAAGCAAATTTTACTTATTTTATGGGCGCATCCATATAATTTTCACCCTTGTATATTATAACTTTTTTTTTTGGTTGTCGTTCATATTATAACTTATTTTACTTAAATATAAATATGAGCATGTATACATGGTAGGGCAATAAACTTATTATAACTTACGGTTGTGTTATTTGAACATCAAAATGGTGCAAAAAATTTGAACATCAAACTGGTGCATGGTTGCACCAGCGTTTTTGCTTGTGCACCATAAAAGGCACCTTTTTTTAATCCATACAGTATATTACTCATCATAAAAAAAAAGGGGGATATATTTGATAATAATAAATAGGGGAGAGATGATATGGTTCTTGAGAGAGATATTATATAGGGAAATGAAATCATATACTCCCTCCGGTCTCTATTGTAAGCAAAAATTAAATGAGACACACATATTAAGATAGTTAGTTGATCTCATTTAAAAGAGTCATTGTGAATAAAAAATTAAGTTTGTTACCTAAATTACCCTTCCTCTTATTTATTAAGCTTGTGTTATTGAGAATAAAAGGAGTCATTGGAAAACAAAATTTATATTAAATGAAGGGTATTTTGAGAATAACTTCATTAAATGAGAAGAAAGTAGTTGAAATTTGCTTATATTTTGGACCAAAAAATTTGGAAATTTTTTCTTACATTGTGGACCGGAGGGAGTAATAAATAACATAATAATTAATGGAGAGAGAAAATCAATTTTCAAAAAAAGTATCATTAATTAGTTAGACACATTTAATTAGAAGGAAGTATTTAATGAATCTAAACATATACAATATTACATAGATTAGAAAAACTCATATAAAAAGTACACATAGATAAAGACAGAAACTTAGAGAGAGAAAGAGTTACAGTTTCCAGGATCAAGGTAAGCCAAGGAGACGAGGAAGCCAGGACCTACATATGGCAGGAACTTTCTCCACCTAGGTTTCTTTGTCATTGCATCAAAATCGAAAATAGAATTATAAGTATAAAAAAAATTAACAGAATAAAAAAGCACATATACTAACTGGCGTGAACTCGTTAGCTACCCTTCTAAATGATATAATATATAGTATAGGTTTTTCTAACCTGTTCAATTTTACATAAGTTAATAATCTTAAAATAGTAAATTTATATAAAAATTTATGTATTTTATATTTTCAAAACTGAAATAATTAGTTTTTTAATAAATAATTATTTTTTTTGAATTTTTTAATATGTACAAAGTTGTACATAATAGAAAAACTCATAATATATTAACAGAATAAAAAAGCACATATGCTAACTGGCGTGAACTCGTTAGCTACCCTTCTAAATGATATATAATATAGAGATTAAGAAGTTGAAAAACCTCGTGACTTGAAGAGCCATCTTGATGAGATGATGGATGGAGATTATTAGAAGGGGCGACACTGACGGCTACTATACGGTGTTGCTGCTGCTGGCTTGCCATATATATGTCTCTTTCTCTGCCTGATCAGGCTCACCCACTCGGTGTGTTTCCCAGTGCAGAGCCTAATTGGGCATTGGCCTCTTCAATGTGTTGTACTGTATTTATATCAAGACTACTGTTCCCTTCGTTTCTTTTCTACAATAATTTTAGTTTTTTGTTTTTGTTCCAAAACAATGAATCTTTTATAAACTCAAGGTATATTTGACAATTTTTTTTCTTCATATATATCCTTATCATAAAATTTAATTGAAATACATTGAAAACACACTAAACCTTCTCTACTTAAATTCAACCATAAATACACTACACATATCAATGATACTATAAATAAGGATAATTTGGTACAAATATAAATAAATTAATGATTTCTTAATCTGTATGTAGAAACTTTATATTACCATAGAAAAGGAACGGAGGGAGTACTTAGTTTATCATTCATACAATCACAATTCCGTCTCCACCACCCGCACGTCATTGTCTTCAAGGGAAGCAAATTTTACTTATTTTATGGGCGCATCCATATAATTTTCACCCTTGTATATTATAACTTTTTTTTGTTGTTGTCGTTCATATTATAACTTATTTTACTTAAATATAAATATGAGCATGTATACATGGTAGGGCAATAAACTTATTATAACTTACGGTTGTATTATTTGAACATCAAAATGAGACAAAAAATTTCGACAACAATTTTCATGATTAATACAACTCAAAAACATGGTTAATGAAGTGTTCATTTTGATTAATAGATATACTAATATTTTGCAATTCAGTTAATCACGTTCAAACTTTATATAATTTCCTTATATTATGTGCATTTAATATTGTTGGAAGGGCTCTCATTTTCACTGGTGTATCGAAAACCATTAACAGAACCGTGGTGGTAAAAGTAAATGATGTGCTTTTCTCCATTAGGGTGATTGAGGAACCTTTTGGGTGATAATTTCTACAACTTTTATTCAGACTGAAAGTATTAGCAATCTGAGGGGGGTTCTTTTGATGAAGATGGCTCGATCGAAGATAGTGTTTTGGTCGTGCTGGAGACAGAGTTCACGGGAGACTTTAGAGTTGACGATTTACAACGGTTAAAGGAAGAATATTCAAACTGAGATTTTGGAAAAATTTCAAATTTCAAGGTGTCGGCAGAGGATTACTGTAAAGATAGCATTGGAGAAAGGGCGGTACAGAGAGAAGTGCTTTTGTAGCAAGTGAAAGGGAAGAATTTAATGACTTCATTGAAGACTTGGAGCTGAATGATTTGCCTTTTTTTTATAAGCCAAAAGGTATATTGATTAGGGGTACAAGAGGTATCCCAACTCGTATACAATAACAAAAAAGGAGGAAAAGGTAGGAACAATGTAAGTAGAATGCTGAAACATAACCACTCTAGCATTGGTATTACACACTCCTAAACCAAAGAAAAGCACCAAAAAACGGCCGAGAGCGAATGGCAATTGCATGAGTAGAATAGATAGATTCTTGATCTCATATGAATGGGCAGTTTTTTGGCAAGATTTGTCACAATGGGGGATGGAAAGAACTATATCAGACCATTGTCCATTAGTGCTTAAAATGGTTGTAAAAAATTGGGGCCCAAAGCTGTTTCGGGTAATGAACTATTGGCTTCTACATAAAGACTTTGTTAGGTTCATGTCATATAGGTGCAATGAATTAAAGGTACAAGGTTGGGGCGCTTTTGTGGTTAAAGAGAAGCTGAAATTGTCAAAGCAGGAATTGAAGGTATGGAATAAAAATTCGTTTAGGAACATCGATGATAAAATTCAGCAAGCTACTTGTGAGATAAAACAACTCGATGACAAGGGTGAATTGACATCTTTTTCCGATGGAGACATTTTGAAGAGAAAGGAATTATTTGAATCTCTTTGGAAACTATCCAAAAAAATGAAGGATTCCTTTGTCTTTCAACGTTCGAGGTTGAAGTGGTTATAGGTTGGGGATTCAAACTCAAGCTTTTTTCATGCTTGTGTCAACAAAAGAAGAAGTGAGAATGCTATTCTTGGCGTGCACATAAGTGGGTCTTGAGTTGAGGATCCGGGAGAGGTAAAGGAAGAAACTGTCCAGCACTTTGAGGGACTTTTCAAACAACAAAATCTGCTACGTCCTAATCTAGATGGGGTTTCTTTCAAGAAAATTTCAACAAGTGAGAGTGCATTGCTCATAGAGGCATTCTCAGCGGAGGAGATCAAGGGAGCGGTATGGGGATGCGAAGGTAACAAGAGTTCGGGGCCCGATGGGTATAACTTCGCTATGATTAAAATATTTTGGAATCTTATCAAGTAAGACTTTTGCAAGATGGTATCAGATTTTCACTCTAATGGTAGGATCTCAAGAAGGTGTAATGAATCCTTCCTAGCTCTAATACCAAAGAGGGAAAATCCGTTGGTTTTGAATGACTATAGGCCAATCTCTCTAGTAGGTTGCATTTATAAAATTTTGGTAAAACTTCTTGTGGGGAGGCTAAGCAAAGTGATGAATTCGATTATATCCAATTGCCAAACGGCTTTCTTGAAGTGAAGAAACATACCGGATGGGGTTATTGTGGTAAACAAAATTATTGACTATTCAAAGAAAAGAGGAAATCCATGCATGCTTTTCAAGGTTGATTATGAAAAAACATACACTCGGTTAGTTGGAAATTCTTGGATTATATGTTCCTTAGATTGAGTTTTAATTAATGAGAAATAGAGATCCTGGATCAAGGTTTGCCTACATTCGGCCTTAGTCTCTGTTTTGGTGAATGGCAGCCCGACAAAGAAATTCTCAATGTCCAAGGGCATTCGTCAAGGAGACCCGATGGCCCCATTCTTGTTTCTTATAGTTGCGGAAGGCTTAAGCGGGTTGGTTAGGAGTGCAGTGGAGAAAAACCTTTTCAATGATTATACCATCAAGGGGAACAACCAAGAGGTGGCAATCTTTCATATCGAGTATGTGGATGACACAATTTTGGTGGGAGAAATGTCTATAACTAATGCTTGGGCACTAAAGTGCATATTGAGGAATTTTGAGTTGGCATCCAACTTAAAGGTAAACTTCTATAAAAGTGGGTTGATTGGTACAAAGGTGAACCGAGCAACTTTGGATCATGCAACATGTATCCTTTATTGTAAATTCGGTTCTCTTACCTTCAACTTTCTTGGTATTTTGGTTGGGGCAAATCCAAGGAGGTCAACAACATGGGCTCCCTTGATTACATTTCTTCAAAAAATATTGTTGGGGTGGATAAACAAATTTCTTTCCTTTGGTGGCCGAGTAGATACTTTCTCCTAGAGAGTGGGTTCGCATTATTGGTGGCATTTCTAATCAACGTTGCAGTATGAATTTGTATCATATGTTGACAGGGGCAGATCTACACAGGGGTGAGGGTGCGCACATGCACCCTCTGAAATTTGATTTTTTTTTTTTTTAATACCCTTATAAATTTTTTTGTTGCCCCCAACAGTTAAAAAAAGAGTGAAGACCCAAAGCGGTCCCTCAAATTTTTCAAGTAGGACAGTTTGGTCCCTGAAAAAAAAGAAGACAATTTGAACCCCAAATTTCAAAACGGGAGACAATTTGGTCCCCCAAATTTCATAACGGGGGACGATCTAGTCCCTCCTTAAGGACCAAATTGTCCCCCGTTTTGAAATTTGGAAGACCAAATTATCCTTTTATTTTTTAAGGGACCAAACTGTCCTACTTGAAAAATTTGAGGGACTACTTTGGGTCTTTACTCTTAAAAAAATTGCACCCAATGCCTCTATGTTATTATCATCCTCAGCGCACTTGGACCCCACCACACTTCTCTGCCAAGACCCCACCACCATTCCACTTGTTCTTTCTTCTTAAACACACAGGAGAAAACCTCCGCCCCTGGGTAGTCCGACCAGCCTCCGCCGTCCATTCAGGTGTCCCGACGTTCCCTCTACTGAGTATAAGAGTAGTTGGTACAGAACAAGTTCCGTTCTGCCTCTGTCCCTCAAAGTCAACGTCACCGTCACCATGGCCACCTTGCGTTTCAACGTTGTCTGTGGAAAGCAGAGGATTTGAAAGCTGGTTTGGTTCAGCACTTTTATTGTCCATCATTTATTCTGTCTTCAACGCAGCAATCAGAGGTTAAGGTCAGGTTAGTAGTTATGACAATGGATGTATAAATGGGGCAGGGCAGGTGAGATGAGTATTGGGATATGGATCAGTTGCAAAAATGGGTTTAATTTTTATTTTTGATTAAGGCTTTGTTTGTTGGAGTAAAAAATAGCAAGAGAGAAAATAAGAAGAGAGAAAAGGAGGAGAAAATACACCTTTCTCTTATTTGGTAGAGGAGAGAAATAGGGAAGAGAGAAGAAAATTGGTGGGACCCACCTCAAATTTTTTTCTCTCCCCAAGTAAGAAGAAAATGGAAAAGGGAGAGAGAGTTTCATATAAAATGACTTTTGTATCCTTCTTCTTGAGTTCTCGTTCAATTATTTAATAAATTTAAATATATTGAATTAAATTAATCATTTAATTAATTAAATTAAATTGAAATAAATAAAATAATTATATTAAACTAATATATTTTATTTAAAATAACTTAAATTAGTTAAATTAATTTAAATTATTTGATTAGTTAAAATAACTTAAATCAATTAAATTTAAATATTTTATATTATTTTTTAGTTAAGGATATTTTTGTCTTTTAAAAAAAAATTACTTTTCTCTCTTCTTATTTTCTATCCAACCAAACAAAGGGGAGAGAGAGAAAACACCTCTTTCTCCTCTATTTCTCTCCTATTTATCTTACACCGAATAATACATAAAATCTACTCTATTTCTCACCATTTTCTCTCTTCTCATACTCTTTCTCACCTCTTTTTCTCTTCTCCTTTTCTTCTCACAACCAAACAAAGCCTAAGAGTGGGATATTTTTAATAGGAAATTAATATTTAATACGAAGGTGGATTCGTACTTTAATATGAATAATATTAAATTTTCTCATTTTGGATTTTCATGCATCGTAATTATCGTCTTTCCTCTTATTTTATTGGTTATTCACGGTTTTGTACTTCTTCATCAAATATAGGTACTATATAGCATCACTCTTTTTAATAATACTCGGAGTAAAGACCCAAAATAGTCCCTCAAATTTTTCAAGTGACCCAATTTGGTCCCTGAAAAAAGAAAAAGACAATTTGATCCCCTAAATTTTATAACGGGGGACAATTTGGTCTCCCAAATTTTATAACAAGGGACACTCTGGTCCCTCCGTAAGGACCAAATTGTCCCCGTTATAAAATTTAGGGGACCAAATTGTCATTTTCTTTTTTTTTAGGGACCAAACTGGGATATTAGAAAAATTTGAGGGACCACTTTGGACCTTTATTCTAATACATAAGAGGGATGTAATTCACTTGATTAAATATATTAGAATTTTATGTTTTTAATATTTATGTTTTTATCTTTATATATATGATTATAATTAGGCTTAATTGCATTTTTGATACTCCTACCATTGGCCATGTCCAATTTTGGTCCTTATGTTTTTTTTTTTTAGCAAATTTAGTCCTCCTATTTTTTCAATGTTGCAAATTTGATCATTCCGTCTAATGTCTGTCGATTTTTCAATGATCAATAGATATGAACCACTGTTTTAAGCACATAGAACCTCTTGTTGAGCTTCTGTGGTAAAGGACCCTTTGGTGGAACAAAAAAAAGTCTGAAAAAGAGGGACAGAACTAACAAATGTCATACAGGAACTATTGAATCATGTTGAAATGGAGAGACAGGGGAGGAAGAAGCTCAATCATAGGTTCTATTGGCTTAGAGCAATGGTTCCTCTCACTTGATCATTGAAAAAATTTAAGGACATTGGATAGAACGATCAATTTGCAACATTTAAAAAATAGGAAATCAAATATGCTTAAAAGAAGTCACATCGACCAAAATCGTATATAACCACTAAAAGGATAATAAAAAATGTAATTACCTAATAATTTATTTTGGAAATAGATTGTCCTCACTAACCCAGGGTCCTGGATCCGTCACTGTATGTTGAGAGTTTTTTTTATAGTTGAGAACATGGATCTTTACGTCACTTAGCTAGTTAGATGAAAAAATCTTCCATGAACACGATGCACCCAAATTGAATTTGCTAGGTAATTTAGACAATTAATTAATAAATAACTACTACAGTTATTTGGCTTGTTGCATATAAGATTTTTTTTCTAGTTAGATTTTCTCTTAATTTTCAAAGTAGCTTACATTGATGTCACGCACAGAAAAGGGTACTTTTCTAGACAGCACAAGAGCGGAGTGGAGGAAGAGGTTGTGCCTGCATTTTGTCGTCAAAAGCAAAATTTTAATAGCGAATGTTGAATTAATTTTTCATGTTGCAAAAAAAAAAAAAATACAATGAGAAAAAGACAAAACCAAATAATATGGGTTAAAGGGAAAATGTGATGATTACGGCATGACAAGGGCACCCAAAACGGCAATGGCATCGCCTATGGCTCCTTGACCGCTTAGTTTGGGCACAAACATTCTCTTTATTACATCTGAAGCTGGGGTTTTTACATAGCTCAATTCTCCAAAGAAACATGCAGTCATTACAAAAATTAGGGTCGATATTAGCAATTCCAACTTCCTTATTTGCCTAAACACCCAAAATATTTTTACACTAATATAATAAGAGTCAAATATCTTTAATGATGTAAAAATTTATGATTGGTTAATAGTATAAATTTTTTTTACACTAATAATGGATATCAATTAAATACATCTTTTCTTAATGTATTTTGACATGTGTATACAAAAAATAAAAAGTGAACGGATAAAAATAAAATTATATGGTGATAAATACGATTTTCAAACATTAATCTTCAACTAACATATCTCTACTACTTTACAATAGGAGTAGTTACATGAAAATAGAAAAAAAAAAGTAGATTAGTGATTCAAAGAAAAATTTAAATTTAGTATCTTAAAAATGAGATTGCTCAGTGTTACAGAAATTAACTAAATATTGAAATTTAGTATCTTAAAAATGAGATTGCTCAGTTTAAAAATGAGATTGCTCAGTGTTACAGAAATTAACTAAATATTGAAATTTAGTATCTTAAAAATGAGATTGCTCAGTGTTGCTAAATTACCCCAAATCTCTGCAGACCCAAAAGCGAGAGAGTGCCGCAGCCAGTCAATAGAACTCCTGCCAGTAGGCAGGGGTACAAGACCCGAACTAATGACCCGATGAACCCGATAATTCAAATCAAACCAATTAAATTGGTTCGAATTTTTTTGATATTCGGGTCCGAATCGAACCGAACCAGACCAAACCCGATGGTGATTGGTTCAGTTCTCGGGTTCAAGGATTTTGGAACCGAACCAAACCGAACCGAACTAATTACTATATTTTAATCTTTACATATATATTTTAATATTTAATATTTAATATATATTAATATTTATATATATTTTAATAGTTTAATATTTATTATATGTATTTTTTATATATATTTTAATATTTATATATATTTTGAAATTAAATAATTTTCGGGTTCGAACCGAACCAAACCGAACCAACCCGTTATTAATTGGTTTGGTTTGGTTCGAGTTTTTTAGGAAAAAATGTCAAAACCGAACCGAACCATTTTTGATTGGTTCGGATTTTTTTCTCATCTAAATCCAAATCAAATCGATCCGTTACACCTCTTACATACTGCGATGTGGAAGAGTATGTTCAGCGCAAAGGCTGTGCCAATCACTGCCGCAATCAAGTTGGGACAAAATTAATTAATGAGAAATTGAGCATAGAAGACTAATTAATTAGGAAATCAAATTGATGTATCTTGATTTTTAATCCAAAGGGAAATTAAAGAACAAGGGGATGGAACAATTAATAGAAAAACAAATAAGGACCTTCAGGTATGTCTGCGGCTATGACAGCAAGCTCGGCTAGTAACCATAAACAATAGGTTTAAATAAGTTTTTGGTCCCTACAAAGTTCATCAATATTGATTTTGGTCTTTGTGAAATTTTTTCTTAGGTTTTCGTCCCTGTAATCTCAAATTTTGCAAATAGTCCCTACCGTCATCTTTTTCTGTTATCTAGTACTCATGGGTATCGAGGTAATTTTATTTTACTATCCGACTTGCTGTAAAATTTGGCCATAAAATAGAAACAAAATCATACATGAGGGACATAAGGTTAAAATTGCTAAATTCCTTCATTTTGTATGATATCTAGTACTCAGCGGGTACTGAGGTAATTTCTCGTTCTTATCCGACTTGCTCCAAAATTTGGCTAGAAAATAGAAATAAAATCATACATTAGGGTCATAGGGTTAAAATTGACAAATTTTTCATCTAGTATGATTTCTAGTACTTAGGGGTAACAATAGGGACTATTTACAAAATTTTCGTAAATACGGGGATGAAATCCTAAGACTTTTTTTTACAAGGACTAAAACCAAAACTAGTAAACTTTTCAGGGACTAAAAGCTTATTTAAACCTAAACAATATTTGACAAGTAATGGGTACTCAGCTTTACATATTTCTGCAAGGTGTTTTCCTGCCAAATTCGGATAAAAAAGATTACATTTACACATTACAATTTAAATATTATATATATATATAGAGAGAGAGAGAGAGAACAAATTTATCTATGTGTGTAGCAATTTAAGTACACTGAAACACATGCATTGTTGTGTTTGTTTCGGATCTTACTAGGGAGATGGCGAGGGGGTTGTGCACGATGGGGAGAGAAAGAGGGGGAGGGGAGGGGGGGGGGGGGGGTATAACTTACCTTGGTGGTGACATTGCGGTGGTGGCTTTGCCAACGCAAACAGTGGCCAGAGGATAGAGGAGGGGTGGCTGCGGTGATGGGCGAAGGGGGAGAGAGGGAGGCCAAATGGGGAGAGGCGAATGGAAAGGGAGGAGGTGCACAGTGGTGGTGGTTGCGTTGCGGTGGTGGTGGCGACGACCGGACTGCGACAGAGAGAGGTGGGTGTGGGATTCCGAGAAGAAGAGAGGAAAGGAAGAGAGGAGAAAGAGAGGGTTTTCTGGGAGGGAGAGTGAGCGCAGCGGGAAAAATGAAAAGGGGACTGATCACTAAAAATTGACAATACACATCGGTTATCCACAAAACCGATGATAAAAGGCTTTCCACATCGGCTATGGAAAGAACCGATGTTAAATGTTGCGAATTTAAATTATTTTTTATCTTACCTTTTCAACATCGATTTTTAATAAACCGATGTTATAATAGTTTCCACATCGGTTATATTGAAACCGATGTTAAAAGGTTTCAATTCATTTAATCAATTTTTTTATTCGTTTTTTCACATCGGTTATTAAAAAACCGATGTTAAAAATTAACCTTTCCACATTGGTTATTAAAAAAATCGATGTGGTAATTTATGAAATTTTTAATATTTTATTTTTGGTTCAATTTTCAACATCGGTTTTATAGAAAACGATGTAAAAAACATTATAACAGCGGTTTATTTTTGAACCGATGTTAAAAGTTTTCAATTTAATTTCAAAAATGCCACCGCCTCCTTTTTCACATCGGTTTTCTAGAAACCGATGTTAAAACTCCGATGTGAAATGCATATTTTGCACTAGTGCCACGATCACTTGAAACTAATAAAGATTCTTAGAGGTTTTCGGTAAACTCATAACGAAATTCATGGCGACGACAACATCTTAACAAGAAAGGTCTCAAACATCAAGTTATCTCTTTTTTCATTGTACTCGACTAACTCTGACATCCTGATATGAATCAGATACCCATCCTCATGACTCATGAGATAGGTCACATGTCAATGACATTTTGAAAAGATAGGGGTAAAATTGATCAAAAGTAACAAGTTTTATCGAACTACGATAAGGCAAGCTCTTAAGGATTAAGAGAATGAATTTTCAAGAAAGAAATTCTTCTAGACTCTATTTTCACGAGAAAATAGAAAGAGGAAATTTTACCAAACAGAAGATAAAGAAGTATTCGACATGTAAAAGGTGTCTTTACTAGGTTCGTGAGTGTAAAAATGCAGGGCCATTACATGTTTACAATCATAACTCTAATAAAGTTCCTTCTTTCATAATAACTTCCAGCGGATTAGAAATTCAAAAGATGAACAGTTCCTAACCCCAAGAGTATTCGTTCTTAGTACAGGGAATTTACAAAAATGACGTTTTAAAAAGAAAACAGTCTGGCCAAAAATCAGACTGGATCACATCTACCAAAAGTAAACGTGACTAGATTAAGTTTCATCAAGAAACTTCTGTTACCACGAAATTATCTGTGTTACAACTCAAGAAATAGTCATAACAATTTTTTTTTTTTTTTAACAAAATGTGAAAATATTCAGTCCAATGAATATTACCAAATCAATCCACTCGAATGTCTAATACACTGAGGGTTATTCAGAAGTGTGAGTACAAATTCTCACATACAAGGAAAACCCATTAGGGTATATTGAGATTACGGACTAGCATAATCAATGCATGAGTCTTGATAGATTTCAAATCAACATCAGAAAAGTCTATTCGACACATACAAAATTGGTCACTATGATTAAGAAGGAGAAAAACCTCGAGACTTGAAGAGCCATCTTGATGAGATGATGGGTGGAGATCATTGTTAGAAGGGGCGACACTGACGGCTACTATACGGTTGCTACCTCCAACTTGGTGTTGCTGCTGCTGGCTTGCCATATGTCTCTTCAATGTGTTGTATTGTATTTATAGTCAAGACTACTACTTAGTTTATCATTCATACAATCACAGTTCCGTCTCCACCACCCGGACGTCACTATCTTCAAGGTAAGCAAATTTTACTTATTTTCCATATAATTTTCACCCTTATAACTTTTTTTTGGTTGTCGTTCATATTATAACTTATTTTACTTAAATATAAATATGAGCATGTATATGCAGTAGAGCAATAAACTTATTTATAACTTTCGGTTGTGTTATTTGAACGTCAAAATGGGGCAACAAATTCCGACAACAATTTTCATGATTAATGCAGCTCAAAAACATGGTTAATGAAGTGTTGATTTTGATTAATAGATATACTAATATGTCACAATTCATCATTAATCGTCAACTGAACTTCATTAATCACATTTTTGAAGGTCATTAACCCCGATTCTCAGGTGATTAATGAAGTTCAAAAAGGTGATTAATGAAATTCAGTTAATCACGTTCAAACTTCATATAATTTCTTTATATTATGTGCATTTAATATTGTTGGAAGGGCTCTCATTTTCACTGGTGTACCGAAAACCATTAACGGAACCATGGTGGTAAAGGTAAATGATGTACTTTTCTCCATTAGGGTGATTGAGGAACCTTTTGGGTGATAATTTCAACAACTTTTATTCAGACTGGAAGTATCAGCAATCTAAGGGGGGTTCTTTTGATGAAGATGGCTCGATCGGAGATAGTGTTTTGGTCGTGCCGGAGACGGAGTTCACGGGAGACTTTAGAGTCGACGATTTCCAACGGTTACAGGAAGAATATTCAAACCGAGATTTTGGAAAAATTTCAAATTTCAAGGCGTTGGTAGAGGATTACTCTAAAGGTAGCATTGGAGAAAGGGCGGTACAGAGAGAAGTGCTTTTGTAGCAAGTGAAAGGGAAGAATTTAATGACTTCATTGAAGACTTGGAGCTGAATGATTTGCCTTTTTTTTATAAGCCAAAAGGTATATAGATTAGGGGTACAAGGCGTATCCCAACTTGTATACAATAACAAAAAAAGAGGAAAATGTAGGAATAATGTAAGTAGAATGCTGAAACATAACCACTCTAGCATTGGTATTACACACTCCTAAACCAAAGAAAAGCACCAAAAAATAGCCGAGGGCGAATGGCAATTGCATGAGCAGAATAGATAGATTCTTGATCTCATATGAATGGGCAGTTTTTTGGCAAGATTTGTTATAATGGGGGCTGGAAAGAACTGTATCAGGCCATTGTCCGTTAGTGCTTAAAATGGTTGTAAAAAATTGGGGCCCAAAGCTGTTTCGGGTAATGAACTATTGGCTTCTACACAAAGACTTTGTTAGGTTCATGTCATATAGGTGGAATGAATTAAAGGTACAAGGTTGGGGTGCTTTTGTGGTTAAAGAGAAGCTGAAATTGTCAAAGCAGGAATTGAAGGTATGGAATAAAAATTCATTTAGGAACATCGATGATAAAATTCAGCAAGCTACTTGTGAGATCAAACAACTGGATGACAAGGGTGAATTGATATCTTTTTCAGATGGAGACATTTTGAAGAGAAAGGAAATATTTGAATCTCTTTGGAAACTATCCAACAAAATGAAGGATTCCTTTGTTTTTCAATGTTCGAGGTTGAAGTGGTTACAGGTTGGGGATTCAAACTCAAGCTTTTTTCATGCTTGTGTCAACAAAAGAAGAAGTGAGAATGCTATTCTTGGCCTACACATAAGTGGGTCTTGAGTTGAGGATCCGGGGGAGGTAAAGGAAGAAACTGTCCAGCACTTTGAGGGACTTTTCAAACAACAAAATCTGCTACGTCCTAATCTTGATGGGGTTTCTTTCAAGAAAATTTCAACAAGTGAGAGTGCAATGCTCATAGAGGCATTCTCAGCGGAGGAGATCAAGGGAGCGGTATGGGGATGCGAAGGTAACAAGAGTTCGGGGCCCGATGGGTATAACTTCTCTATGATTAAAAAACTTTGGAATCTTATCAAGTAAGACTTTTGCAAGATGGTGTCAGATTTTCACTCTAATGGTAGGATCTCAAGAGGGTGTAATGCATCCTTCCTGGCTCTAATACCAAAGAGGGAAAATCCGTTGGTTTTGAATGACTATAGGCCAATCTCTCTAGTAGGTTACATTTATAAAATTTTGGTAAAACTTCTTGTGGGGAGGCTAAGCAAAGTGATGAATTCGACTATATCCAATTGCCAAACGGCTTTGTTGAAGTGAAGAAACATACCAGATGGGGTTATTGTGGTAAACAAAATTATTGACTATGCAAAGAAAAGAGGAAATCCATGCATGCTTTTCAAGGTTGATTTTGAAAAAGTATACAACTCGGTTAGTTGGGAATTCTTGGATTGTTTGTTCCTTAGATTGAGCTTTAGTTAATGAGAAATAGAGATCCTAGATCAAGGCTTGCCTACATTCGGCCTCAGTCTCTGTTTTGGTGAATGGCAGCCCGACAAAGAAATTCTCGATGTCCAAGGGCATTCGTCAAGGAGACCCAATGGCCCCATTCTTGTTTCTTATAATTGCGGAAGGCTTAAGCGGGTTGGTTAGGAGTGTAGTGGAGAAAAACCTTTTCAATGATTATACCATCAAGGGGAACAATCAAGAGGTGGCAATCTCTCATATCTAGTATGTGGGTGACACAATTTTGGTGGGAGAAATGTCTATAACTAATGCTTGGGCACTAAAGTGCATACTGAGGAATTTTGAGTTGGCATCCGGCTTAAAGGTAAGCTTCTATAAAAGTGGGTTGATTGGTACAAAGGTGAACCGAGCAACTTTGGATCATGTAACATGTATCCTTTATTGTAAAGTCGGCTTTCCTACCTTCAACTTTCTTGGTATTTTGGTTGGGGCAAATCCAAGGAGGTCAACAACATGGGCTCCCTTGATTACATCTCTTCAAAAAATATTGTTGGGGTGGATAAACAAATTTCTTTCCTTTGGTGGCCGAGTAGTCCTAAATCCTAATCAATGCGGTGCTCTCTAGTCTCCCGATGTATTATCTTTCATTTTATTTGGCTCCAAAAAAGGTTATTAACAAGATCATTCAATTATAGAGAAGGTTCCTTTTGGGGGGGGGGGGGGGGGGGGGGAGGATGGTGTAGGAAGATTTGTTGGGTGAAATGGGATGTGGTTTGTAAATCTAAGGATGAGGGTGGGTTGTGTATTAGGGATATATTAAGGCCTTCAACCTAGCTCTTTTAGGAAAGTGGAGGTGGCGGTATTTGTCGGAAAAAGAATCATTATGGCCCCGAGTGCTTAGAGTTAGGTATGGTGATCCATTCTCTTGGAGGTCACCATGGGAGGTTTTTCCATTCTGAGAGGGGGATGGCTTCAACTTGGTGGTGTGACTTAGGTAGGATTGAGGGGAGTGATTCTCCTAAAGAGAAATGGTTTTCCTCGGGTATTCAAAATAATTAAGGAATGGAAAGGGGATTTCCTTTTGGAATGAACCTTGGCTCATTTCTTCTGCATTGTCTTACACTTACAACAAGATAGCATCCCAATGCTTAAGGATGCTTCTGTTGATCAGCTAGGAATGTGGTCCGAGGGATTATGGTCTTGGCATTATGTTTGGAGAAGGGAATTGTTTGAATGAGAGTCTCAACTATTGTCCTCTTTGTTAGTTCTACTCAACCAATGCACAATTTTGGCAACCCAAGATGATAAGTGGTGCTGGTTAAGAAGTGTAGAGGTTCCTTTTAGTGTGAAATCAGTATAGTTACATATGACTAGGGAAGATGGGCAGTTTGACAATAGCTTGTTCAAAATTTTATGGGACAAAAATATATCTTTGAAAGTTGGTGCATTTTGTTGGAGAGCCATCCTTGATAGAGTACCTACTGCATCCAATCTCCAAAGTAGAGGAATGCTAATGCGGCATGGTTCGTTAGCTTCTTGTTTTTGTAGATTTGATATTGAATCTACTTCCTATCTTTTTCTGACTTGTACTTTCTCTTATTATGTGTGGATGTATCTCTATAAATTTTATTGGTTTGGATAAGGTTTAGGCAGGAAATCTTAAAGATCTTCTCTTGCAGCACCCAGGTTTATTTTGGGGGGGCGGGGGGGGGGGGGGGGGGGGGGGTTGTCTCAAGAAAATGTTGGAGGATGTTTTGGTTTGCAACAATTTGGTCACTTTGGCTACATCGAAATGAGTTGATCTTCAATCAAGGTAGCTTGGATTTTCACAAGGTCTCATAGAGTTGATTAAGGTAAGGGTTTAGACTTGGTGTAATAGTCATTTTAAGATGGGATGTTTTTTCTTTTGTTGATTGTTGCATAAATCCAATGGTATGCCTTAAATCATATACAATTAGGTAGATATTCTGTGTGCTACTCATCCAGTAAGGAGCTTTATTTTTTATATAGTGTGGATATGAATGCATCATCATATCCTTTTAAAACTTTGGTATGTGGTTGAGTGGATTGGTTTTGTAATTGCTGGGTAGTTCTTTCGTTCTTTATGGGTGGATGAACATATGTATTCTTATTTTTTGATGCCCTTTGTATATGGGTTCCGGGTACCCTTATAGTCGTATCAATATATGTCTGACTCATTAAAAAAAGGCAACACAATAGAATATTATTATTATTATTTTAAAAAGAAAAGACTACACTTCTCTCTCCTCAAGCCTAATCCTCCTTACCTGGTGGAGAGGACAACCACTGGTGAGATGGTAGTCGGCTGATGGTAGTGTGTGGCGGCCGATGGTGGTTGAAGAATTCTGGTGATTGTGGGTGTAGCTGTAGAATTCCAACGAGATGGGTGTGGTGCCTCTTCATTTGCAAACCCAATCTATCTAGATCAAATTTTCTGAAACCCTATAAATTTAACCTCACATTTGACTGTAAAATTCAGCTTCAATTTTGATCTTAAAAACCAAAAATACAACTCGACAAAAATATAAAATAAATTGGAATTATAATTGCCATTATAATAATAATCGGAGAAGTGATAAAGCATTAAGCCAAATTAAATAACTTCAATAGCCAAGAGGCCCCTTGAGATGTGGATCGCAAACCACAAAGCTAGCATTGTTTCTGTTTCTGCATCGAAGGTGGTGGGCTCGTCCACTGCATTGAAGGTCTAGGTCAGAAATGGGAGTCGCCCCGCCATCTCGTTGAGTGGGGAGGTTTGGGGGGAAATAGGTTATTTTTTTATTTTAAAAAATGTTATATTTTGATGTGTTGTCATATTTTTTTAATGTGTTGTACACCTCTCATTGGTTGTGTCCAATGATGAGATGTTGGGTATATGTCTACCCAAGTATTTCTCGATTGATATATGGTTTAGGGTTATGCTAACAAGTGTCCTTAGGGAACTCTTTAAGAAACCAAGAAAAACAAGTTTTCGTTAGAAAACTAAGGGTCTGGTTGCTTTGTTTCCAGTTTCCTGTATTCATTTTCTGTTTTAAAAAATAATTATAAAACTGTCACATTGTTTTAATTATGTTTCTTGTTTCTGAAGATTTGTACAGGAAACAATGAAAACGGAAAAAAGTTGTTTTCAGTGTTTCCTGTACAAATTTCTGAAAACAGGAAACAGAATAAAAACAATGTGACAGTTTTGTAATTATTTCTGAAAACAGGAAATGAAAACACGAAACTGGAAAGAAAGCAAGCAAGCCCTAACTATTTCCTCTTTTGGTTTTAGTCATAAGTTTTGTGGTTGGGTGCAAACTATTCTAAATTCAGCAAAACTGTCTTTTTTGGTTAATAGCAAGGCAGTGGGTTACTTTTCCTGCAAAAAAGGTGTAAGACAAGGTGATCCTTTGTCTCCCCTTTTGTTCTGCATAGTAGAGGATGTCCTAAGTAAGTATATCTCCTCCTTGGTGGACAATGGTATGCTTAAGTTGATGTCAGGGCCTAGGAAAGTGGTCATCCCTTCTCATGTTCTCTTTGCTGATGACATTCTAGTCTTCTGCAAAGGAACCTAACAGAACTTAAGGAATTTGATGCAGTTTTTTAGAGACTATGCAGACATTTCTGGCTAGCATTTGAGCTTGCCTAAATGCAGATTTTACTTAGGTACTGCTAATGCTAGAAGATTGCAGGAAGTTAGTTCAACTTTGGGATTCTCCTTGGGTCAATTGCCTTTTGTTTATCTTGGTGTTCCTATATTCAAGGGTAGGCCTAAAGTGGTCCACCTCTAACCTTTTGCCGATAGGATTAAAGCCAAGTTAGCTAGCTGGAAGGGATCTCTTCTTTCTATCATGGGAAGAGCTCAATTGGTCAACTCTATTGTTAATGGAATGCTTCTTCATAGTTTTCACGTTTACTCCTGGCCTTTTGCTTTATTAAAATCGATTGACAAATGGATTAGAAACTTTGTTTAGTCAGGTGATATTCATACAAAGAAAGTGGTTATTGTTGCTTGGAGGAAAGTTTGTTCTCCTTTAAGTGAGGGAGGCCTTGGTCTTAGGTCAATTAGATCAATAAATGATGCTGCCATGCTTAAGCGCACTTGGGAAGTATTGACTTCAATGCTTCCGGGGCAGTTCATCTGAAGGACATATTCTTCAAAAATAGGCAGCATGTTTCCTCTTATTATAAGTCATCTATTTGGCCAGGCCTTAGGAGGTTCTATAATATCATTGCATCTAATTCTTCTTGGGTTATTGGAGATGACTCTCAAATAAATTTCTGGCTTGATAAGTGGCTTTCTAGGCCTTATTAATATCATTGGTCTTCTTGCTGATATGCAAGACCAGTTAAGTGCTGCTGTTAGAGATTTTTTGGTTAACAAATCACGGTCCTTACCTGAGATTCTCTCTGTCAAATTCCCTGACTTGGCTAATGATATCAGATCTATTCAATATTCCTGTTTATGAGGAACAAGATAAAGTGGTTTGGACTGAATCTGAATCAGGTTTTCTATGCTTCAAATAGGCTTACAACTTCCTAAATCCTGCAAGCATTGGTGACAGATGGTTCCAACAGATTTGGAGGCATTGCATTCCACCTTCAAAATCATTTATTGTCTGGAGATTGTTGCATTCCCGAATGCCTACAAATGACAACCTTAGAGGAAGAGGTTTAATTGCAGTATCCATATGCAGCTTGTGTGGTGATATAGATGAATCTGCTCCTCATTTGTTCTTAGCCTGCAAATTTGCTGCTAGTCTTTTGGCTTGGTCGAGTTCTATTTTGAACATCCCAATTGATTGTTCCTCCATTGCTGCTATGCTCTCTTATTCCTGTGATGTTAAATGGTGTACTCAGGTTGCTGATACAGTCATTGCAGCTGTCATTAATGTGTTCTGGACAATTTGGTTCTGCAGAAATCAATGCAGATTCAAAAATTCCAGAATTAGCTTTGATCATGCACAAATCTTTCAGGTACATTCTCCAAAAGGATCATGTCTAATTCGATAACAGAATTCTCAGTCTTAAAGGCTTTTTCAATTGAAGCTCATGCCTCAAAAGCTCCCAAGATCTTACAAGTTGATTGGATGCCTCCCCTAACTGGATGGGTTAAGTGTAATGTTGATGGTGCTGCCAAAGGTAATCCGGGTCATGCTTCTGGAGGAGGTTTGTTTAGAGACTCAAATGGGGCTTACTTGGCAAGCTTCTAAACTTACTTTAGGATTCAAAATTCGATTTTTGTAGAATTTTTAGCAACCATCATGGCCATTGAATTTGCTTTTCAAAAGGGTTGGTAAAGCTTTTGGTTGGAATGTGATTCAAGGATTGTGGTTGAAGCTTTCTCTTCTAAGTTCATAGTGCCTTGGAGATTAAGAAGCGGATGGTATAATTGTCTTAGCTTGTGTTACTCAATGACCTTTAGAGTCTCTTATATATTTAGGGAAGGGAATAGATGTTTTGATAAGCTAGCTAATCATGGGATTTTTTTCTAAATCCACGATTTGCTGGATTCTTTTCCATTTTTTATAAGTGAAGACTTTTATCTTGATAGATTAGGTCTTCCTTATTATAGATTTAAATAACTTGTCTCTTTATCATGGGTATTGGCTATATTCCCCCCATGTTTTTTTGTACTCTTTATTTTTCTTTTTTAATATATTTTTAGCTTCCTGTAGATGATTGTGAGATTCTAGGGTGCCAACCTAGTTGGGATTCCTTGCTCTCTGGTGATGCCTTTGCAAACTAATAGCCTTTTATCTAAATTTTTTTTTCACTTTTTCAAATATTAAATGCATCAATTCCCCATACGACTATTATGTTTTAGGTTAAAATGTACATTTTGATCATTTAACTTAATATTTTATTTTAGGTTAATTTCTCTAAATAAACATTTTATTTTAGTCCTCTAAACTTTAAAAGTTATTGTTTCGACGGTAGATATGTTATAACAGTGTTAGTTCCTTACCTTTAGTGTTGAAATCTCACTCAGGAATCTCCTTACATTTCTCTCTCTTCACCCCACCACGACTACCATTGCAAAATCATCAACTCCCTCTTCCTTCTCCCCATCTCCTCCTTCGTAAGCTCCAACCTTTCATAACCCAAACCCCACCATCTTTACCAGGCCATGTGATACCCTCTACCCCACATATATTTATAACAGCATAAAAGGAAATAAATTAAAAGAAAACACATGCATATCAATTATTTAAAATAATCATCCATGGTAAAAGTTCCACATGAACAAACGTCGCAGAAATATAAAACAAGTCAAACATAACTGAAAAACAAACCCAACCCCGATGTCACATTACAGAGCTGGTAACCATAATCCGGAAAATACATTGGATAAACAACTAATAAAAAGGGAAATCCTAAACTACGAGTAAGCGGCTCCTCGGGATCACTCCTCAATTGGCTGCTCACCATCCTCTACATGAAAAGAAAGGTACATGCAACAACAACAGAAGATGGGGAGTAAGAAATCATGTATAAAACACAACGGGAAAAGAAGCAGTTAGCAAGATGAGCATACAATACAGATAAGCATGACATAACAACATACGTATAACATCATTCATATCATCTCAAAAATGTATGCTATGTGGTGCAGTACTACTCCACTACTCCATTATGCTTGTGGATCCAAACTACTTCAGGAAGACAACGTCGGAGTTACATATCCATATTGGCCAATAAGCACCAATACCGACAGTTCACCATACCATGGGTGAACCCCTTGGATAGCCGATGCACCTTACTCTCAGATACATCATCATGGGGCACACGATTCACCTAACTCTCGGATGAATTACCGCGGACGGTCAGATCGCCTTACTCTCAGACGACCTCCTCTATGTTGAACTTCCCCCACTAACACTCCAATGCGTGAATGCATTAGCAACAACAACAAACAAACAAACAAACAATCACCACCTCCGCTTTAGCCAATAAGCACCAAAGTTTTATCACCATCAACACCTTGACCAATAAGCATCAAGTCCCCCTTGGCCAATACGCACCAAGGTTCAACATCATTAACACCTTGACCAATAAGCATCGAGGCTACTTTGGCCAATAAGCACCAAATCATAACAACGTGCGGTAACCCATCGTTGCCGTTTTAGCATCTTAACATTTATAATTAATTATCTTGTTAAGTCTTCATTAAATTATCTAACTTGTCTTTACTTCGATCGGTGTCTTATTTTATCATTGGGAACAATTGGGGTGAAACACCTATGTTCCTGCTTTAACATTTTATTTCTGTGTGGGGAGCATGTAACCCCCGATGTTTCTAAACTCTCATTCTATGAATTTTAACTCTAAATTGTGTATAAATATAACGGTTAACAACCTAAATAACGAGTTTAGAAGTCCTATGAACCTTTGAATCCGTTTTAAACAATCAATTTTGATGTTATTCTACTATTTTTATCCCAGTAATCGATTACAAAGACCTTCATAATCGATTATTAGCTTTCTGGAGTGAATTCCTAAAGTTCAGAATAGGTATAATTGATTATATATTAGTACATAATCGATTATTTACTGTCTGGAACTGAAAGATCAGGAACTGAGACCATATAATCGCTTATCAGGAGAATGGTAATCGATTATAACACCAAATAATCGATTATGAGACCCTACATAATCGATTATTTTTGTTAAATAATATAAAAGGACCCCTCTTAGTCGAGTTGGACGTTGGAAAACACTTCTCCTAGGGTTAGAACACCAGTTTTGTGCGAAAAACCCTTATGGAAGCATCCTAACCTCCGTTCTACTTAAAAGTCACTAGAATTAAAGCTAATAAATCAAAGCTAATAAGGGGGGGGGGGGGGGGGGGGGGGGGCAACTATTACAAGAAGGATTCAAGAGGTGGAGTAGGAATCACCAAGGAAGAACTAGGAGAGATTATGGGAAGAAGAAGAAGAACTATAACGTAAGGAACTTATAACAACTAAACCTTTATTTTTTGTTGCCTTTGATTTTCTTAATAATATGTAAGATTGAAACACCATATGTGGGTTTTGGTTAGTTGTATGGATGATATGTAAGATTGGAAACCCTAAGTGGGTTTTGGTTAGTTACAAAAAAAAACATATCATATAAGGTGTTTGATAAAATGGTTGAACTAGAAATTTCTTATTTTGAACTGTTTCCTTGATGTTGATCAAGTATAGTCCATTTATTGATGTATTAAGAGAAGTTGATGAGGTAAGGTAGTGGAACGCCCTGCTAGGTAATGAGCTCACGTACCAATTATGTATAAGGTTTCTTGTAAGGTCTTTAAAGTTGAGTGTTGTGTTATCCATTAAGTATGAAAGTCTTAATTTTTTTTTTATGGCTGATGTATCTTTATATCTATGAAAATGATTTAGTTGTATTATTGTACAATTAAATAAGGGATTTTCCGGTTTACTGGCTGGACATACCATTTACTTTACCACTTGTGTTATGATTTCCTTATTGAGATTTATTCTCATTATAGTGGTGTGTTCCGGTTCTGTTGCAGGTTCTTCTCAAGAGACGAAAAAGGATTAGAAAGGCTTTTGGACTTGTAAAAGTTTAAAGATGTTCTTTTTCTTTTTCTTTTTCTTTTTCTTTTTTTGAAATAGAAATGTTTATGTATTTTGTATTAGAAGATAGATGTCCAGAGACATGTCTTATGTACATATAATATAAATCTTTTTCTTTTGGTTTACTGTTTATGTAATGAGTACCTTGTATGAAAACTCTAGGCATATGTATTTATATATATATATATAGGATGTGTTTTCTTTTGTACTGGATACCTATACAGGAATTAAATGCATTTAATTACTGTGTGTTAATTTAATATAAAGAGAGGTGTTATAAAGCACGGTCGTGCTGTTTCCCCAGCACAGGCGTGCTAACCTTTAAGTTGAGCACGGGCGTGCTGTCTATTGAGCACGGCCATGGTTATGCAGCGCGGCCATTATGATTTGAAAAGGAAGCACAGGTGTGTTGCCTTTTAAGCACGGTCGTGCTTACTAGAGCATGACCGTACTTTCTGGGGGAAAAATGTTAGGGTTCTTTAGCCAAAAACTCCCTAAAACACATAAATCAATCATAGAGTCTTAACTAACCTTTGAGCATTAACCTCTCCCCTCTTTACTAAAAACCATGTTTTATGAACAAATTGGGGAAATTAACCCTTTAATTCCATACGTTATTAATAAGCCCTATTTATTTAATTAGAGTCTTATTAACATAACAACATTTACAACCATTCAAACATTCATGGCATGGTAACATCATCATCAACACATCCAATCATGGTATAAGCAATCATCATCAATAATAAATTCACAATTAAACATGCCAACCATTTACATCACATATAACAAAACGACAACATTTAGGCAATTAGCACACTATAGGGTCATGGGTTAACCCTTCATCTTAGACTACCCTCAATGCATACATGTTCATACTATCCTTTCTCCCCATACATGGTATGAAGATTTAACTACGGTTATGCTTGAGCGAATCTTATGCGTGGATCCGTCGAACGGCTCGACGAGTTCCTGAAGCCTCGGTCAAAATGTTAAAACGGAAACCATAATCCTCAATTCAAGAAGAAGAAATGAGATTAACAAAGGAATGACAAGAGGCATGAATTCTACCTAGTTTAGAGATCCAAACAACAAACAATGAATACGTGTTCGCAGCTGTGTTTCCCAATTGAAGAACGACGAACAGAATGCTCCCTAGAGAGAATTTTTAGAGAAAAGTAATGGAAAATCTAAGAGAAAAGTGGGAGGAAGTTTCTGAGTGTTAGAGTCGTGTAAACTAGGGTTTAGGTCGAGACTTATGGTATAAAAACAAGTTAGGGCGTAACGGGCTCATATTTCAGCCCAAACTGCGTAAAGATCGATATTGTGCACATATCTTGAGCTATGAGTGTCCGATTGAGGCGTTCTGGGTGTCGTTAGAAAGCTTGGAGAATATCTACAATTTAAAATTTCACGATAAAATCCTAAATCGGACTCTGTCATGGTCAAAAGTGCGATGGAAGTTTCGAAACAGATTTGGCAGATATTTCTAGATAGAATCCTTAGGAGATAATGATAAGATCTTGAGAGATAACCAAAAAGATGATTCTCCTAATTAATAAGGACTCAAATATGATTTATTAAGGGACTAAAATCTAAGAGTTATTGTGACATCCATCACCCCGCATATATTTAAAGCATTAAAAGATAAGGTAATTTAAATGTATAAACACCATTTATTGAAAATAATCAAAACTAAGGCACAAGGCACCACATCGTAACAAGTTTCAAAACACGGAAAATAAAAACATAACATAAACAAAAACCCAACCCTTGATGTCACATACAGAGCTGGTATAACTAATCCAGAAAATATCCTCGGATACAAACTGAATAACTAACTAACTAACTACTGAAAATTGGAAATCCTAACTAAAGAGTCACGGCTCCTCGGAGTCACTCCTCAACTGGATGCTCGCCGTCCTCTGCATAAAAGATACATGCCATACAAGGAACATAGAAATAGGGAGTAAGAAACATGAATATGAATATAATGGCACGGAAGCAGTTATCAATACGAGCATACATCAACAAGCATGTCATATTAACAACAATATACATATCAACATCATCATATAAATGTGTATGGTATGCAATGCAACTCTGTCCCACTACTCCATTATGCACTTGGATCCATTCTATCTCAGGAAGTCAACTTCGGAGTTACATTTCCACATTAGCCAATAAGCACCAACGCCAGAGCAATCCACCAAACCTTGGGTGGACCCCTAGGACAGTCGATGCACCTTATTCTCGGATGCGCCACCACGGTTGTACATGATTCAGTTGAATCGCTGTGGACGGCCAGATTGTCTTATTCTCGGACAACCTCCCCTGTGTTGAACATCCTCCACTATCATCTCTGATGTGTGAATGTATGCTCAACACAACACACAAGCACAACCACAACCACTACCTCCACTTGGGCCCATAGGCTATAAGTTTTAACACCATCAACAACTCGACCACTCGGCTATCGAGAATTATCGTTAACGTTTCATATTTATAATTAATCACCCTAGTTGTTTCTGCACTAGAGATTACCACCTTGACCATAGAGCATCAAGGCCCCCTTAGCCACTAGGCTACCCAAGGTAACACATTATCTTTAATTATCACTCTAGCCATTAAGCACTAGAGTTTACCACCATGACCATCATGCATCAAGGCCCTCTTGGCCATACAACAATTGTATCACTTGTATTTGGTCTTCATGTTCCGTTGGTATTTTATTAAGTCTTTTAGAGCATTTGGGGCGAAACCCCTACTTCAGCACTGTTCTGCGTTCTGTTCTGCATAGGTGAGTACGGGCGTGCTCACCCCTCAGCACGGTCGTGCTGAGCTCACAGTCAAGCACGGTCGTGCTGACTATTGAGCATGGGCGTGCTTAAGCAGCGCGCCCAGTTCTAGGTTTGAATGGGAGCACGGGCGTGCTCCCTGTTGAGCACGGGCGTGCTCGAGTACGCGCCTTGCTGGTCAGGGCAGAAGGGTCACAGACCATTTGCCAATTCATTGGGAACAATTCAGATTCAATCCTAAGGGTTCTTACTAATCTATTGGTCATCAGTTTCATTAGTATTGATTACATGTTCATGTCTTATAATTAAAGGGGAATTAATCCTTTAGTTTCATTCCATTAATTACCCCTAATCGCTCAAGATCAATCCCTAAGGTCTAGCCAAGGACCATCAAACATTAACCTCACCGCTCATTATTATGATTTAAGTCTTATGAACAAGGGGAACAAACTCCCTTAACATTGTTAATAGATTTAACGTTTAACATTAATGCGTCACAACATCATTCAACAACCAATACATCAAAACATTATAATTATGGTAAAACACTCAATCATGGCATCATCATATTATCATGAACATAAAAGACATCAATAAACAATTAATAACAGTCATGCCAATATCATAACAACAATCAGTTTAATCATCAGATAACAGTTAAGCATATAGGCATACAACAGGTTATCAAACATAAAGGGTTGTGGGAACCCTTCGTCTTACGCTACCCCCAACCTACATACTCATACTATTCCTTCTTCCCATACCTGGTATGAAGAATTCTCGTTAAACCGACAATGCTCCTAGACCGGTTCCCTCGAACGGCTCGACGAACGATCCCAAGCCCTGGTCAACACAAACAGGGTTAACCCATTAGTTCCCAATTCATGAAACAAAAAAGGAAATAGAAGAGGAAAAGACCATTACCTTAGCTAATTGGCACTAGCGTGTGATTGTACTCTCTCAACTATGAACAGAACACCAAACAATGATTGAGTTCAAAGGGGGAGAATGAGAGAGGCTGCCGTCATACTTAGGGTTGCCTAAAGTGTCAATTTTGAGGGTTTCACTCGTAACCCTCGTTGCTCGCTGTCTATATAAAGATTCTGACCTGAGCACGGTCGTGCACCCCCTTAAGCATGGTCGTGCTTTACCTAGCACCAACGAGACGCGCTTGCACCTGAGCACGATCGTGCTCCCTATTGAGCACAGCCGTGCTTGTGGCCCAGACAGCCACAAGGCACGTACTCAAGCACGGGCGTGCTGACACATGAGCACCGGTGTGCTCATGCGTTAGGAAGGGATTTTTTAACTTAAAAACCCCACTTAGCCTACTGTAAACCTTCCTAACAAACAAGGCACACATAAAAGCACTTATACGGAAAACGGGGTGTTACATTTACACTATCTCATATTAACACAAACAATCATATTAATATACATATTATCATATGTAGTAATACATACATACATATATATATATATAGATGTATATGTATAAAAATACTGCAACCCTGAACACAATTATATTATTAATTATATTAATATTAATATTAAAGTCATTGGTAATAATAAAAATAATCTTATTAATAATAATAATAGCTAGGCATCTAAAGTAACATATACTCTTATGCTAAAATCAGGGTGTTACAGGCCAAGCTTCAACGCTTCCTCCCAAAATTGTTTCTCTTCTTCCTCCCCCTCCCTTCTCTCTCTCCACCCTCACCACCACCACACAATCCCATCGTCCCTCTAACTCCTGCCACTACCTAGTGAGATTATGGCAATGTTCTAGTGATTTTTCGAGTATAAAAGATGAGAATCAAATACCATTGTATATAATATATTTAATGTCAAGGACTAACGTTTAAAATTCAAAGGGCCAAAATAAAACAATTCTTACTCACTATAAGAAATTCGTCATTCAATGACTCACAATATATTGATAACTAAATGGAGGAATTTGGTCGTCATGTACCTTAGCGATCGAGTTAATGATAGCCATTGTCCGACTGTAAAAAATATCGGTCGCTAATCATTTAGCGGGCGAACTCCTCAATCTGTTGCTATATAGCAACCGATGAATTTGATTTCTAAATAACAAATCACAATCACAAAATTAAAATGATTGAATCTAAGCGATGCAAATTACGAAGAGCTGAAATGAAGGTGAAACCGAAGCCTGCCTGAAAAAATGAAATTGAAATTCCCACATCAACAATTTCAACCAAAACATACAAAAATAAAAAAGGAGAGAAGGGGAGATTAATAGAATAACCAAAGTAGAGAGAAAGTCTGAGGAATTAATGGTGGTCACATCCTTAATGATTAGACTTGCAGGGAAGGAATGAGAGAGAAGTAGATGTTGAAACCCTAACACGAAACTGAGATGTTGAGAGAGAAAAAACCAAGTAGCTTTCTCAATGAATTTCGAATCCGAAATTGAGAATAGAATGAAGCTGAAGGGTACATGCAGGATAATGAAACCGAAACTGAGAAAATAATGAAATTGAAATCGAGGAGAGCGAAACATTGAGTACTTTCAAGGACAACGATGAGGTGAAATGAGCGATGACAATGATGGAGTTGTGCGATGGCGGGAGAGAGACAAGGGAGGAAGAGAAGGGAGGGGAAGGAGACCAGAGAGCTCACTGTGAGAAGACAACGAGATGAGAGAGAAATGGGGCTCACACGTCTAGTTAAGGCTTAATGACTTAGTGACTGAATATGGCTCACTAATTCAGCCGCATAGTACTAATTTTTAATAATGGCCGCAACATTGGCCGCTAAGAAGGCCCAATCTGACATTCTTATTCCGCGATCGATTTAGCAACCATCACCTAGAAACCAACAACATGGTTCACTAAGTGGTGGAAGCTTGCATGCATTTACCGCAATTTAGTGACCAATCTACAATCAGATGATATATGGATCAAAAATATTATATATGGTCCTTTAACGACAGAGTTAACGATTACAAAGAGAAATTGCTAAGTCAGTCACAATTGTTGGCAATCACACTATATGCTCACAAAAGTATTAAATTAATATTTTTTTCTTATTCACCTAATCGATCACAAGTTCACCTGCAGATAATGACTAAAATTACGTCAATTGTCAAATTCAATTTTCTTGCAGTGACTTAGAGGAATAACTTGAAATCAAGGTTTTAAGAATCGGACGGGACCGACTGATTCAACCGATTGATCGACCGTGTCTACGGTTTGGTTGGCGCCTAAGAACCTCCAGTTCCAACAAACCGCTCAAGCCCAAAAACCGTCAAAACCGGATTGTATCGTCCTGAACCGATGGAACCAGTGAACCATGGCCGGTTCTTAAAAATCTCACGGTTAGAAAAGTCCCTATTTTATTTTTTAAAGGCCTGAATCGACTCACCGATGACCAAAGTCCAGGGGTCGCCGAGGACCACAGTTCAGTAGCTCCTTAGTCCCACGCCTCTGGTTCGGTCCGATGTCGATGCACACACTCAGGTCATCTTCTTCAGGTAACTCTCCAACTCAGATTCACAACCACCGCTGTCGCTGCGTCCCGTGAACCACCGTCGTCGCATCTCGTGAACCACGATCGATGTTCCACTCCATCGTTGCGTTCCACTGGTCCATCGAGCTGCAGCCATATACTCGACTCAGTCTGCCATGGTGTACACAAGGTAGCAAATGAGCTTCAGAGCTCTTTTGGTCATGCGGCGCAAAACATGTAAGAAAAGGGGTTCTGCCACTAGGGTTTTCTAAATTTGTTTTATTAAGAATTGGATTTTGGCTCAAAGAGATATCAGCCCAATAATAAGTCATTGAAGCACAAAAAAATATATATTTGGGTTCAATTAAGTGATTATTAATTATTTATAAAATTGAATTATAAGATTATATATATATATATATATATTTATTTATTTATTTATTTATTTATTTATTAATTCCCCCGTTCAACCAATGATTGAACCAATTAAAACATGATCCGGAAGTCTAACCGGTTCGATCTCCAATTCGGTTCTTAAGACATTGCTTGAAATTGAAAATTAAGTTAGAAGACCAAAAATATATTTTAGCCTATATTTTATCATTTATTATTTTATTACAAATAATGTTACAATTTCCTTTTAGAGGAAGGTTGGTTTAGGTTAATATTAGATAAACTATTGCACTATTAATTAGATATCTTTTTTTTCTCCTCCAAACAAATAGAAATATGTTTCAATAAGATTTTTTTCCTATATAAAAAGACAAATAGAAGATGAAAACAGAACAGTAATGTATGATCATAAGAAGAATGATGAAAAATAATGTTGCAGGGGTTAGTATAAATTTGCTCTAACCCCTACTAGTTAATTAGTGTTTTTTTTTTGACAAGACTAGTTAATTAGTGTTGGGCGCTTTTGATAGTTTAATATAGAGGTGTACAAAACCCGGCCCGATCCTAGAACCTGCCCCAACCAGTAGTATTCGGGTCGAGACTGACCCTGATCCGCATAAGGGAAGGGACAAACCCGCATCCCATTTAGTGACCCGATGCCTAGTCAAGGACGGCTTCGGATCGACCTTCGGATTAGCCGGCCCGTCCCCTCTAATTAAAATTTACTTTTACTTTTATCCCTTCCTAACTTACGTTTCATGCACGGTCACTAAGAAAGAAGTTCGAAGCAAATTACTAAAATTTTACTCTCACATCTCATATTTCACGCCTCACACTAGCCCAATTGGTGGCTTTTGTAACATTGAAAGAATCTTATTTGATGAAAGTATCCTACTTTTAACAATATGTGTTTGGTAACACGAGCATCAAGGAAGCATCCAGCAAAAGGATCTATTTGGTGACACGACATCAATTGGTGGCTTTTATGTAGCATCTTTTCCTGATATTTTGGCTTATAAAAAATGACATTTTTTCTCACTCACAGAAACTTAGTTTATAAAAAATCTATTTAATTTCGTGTCAACTCGATCCCATTTCATTTAGACCCGGTCTTAAACTAATTCGCATGTGATCGGGTTCCTTCAGGTTGGGGGATAAGTCCGGGTTCAAAAAATTGGCCCTATCAATGTTTAGGGTTGGGTAAGGAACAAGCATAACCCATTCCAGAATCACCCTAATTTAATAAGACGGCATCATAGGTTCTATTAATCAATTAATAATCGAAATTAATTTGTCTCTTTCTAGTTTAATTAACTCCATTTATTACGACATCCAAATTCTCGAGGTCATGCCACCAAACACATATTCCACGGTGGCTTCTACCTTGCACCAGCAAAAAAAGGTGCAATGGTGCACCAATTTGACCAATCATTCTACACCAATAAAAATGCCAGTCTGGATCTACCTTAGCTTTATTTTTTAAGATGGTCAAAGTGTATTACCTATTGGTTTGTACTGTTATACGTGTATATATTTGTTTATACAAAACCAAATAATTCAATTTGTCTGAAATCATAATCTTCTATCTCCTCCCCAAGTCCTTAACCCCTCTCATCTTTCCAGCACCTTTAACAATGGTTGCAGACAAATGGTAAGGAGATGAGATTGTTTGAAATCACCTCTAATAAATGGTTGTAGATCCGTGTTCGACATTTGCGGCAGGTTCGACATAGGCGCCATCGGTGGCTCCACCTTCCATGTGTTCCCGCCTCCTTGGCCGACCCAAACCATCCTCCTCAACGCGCTACGAATCGGCGATAGCTTTGCCGTCTGGGGCATCCTCTTCTCCACCTTCGGTTGCGCACCATTGTCTACGCTCGCGAAAAGGAGGATCCCCGGAGCTCCATTCGCCGGTGCCGCCACCGGTGCATTCTTTTCCAAGCGCCAAGGCCATAAATAGTTCTTTTTATTCAGATCTGGTTTTGTTTCCTCTCATCCATCTCATCGCCACCAGATCCCTTCCCTGCAGAAAGCCCAGCCGCCGTGTACCGCCATCTGGTTCCGGCCTCCACCGCATATCCACCCCGTCCAGCAGCCTCCGCCGCTCCTCCGCCTCTAACAGCGGCGATGCCATTCCAGATCTCACCCTTTCGATTACGACGTCGAGGCCAAAGTTCCTTGTGGGCGACGGATGGCGACATGAGGCGGCGGCGGCTGGAATGGAGGTGTGGTGGGGGTGGAGGTAGTGGGGGAGAAGGGTTGAGATGCAAACATAAATAATTTCCATTTTAATTTCTGTAACTAAAAATTTGATAATGAAAAGAAAAAAAACATAACCACAAATCAAGAAAATATGTTACAAATACAATTGAGCAGTTGACCATACTTTGGCTAGGTCAAAATGTTGTACATCAAATGTGTCAAATTGGAAGATTTTTATTGATCCACATAGATGGTGCAAGGTTGCACCACTTTTGTGATGATGCAACTTAGACAATACCCATATTCCACAACATATGCCATCTTCCGGCTAATTTGATTATATTGTACTCCTGGCCATTTGGAAATTAAAATTAGCTACTATCAAAACTGTAAATAGTTTTGATTCTACTAAATTGACTCCCTAATTCTATCATCACAGGAAAACTTAAAAAATACACGGATAATGGAACAACCACCGCTATTAAAATATGTAATCGGTTATGGCAGTCAAAGGTCAACTGTCTATAAAAATAGGAGAGCTTTCAATTATATCACTCTTCCTTAATCAAAATAAGTTGTTTTCTTTATAAAAATAGGAGAGCTTTCAACTGGTGCTTTGTTGTGATAAATGAGAACTATTAATCATAATCGTTAGATTAAAATCAACGATTCAGATTTCGTTATTAATTATAAATCTTATTGATCGTTTAAAAATCTCATGTGATATTTAATTAAAAATGAAGAAAATCACAGGAGATTTGTAATTAATGACACAATCTGAGCCGTTAATTTTAATCTAACAACTGTAATTAATAGTTCTCATTTCTCACAATAACCCTGACAACGATATATGTTGTTTTCAAAGCATGACAACGATATTAAAATTAGAGTTTAATTGATACCTATTACAATCATATATCATCTTTATTATTAAAAGGAAGGTAGTGGTTGGGACATATCTGTAAAATCACTTGGTTAAAGTTTTTTTTTTTTTTTTAAATGGTTAGGACATATATGTAAAACCACTTGGTTAATATATGGGATATTTTGATATTTTTTCATGCCCAAATTTAGGATAACAAAGTCAATTGAGGTGCCAATTTATATCAATAAATGGATATAGTAATTGTTATCTTTTTTTGACAAGTGATATAGTAATTGTTATTGATTAGGGGTTTTCACTTTTTTCCTCTGTCTCTACATTTTCTGATATGAATAAAATGCTTCTTTTTTCTCCCTTTCTAATCATGCCTCTTTGATTGTTGAGTGTAAAAATATTTTTCATTGTGTTATGCATAATAACATTAGTCGAAATAGTTTTCTTCATTGCGTTCTATTAAGCCATGCTTATCAAATATGGAAACAATGTCTTCTTTACAAATGCAATGCTCATCCCTTTCTTTTGTTTCATTTTGCAGTCCATATTTTAAATTTCTAAAATTTGAGAATTCAATTATTGATATATATGCTTTTTATGTTTCAATTCTCTTGGGTTGGAAGTCCACATATATTTTTTTTCTTGAAATTTGAGAATTTAACTATTGATATATATATATATATATTCATCTCTTGGGCTTATGCTATGCAAGTGTTACAAGTCCTCTTTCTTTACTCATGCTGACAAGAATTCTAGAGTAATTGCTTTGCACTATCATAAATTTTCTTCAAATTTTAAAAATGTATGGCTTCAAAAGATTTGACTTGTGAGGCATTTGAAAATCTCAGTTATTTTATTGGGGGTACATTTTTTATTTTTCAATTTAACCCTTGAAATGTTTATGCATTTCACATATTGGGTGGTTAAATTTTTTTTTTGACACCATAGTGGTCAAATTGTTTGTCTTAGCAATATATGTAAGGATACCATTATCAAAGATTAAAAATAAAAAAATAATCAGAAACTATGGCATTGCAAGAGTACTGCTCTGATAGTAATCATAAATTGTTGGTATGAGTTTTTGCCAAAATGGTGCTCTTCCGTTACAGTAGTTTTAATCTTACACCCTTAATGGACCTTTACCTCATGAGTGATTTTGTCCATTACAGTACTGAGGAATCTTATAGCCTTAATTGACATTTAGTTTCAAACTTACACCGTTTGGTCTTTAATTCAATGGTATGAATTATTTTTAGAGGTTACATTTTCAATGATTCCCTTTTTTATTCTCTTAATTGATATTTATTTACAAATGATCTTTTTTTTTTTTATGAAATATTATTTACAAATGATCATAAAATCTTAATTGGCAAGTATTATATAGTTTTTTGTAATCACATTTTGTCACACCCGGGGCTGATGAAGGCGAGGGAGTGGTCGCCAATGCAAGAAGGCACGGACAAGGAGCGGCTCTTGGCAGGCTTCTAGGCGTAGGGACACATGAATGAACCGATTACACACCCGAATGAGAGGGATCCTGAAACTGTGTAGGTATGGGACTATACAGTTAACAATGGTTTAAATGAATTGATTAATACTACATATACTAAGAAGATGCATCTTCTTTTCGGGAGCCCATCAATTAAAAACTCCACAGTTAAGCATGCTTGACTTGGAGCAATTATGGGATGAGTGACCTGCTGGGAAGTTTTCCCAGAAAGCGTGTGAGTGAGGACAAAGCACGCTGAAAAGACCCGTGTTGGTTTGTGGGGACAGTCGTCAATCCATAGAGCAGTCAAGGATGTTACACATTTTTATAAGAGTTTAATTGATATACACTGTTAACCAATAATAAATCGCCGCCGTCATTGAAAATCTTTGATTCTTATCCAAATTACCTTAAAAGACATTTATATCATGATTTGTGATTGGTTGACAGTATAAAAAACTTTATACTTACAGTGCATACCAATTAAACTCTTTTTATAAACCATCCTAATTAATTACCAATGTCTAATTAAATTAGTAAATTATTTCAATTAAAGGATCAAACTATTATTGCATAATCGAATGATCGTTCCTATTATGGTACTCAATTTATAATTACTCAAATTAGAATTTATGTATTTGAAGGAAAACTTATTTCAGGAAGCAATATTGCCTAAAATAAATTCATTACCACATTAGCTTTGACTCCTTCATATAACAAGATTTTGTTCAAATTTTTGCATAGGAAATTTCCAAATGCAGTTTTAAGCAATATTTATATATTAAAAAAAAAACGCAAGGGACAATCTCTTAAGCATGTGGAAATTTAACTCCTACTATGAATTGAAGATACTTAAATGTGCTAATGAAGGTCAACATCCAAACACAACATTAAATGTTGTTCATAAATAACTCTTTCATAATTTAAACTAAAAAAACTCAAATATTATATTACTTGGTTGTTTCATCTTATATTACACTCATATTAGTTATATTTTTCTTTTTCAGAAACTTCAACCGCCAAATTGACAATTAAATTTACATATGTCCCAAAAAAAAATTCTTTTCACCCTAAACAAATTATTTTATACATTTTACTAAATTTATTTCAAAACATCCTAATTTAAATATAATTCATACACAAACTCATTATTCACAAAACTATACCAATATTTAAAACTGGAAAAAAAAAGAAGTAATGCATGTTTTAAAAACACGAAAATATCCCGTGCATCGCATGGGTATCGGTTCTAGAGATATAAGTTAATTTTAAGATAGTTTGAATAAAAGTCAAACATTTTAAATATAATGACAATTTATAATTAGTTAATTGTGTAAAAAAAATCTTTACATTTATAACACATATCACTTAAATCGTTAAAATTATAGCATTCATTTCAATAATATTAATAGCCAATAGCACAAATAAATTTTATTTCTTCGCCATTGTCACATCACACTAGAAAATAAAAATCTTGTTCAAATTTTTTAGGATTGTTTTTCTTTCTCGAGTCACCAAATGAGCTAGGGGTGTAAGTGGACCGGGTAAACCCGACCAACCCGACCAACCCGAACCGAACAAACCCATAAAAAATCGAAGTTAATTGGTTCGGGTAAAAAACCGAACCGAACCAATGGGAACCAAACATGTTTGGTTCGGGTATTGGATTTTAATTCCTAAAACCGAGTACCCGACCCGACCATCCTAATTTTTCCCCAAATCGTGACCTAATCAAACTCTGGTCACTCTCACTTCTCACTCATTTCGCACATGGCTGTGTCTTCTCACCATCTCACACTTGTCTCAGCCTAACCTAGGGTTTCCGCCGCCGCCGCACATAGGGACACAGCCATGACCAGAACGTCGGCGTCCATGACTCGTCGCTCCTCCATCGTGAGTCGTGACCACCAGAAAGTTGTGCTTCGTGACCAGTCTCCTCCGCAGTCCTTCATCCTTGTCCAAGTCGTGCCATCCTCTGTCCAAGCAGATCCGTTGAGGCATCGCCATCCTCCGTCGTGCTGATGGGAGCAGGTTAGGCTGTTGGATCATTCGCCGGTAGAGCGCTGATGGCGGCAACGAAGAGACGGCGACGACGTTGGAGTCGGTGTCGAGCAGTGGGCGTCCGAGTACTGAGCTTGAAGACCATTTTTAAAAAGAAAGAAGTGGGGTTCACTGAGATTGTCAGATTGCTTTCTATATGATGATGGTAATTTGATATGCTATATTGAAATATTCACTAGGTTGATGCTGTGTTGGTCTTGTGTTGGTAATTTGATCTGATAATTCAAAGGGAAAGACCATTTTTGTGTTGCTATGTTGGTGCTAATCTTTGCAAAGTGTTCTAATCCCCAACCCCTGTTTTTGAATGTTCTAATTTTTGCTAAGTGTTCTAATTTGTTGCTTTCACCACTTTTTTTGAGTGTTCTGTTCTTTCATGGCTCATTACCCCTTTATTTTGGTGGTCGGTATCAGTGTTTGTGGCTACTGTCATGGCTCATTTTCACTTTGCATTCTGATGGCCTATTTTAATCAGGTGACCCGAACACTCGATCCGAACCTTTGGTTCGGGTTTTGTAGTAAAAATTGTTGAAAACCGAACCAAACTGAACCAAACCAAACTGGGTTCAGATTTTTTTCCTGCCAAAAACCGAACCAAACCGACCCGTTACATCCCTAAAATGAACATATCCTACTGTTAACCTTATTTATTTAAGTATGCCCATAGTTGTCTTGGCAGTTAGCACTCATCCGCATTTGAAATTACTGATAACCGTGTCTGTGCTTATATTTAAATTAAAGATCCGCTTAAAGCATCTCCAATGAGGATTGTTTATGGAATTCTTAAATTTATGTGGCAACTAAGAAATCATTGTTTATTTTTTCCTCCCATTGGAATTGATCTATGTGGCAATATGGGTTGCTTAAAATAAGACATAGTTGCTTATTATGAATAAAAAATTAATTTTTGCTCACATTTCAAGGATGAATTGCTATTTTAAATTAAAACAAAATTAAATGTAAATAAAAATATAAAAAAATGTGGGTTGCTTAAAAGTTGCTTAAATAAGTACCATTGGAGTAAAAATATGATGGATTGTTTAAATATAATATGGTATAGTGGGGCTCACTAAATGAGAGATAAGCAACCCAAAGTGGGTTGTTTAAATATCACCCATTGGAGATGCTTTTAGAAAGCTAAGATGCATATCTTTTCGTAATTAAATTAGGTTTTATTATATATATCTTAGTACAACTATACAAGTTGCTATGGCATATTAATTATTTTTCTTTTAGATGATTATTTGTTAAATTTTGTAACAAATTGCAGGCAATATATTAAAATGGCTTGTTGGTAGTTGGGTCTCCGACCATTAGAGGCGAAATGTTCTGTAAGTGAGGTGGCTTCTTAGTTGTTAAAGTGAACTAACCCGACTCATCTCGATTAGTTATCATGAATTGTTCAAAAGTGGTCCAACTTAACCCAACTCATTTTTTGATATGCTAAAAAATAGTTAAACCGACTCAACTCACCCTAAATTAATAGTTTAACCGTATTGGCTCACCATCTTAAAAAATTCATAAAATTTTTTAAAGAAAGAAACCCAAAATATCAAAAATTGTCTGGCAGGCTATTATAATTGTAATTCTCCTTGAAGGTACATAAAGACACCCCAAGTGCTTCTTCGGAGTTTAGAGTACGGAAATGTAATGTTTGACATAGTAAAAAAGCTGCAATATATATTCAATCTAAGGTGCGTATTCTACGAACAATTAGCTACAATATCTCAAATCTTATAAAATACTTAATATCGATCGGCTCAATCAACATTACATTCTCATATGGACAACATACAATAATGTTAGGAAGTCATTTTACCTTGAATGTGATGATAGTTATAATGGGATGATTGGAAATACTCTGTAAATCTGGTTTTTGTTAATAGTATAGGGGGTTACTTGTGTAGTTGGGTGCTGTCCTTTTTTTTGGTGGGGTGGGGGGGGACTTCTTGTATTTGATATATGTGTATTTGGGTTAGAGTATCCCAGTGCTCTAATTAATACATCTTTGGCTTACCAAAAAAACATACAATAATGTTCTTCTGCAAACTGCAAGCACTTTCATTCAAACTTTATGAATTACATTGCATATTAAACTTACTCCTACACTTGCAAAAGTTCTCAACCCAATGTTTACAACAATATAATACAAATATAAGTCTTGAAATTTCAAACTTCAAAAGATTAAAATTAGTTAATAAATAAAAGAATAGATTGCCAAAGCAGTAGAGCTCATAAGGATAAGCTCATTGTTCAATGGGTTGAATTTGTTGTCCTTGTCCAGGAACATCATTAGAGTTATGGATTGTTAAATCTATTACTTCCTCTTTTCAATATTTTCACTACAATAGAATTGGGATTTTATAGAGCTTATTTTTTGTATTTGATAGCGCTTTCGGACGTTATTTATGTTGGCGCTATCAAGGATGACAATATTAGATAGCGCTTTCGAAACGCTATCAAAGATTAAACTACAACAGCACGATCTCAGGAGACATTGTCTTTTTTTGTGACAGAACATAACAATTCGTCTTGGAACCACTATCGTAGTTTTGGACTTAAAATAGCGCTTTTTCGGGGCGACGCTATCTAAGTGTAGAATCTGACATAACGGTACATAATGAAACACCATCTAATTTTTATAGCGCTTCCTATAAAAAGCACTATCTTAAGTCACACATTTTTTCTAGAAATTTGATATACACATTCTCGTTGCAAGTACTCAAAGGAAACTATACTTAATTATTTAAAAAATAAACTGTTTACCTATATAATTAATGCCAAGAAAGACCGTTCACAAAAAAAAAAAAAAAACTAATAAAATTTACTGTCCTCCTCCGTACTTTTATTTCATCAAATTTAATACATAACCACATCACTATTCCCTAATTACATTATACTTGGACTCTAAGTAAGAACCACACTTGAACTCAGGGAAGTACCTCAAAATAAAACATCAGAATAAATGAACTTAGAATTGAACTACATTTGAAATAATGGTCAAATTTAAGAACTTTGCATTGTAAATCTAAACTAACTAGCTAGATAAATGACATTAACACCATAGGGATACTAGTTTGGTTGTGCAGAATGATCTCCTTCATGAACCTCATGACGTAGTAACCACATTCTATATTGTCTGGTTAGCGGGCGCATTATAAAAGCAAAAGCATAAAGTTAAATCAATGTATTTTTTCCTAAACTATTGGATGAAGGTAGACCAAATACCTTTATCTTGTTCCATTTGATGGGAGCAGCTTTAGGTCTGTTCATCCTACCAAGTCATGAGCAATACAACCAAAAACCACTAATAAAATCAAATGACCTTCATGAGACTAAATGTTGATACCCAAATTTGTCCGCTTTTTATTTTAAATCTTTAATTTTAAATTTGTAATTTTGTTTTGCTAAAATTATGAGAAAAAATAAAGAGAAGAAAAGAAAAAGGAAAAAAGAAAGAAAAAAGAAAAAAGAAAAAAAAAGAAAAATGAAGGAAAATGTGTACACTTATCTCCTTAACAAAATAGTCACACATGGACCAATATGATGTGGCACAATTGGTAAATAATCGAGTCCCTTAAGCATGTTGTCACAGTAGAAGGTTCAAGATTTTCTGGAAGACCATGGTGAGTAACAACAATAACTTTCTTTGGTTTGAATATGTTATTTTGAGAGCTGGTAACCATAGTGTGACTCCGAGATGGATTAGAAGGAATGGAAATAGAAGATGGAGAAGGAGAAGAATTTGTTACCTAACTGACATGGTTGAGAATCTGTTGAACCAGAATCATGCACTTCTGCAAGGACCAACTCATTTGATAGATCTGTTGAATGAGGCTCAATAGATGGAGGAATGATTGTTGTGGTGGGAGAGTGAGGTTCTGTGATGGGAATGACTTGATGCAAGTAGGGGTCCGTTGGAGGAATGATATATGAGGTGTTGGATGGTTGAGTAAGGGACTGATAAGGAAAGGAGTTCTCAATAAAATTGACATGCCTAGAGACATAAAGCCTATTGGATATAGCTTCAAGTTATAGGAATGCATGTTGGGAAATGGAATAGCCAAGAAATATACATGGAAGAGAACGATTCTGAAGTTTATGTTTTGTGTAGGGTCTCAACCATGGAAAACACAAGCAACCAAAAGAATGGAGTTTGTGATTATCTGGACTTTTGGCGAAGAGGACTTCATATGGAGATTTCATTTTAAGATTTGTTGTTGACATCCTGTTTATAAGAAAAGCGGCTGTGGTAAATGCAAAGCTCCAAAATTGTGCTGGTAAATGTGCATGCTAAAGAAGTGCATGACCAGTTTCCACAGTGTGCCTATGCCTTCTCTTTGCTGTACCATTTACTTATGGTGTATGAGATGGTGTGGTCAGATGAGAAATGTCATTCTTTACAAGAAAAGGTTTTAATTTAATAAATTCACCATAATTATCAGAGAAAAAGGAAATAATAGGCAAATTGAAGAACTTCTCAACAATAGACTTGAAATGAATGAAAATGGAAAATACACCTGACTTATTCTTCATAGGATACAACTATACATATTTGGTAAAATGATCGATATAGATTAAGTAATATAAATAACCATCTAAAGACCTAACAAGAGTTGGGCCCCAAACATCCGAATAAATGAGCTCCAATGTTTGATTATTTTGGGGGAAGGATGATCAAGTTTGTGATGCCATGTGGAGATGGATTAGATATTTGGTACACACAACACTTGATAAATATAACGAGGTTTAAGAGGTGTGTGAAGTGAAGTGTGACCAATGTGTGTGATTTTCAAACTTGTAGCATCACCAACCATGACTTGATCTGAAGCTGGATAAGGATTAGCCAAAGTGAGATGCTGAAGATCCCGAGTGACATGCTGAGCACCTAGAGCTGTCAAAATGGGTTGTAACCCATGAGCCAAGTCGGCTCAACCCGGCTCACTGGTGGGTTGGGTTGGGAAAAACCTGACTCATTTTGACCCTGGTTATTTTAACCCGGCTCACCTAGCATGTGGGTTGGGGGGTTCCACACGCACGGGTTCCATCTTTTTTTCTTTTTATTAAAAAAATACATATATATGGGCAATGGTGTCAACACATTCTCACGACCCCAACCCAAATTCACGTTGCACACTCCTTTTTCAAAACATGAAATTGGCATCAGGTCACGCTCCTGACCCTGAACGATGAAAACACACACATTCATCCCGTGTCTGAGTCCCTCACCGACAGCCCAGAAACGCACGACTGTTAGTCTCCTAGTACCACCCAAGTCTTAGATTGGTAGTGCTTGGTCGGTTTGCTTTGAAACTTTAAAAGGAGGAAAAATGGAAAATAAGCTGGAATAGTGGACTGCAGGTTCTTCGTTCAAGAAAATAAACTTGGACCTATGGTTAGGAGAGGTGCAAGTGGTGTAACCTCTCTTTGATTCTAGATATTTTACGCGTAGCACACAAAAAAAAAGGAAAGGAGGATGATAGGGTAGATTAGCAATGTCAGGATCAGATGTGACTGAATCATCACGATTAAGAATGGTTTCAAAGTCCATGAGCTTGTCATGGAGTTCAGCAAACTCAGTAAGGGATTCCCTGCTGCGAAGCACAGCTGAGATGTCACGATATTCAAGACTCAAACCATTTAAAGTGTGAATAATAGATCAGTGTTATCAAGAGGATGATCAATATTGGAAAGTTCATCAGAAATGGCTTTAATACCCTGAAGACAAGTAGCCATGGATTGAGTGCCTTTTGTGAAAGTGGAGATTTTCTGCTTAAGAACCATGACACGAACTCTGGTTCTACTAGCATACATAGTCTTGAGGATATCTCAAGCCTGTTTGGCTGTCTTGACAGTACCAAGGTGTGTGACCATCGTTGTTGCAACAGAAGACACAATGCCATGCAAAATGATTTGATCTTGCCGAGTCTAGTGAGTGAAATCTGGATTGATAGCAGTGGCAATATTGTTGGCACTGCTATTGAAGTGTTTTGATGGGCATGGATTGTTGCCAGCAATATAACCTATGAGCTCATAACCGGTTAAGAGTGCAATGAACTGAATTCTCCAAGCAGGATAATTGTCACCCTTGAGTTTGATATAGAGCTGAGAACCGGCATTGAGAGCAACAAGCTTATCAAGAGAGGAAGAGATAGTATATGTAGGGGTAGTTTCGATTTCAGAGGAAGTGGAGCTCATGGCGAAAAAGGATCGATTTTTTTTTTTTTTGGCTGTTAAGCTAATGTGCTCTTGATACCATAAAGAAATGTATCATTCATTGATAAAGAAATATTACATCAGCCAATAAATAAATATACAAGTTTGATTTGAAAAATAACAACTTGACAACTAAGCGTAAGAAGAATGAGAAGTTACAAAACTGATTACAGGATAAAACATATCAGAATAAACTTTCTAAAGCTAACAACTTATTCAAATTTCAAACACATATCTATTGACTTAGTCTAACTCTATCTATTATAGCCCTTTGCTTGGTTAGAAAGAGAGCTTTAGAGGAGTTATGTGGAATTATAAAGAGGATCGAGTGAAAGACCGTCTCCCAATTGATTTAAGGATTGTTTTGTATCAAAAGGGTATTTCGAGTTTTAGATTTTCTATTTCTCTTTATGGATTCTTATATGAATTTGATTTGTGTATTGTTTTTAATGACTATGCGTAGCTAAATCCATAACTAGGGTTATGATTTAATTTATCCTTGTGCTTGAAATTCCTAAAAGGCTTAATCACTCGTAATCAAGTTGATTTATTGACTAGCGTCCGTACACAATTAGTTGATTCAAGTCTAGATTTTATAAGGGTTTATTCAGCAATGGATTTTTGTGAGCTAGATGGGGACAGTTGGAGTGATCAAGAAACTTGCTGCTTTTGAAGCAATGGAGATTTACAATGAGAATTAGAATGAAATTGCAGAACATGTTGGTACCAAGTCAAAAGCACAATGCATTCTTCATTTTCTCCGTCTACACAAGGAAGATGGGAAATTGGAAAATATCAATGTTCCAAGTATGTCTTCGTCTAATGTGATGAATAGAGATGATAGTGGAAGATTGCATCGATGGTTAAATGGAGATTCTGCAGGTCTGTCTTATACTACTTATTTTGATATGGTTTTGATTTCATATCCATGTTCTCACATGACCTTTCCATCAAAGCAGCGATTCTGACAGCAGGCTTCCTTTTGCAAATTCTGGAAATCCTGTTATGGCCCTGGTACATGACTGCTAATTATATGCCTAAGTTTGTTAAGAGATGCACTTGACATGTTTATAAATAAGACTAGCATGTGGTTGTCAGTAGCGAACCTAACTTCTTGTCCTTAATTTCTTTTAAAAACATCAACTTGCATTGTCCTTATAACCTATTTATTCACATCTTGCTGATCATCAAACTTGGTTAACAAAAGCATAAAAGAATGATGTGCTGACTAAGCCTTGGTTTGGTAGGAGAGAATATGAGAAGAGAGAAAATGAGGAGAAAACATAGTTTTCTCTTGTTTGGTAAATGAGAGAAATAGAGAAGAGAGAATAAATTTGGTGGGACCCACCAAAAAAATATTTCTCTCCGTAGATGAGAAGAAAATAGGAGATGAGAAGAGTTATTGTATGAAATTACATGTGTAACCTTGTTTATATTGGAAGTCTTTTTAATTTAGGGGCATTCTCGTACTTTCAAAACAATCAAACACTTCTTTCTCCGCTATTTCTCTTATACCAAACAACACATCAAATCCACTCTTTTCTCATCCTCTATCTCTCTTCTCATACTCTTTCTCACCTTTTTCTCTCTTCTCATTTTCTTCTCACAACCAAACAAAGCATAAGAGACTGTGTCTAGATACTGTATCAGAGTTTCAGTACAAATTAAATTGTCTTTTTATATTCTGGAGTGGAGTTCTTTTACCGAGATTCTTACTCATCTGGTTTTGGTGGGTGCATTCTTGTGCTCACGCGGCATTACCAATATTGTCAGAGGATAATTCTGGTAGTACATCACAGACGGAAGCACCAGGACATGATAACAGGTAGCTGCGACAGTCATAGCACATGTAGTTTTCTTAGATGAAGTGTTATCTCTTTGTTTCATTGTTTTTGTTTACATATCTTCCTCTGATTTTTTACTCTACTCTTTCTTTTTCTTTCTATTAAATTTTGTTCTTTTATTAAAAAAAAAAAGTCTTATACGGTGGTACCAAACCTTCTCTAAAACACCTCCCAAACAAATGAAGGCAGGACAACATTTATTGAGTTGTGTCTGTCTTATTCCTATGGTAGAATGTATGGGTGGGTGGGTAGAGAATTAAAAACCAAGCTTAAGTTGAGCTGTTGCATTTTTGGTTGCTAGTTTATGACATTTATTGAGTTGTGCTCTCTTATTATTCCCATAGTGGATTTGTATGGCTGGGTAGAGAAGGAAAATTAAGCACTAGTTGAAATGTTGCACAAGTTGAGGGAGTGTCTAGATACAAAACCATTCATAAGACTCAACCTAACATCTTAAACTCTAGGATTTTTGGTTCTTGACATAATCAATTGAAGAAAACTTAAATCCAGGTGTAAAGCTAGTACTTTGATGTGTTTAACTTGTGTTGGTGGCCTGCTGTTAGTGACAGTTGAAAAGATTGGAATTGAAGCTGAAGCAGTTTGCAGAAATCGAAACATTGTTAATGAAAGAATGTGAACAAGTCAAGAGGGCAAGGCAGAGGTTTGCTGCTGAACGGTCCCATGTTATATCAGCCTGTTTCAGGGACTAACTCTAGTTGGTGCAATTTTATTTGGTCATTCATTTCAGCAGTGAGAGGGAAATAGGTGGATGTTCCATGAAAGTTATTTAGTCTCTAGAGCCTGTAATTGGTTGCAGTTGACTGTGAAAGTGTTGCTTAGAGGAAATAAGTAGCATTTTATGTTCCATAGTTTGTAGTTTTTTCCTGTGGACTTTAGGTACCATGAAAATCTTGTTGTCATAAATAAATCTTGTTTAGTTAGATTACACAAAAATCTAACTAGGATGAATAATGACCAGGCCATGGAGATTGTGTCACCGCTACTTGGGTTGTTGTACAACCTCGTCCATGCATGTTACTTGGTCATTCTCTGTTGTGCAGTTGGTCTCGTGGACACAAATGTAATCTGTTTAATGATTCTTGCAAGTATCCAGCTCAAAATTATATTCCTTGCATTTCCACTTTCTTCCTCTCCTGTCTCCCCATAGTGGACTCCGCACCTCCATCTCCAGCGCCGCTGCATCGGGCGGCGATAGATCTCCCTATCGTTTAGACATGGGTTTTTCATTTGTACATCGGTTCTGCTGTTTTTTACTCATTTTTTATTTTTAAGAACCAGTTCTTCTACAAGAATGATTCTCCATGCTAACTGCCAAATTAGCCAACTCCAACGGTGCCATATTTAAGAAGTGATTCTTAACAATAATATCCTTCAAAAAAACCACCATTGGAGTTGGTCTTATGTTGTTTAGATATAAAAAAAACAGTTTCACTTCAAAAAAAATAATGAAGCTCAATGTGGGGAGAAAAAAATAGAAGGAACACGATTCATTTAGTATTCATAATGAAAATGCTTGTAATACGAGTACAAATTTTAGAAATTGACTCAACTTAATGGAGAAATTGACTCAACTACTTATGATTAGGGATTTATTATTCAAGAATTTTCGAAGACCATTTGACTACAGGGCTTAAACTAGTCTTCTTACACACTTCTGTAATAACAAAACAAAAACAAAAAAAAACAAAAAAACGATATAAGTTACAACTTAGTGTATGGTATATGAACTTGAACGTAGGGGACAACTCGAGGAGAAGACTCTCCCAAGAAAGCAGTGTGTTTACTAATAAAACCCCTTCTTGGTTGGTGATGCACTTAATTCATATCGTAGGTCCCCTATTGTGGTAGTGGGATATCGGCTAAATCTTCTCTGTAAGGAGCATGACTCAACTCTAACTGGCCATTAGGATTCACGAGTCCCTTTTCCAAATGGGTTTGCATTGTAGGGTCATCCTTGGGCTCTATAAATGTCTTAACAGTGTCTTTTCTGAAGGTTAGATAGATAACTGAGATAATATATAATGCCATTAGAGGAAACACTATGATTCCAATGAACACATTTGCGACCTTTGGTAGACTGCTATGAATTAGCCAACCCACGAAGCCAGTACTAAGGTAGTATATATTGATACCGATGATCCCAAAGCCTAGGATCCATGAGAAGACAATGATCTGCACAAAAAAGTTTGTCACATTTCTTTCAACTTTGAATCAATATTGTATCTAATCTAAAATTAAATCTGCATGTATATAGACGAGAGAATAGATCAACTCACAATCTTAGAATTCTTATGAGGTCCCATTTTGGTACTGTTGCTGCTAAATTTAAGGAGTGGAATTAAAGCGAATGGAAGCTCAAAAGAAAGTATCATCTGTGGAACAATTTTCATTAGTCTAAATGCATAATTTAATTAATAATTTCAATTTGTGTGTGTATGTGTGTGCGAGTGAAAAGATATAAAAGAATGACAAATTATAGAGTATACAAACCGATGCAATGACGATAAGCCGACCGGCCCCAGAAGATCCACCAATGATGGAAACAATAAGACTAGGTGTTATGGCAATGCACCTAGTCAACAAGTTTCTAATCCATTTTTTCATCTTTAAATCCAAGAAACCCTGTAGACACATCCAAACAACAATACAAATTCAGAAAATCCTTTTACAAAACTTGTTAGTTAATTTAATTTAATTCAACAAATAGTGGTAAATGATATTCCCAAATGACCTGCATGATGTACTGCCCTGCATAGGTTCCAGTGATAGCAGAGCTTTGTCCTGAGGCTAGCAGTGCTATGGCATAAACTGTTGAGCTGGACCGTCCCAAAACATTCTATGAGCAAATGACATCAAAATTTCATGTGAGATAACATGATGTGTAATACTGGGATCGACTTTAATATCGTAATAAGTAATTTGATCATAGCAACTTATGTTGTGAAATAAATTAAAAACCTTGAGAAGGAAAGAAGCAGAGTTAAGGGTTAGATCATTGCAGTGATCAACATTTTCTCCAGAAAGGTTGTCGGCTGAACAAACAGTGCCCGACACAGAAATTACTGCAACGTTGATTAGAAATGCCACCAACAGTGCGAACCCACTCTCTATGAGAAAGTATCTACATGCATCCTGGATAATCAAGCAAATAATATATTGACATCATATGGGTCTGTGTAATATATTGAGAGTTTGCCACTTTTATAGTTAAGAGACAACATCGTTCTTTATGTAACTCAGCTAGTTAGATGAAAAATTCTTTCATGAACATGCTGCACCTAAATTGAATGCACTAGGTAGTTTAGACCTATAATTAATAAATAACTACTACAGTTAATAGGCTTGGTGCGCATAAGAATTTCTACTAATTAGATTTTCTCTTAATTTTCTTATTAGCTTACATTGATGCCACGCACGGAAGTGGGTATTTTTCTAGACAGCACAAGAGCAGAGTGAAGGAAGAGGTTGTGCCTGCAATTTGACAACAAAAGCAAAATTTTAACTAGCAAATATTGAATTGATTTTCATGTTGCAGAAAAAAAAAATCAATGAGAAAAGACACACAACCAAATAACATGGATTAAAGGGAAAAGGTGAAGATTACGGCATAACAAGGGCACCCAAAAGGGCAATGGCATCGCCTGTGGCTCCTTGACCACTTAGTTTGGGCACAAACATTCCCTTTATTACACCTGAAGCATGGGGTTTTACATAGCTCATTTCCCCAAAGAAACATGCAGCCATTACAAAAACTAGGGTCGATATCAACAATTCCAACTTCCTTATCTGCCCAAACACCCAAAAAGAATATAAATTATATCCTTTTGAAAAAATAATCTTAAAAGGCACAAAGAAAGAATTTTTAGTAGCAAGGACTGTATATGGATCAATTTATATCGGTGCAAGACTTAACACTCTTATACCGCTCAATAAATTTTTATACAATATAATTTTTATGGATCCTAAATTATAACTATTTATCATCTAGATCATTTATATCAATTTTTCTTTTAGTTTAATGAATGCAAAAGATAAATTAAATATGTAAGAATACTATTTTCAGTCATGTTTCATGTATATTAATTGTGAGACAACCCATGATGTCCCTTTGAATTTTTTTGGAATTTGACTTTGATATACTGTTAGTGTTAGTGTAGAGTATTTTATATTGTCAACTTATCACAGAAATCATTCTATGTGTGATAAGAGTCAAATATTTTTAATAATAACGTAACAAAATCTTTACACTTACAATACATATAAATTAAATCCATTTTGTATTTTGAAATATGTGTATACAAAAAATAAAAAGGACAAAAATACGATTTTCAAACTTTAATCTTCAACTAACATAAGTGAATGGATAAAAATAAATATATGATGATAAATACGATTTTCAAACTTTAATCTTCAACTAACATAAGTGAATGGATAAAAAATAAATATATGATGATAAATACGATTTTTAAACTTTAATCTTCATCTACTAGCATAACTCTACTACTTTATAACAGGAGCAGTAATTAGTTACATGAAAATAGTAAAAAGTAGCGATTCAAAGAAAATTTGACATACTTATTGAAATTTAGTAGATTTTTTGACTGGATTGAAATTTAATATATTAAAATGAGATTGTTCAGTGTTACATAAATTAGCTAAATTACCCCAAATCTCTGCAGACCCAAAAGCAAGAGAGTGCTGCAGCCGGTCAATAGAACTCCTACCCATACTGGGATATGAAAGAGTATGTTCAATGCAAAGGCTGTGCCGATAACTGTGGCAATCAAGTTGGGACAAAATTAATTAGAAATTGAGAATAGAAGACTAATTAATGTATCTTCATTTTTAATGGAACAATAGAAAAACAAATAAGGACCTTCAGGTATGTCTGCGGCTATGACAGCAAGTTCGGCTAATAACCATAAGCAGTACTTGACAAGTAATGGATACTCAGCTTTACATATTTCTGCAAGGTGTTTTCCTGCCAAATTCAGATAAATAAAAAAAAGATTACATTTACACATTACAATTACAATTTAATTATATATATATATATGGAGAGAGAGAGAACAAATTTATCTCTGTGTAGCAATTTAAGTACACTGAAACACATGCATTGTTGTGTTTGTTTCGGATCTTACCAGTGGTCACACCAAGATTTGCAGCCAATGACTGAATTATAAGCGCAAAAATCAGTCCAATGAGTATCACCCACAGCAGCTGAACACAACAGCAACATAATTTCAATTTTACATAAATATTAAGCAACCAATCATATTTTCCCATGGCATCTTTCTCAACAAGTCCCCACCAAACTCAACACCTTCAACTCCTAACATTAACTATTTAAGCTAACAAAAACATATACAATTAATATATCTCTTTTGGCAGTATTCTGTTTCTTCAAACTATAATTGGTTTGGTTTATGTTCCTAGTTTGTTGCCCAACTGCACTATACCTCGTACCAAAATGTTTTGTAAACATCTATTCTCATTCTCAACTATTTAAGACAACATAAAGTTGTTTTAATCGATTTAGGCCGCGTTTGGGTAAATAACTTAATTAAGAGCTTATCACATAAAGCCTTATCACATGAGAGCTTATGCCATAAGAGCTTATGAAAAAAGGGGCAGGAGAGGATTCGAAGGAGGAAAACACTGAGGGGTCGTAAGCACTTGTTAAAATTCCATAACCTTGTTCCAGTGACTTATAGAAATAAGTTAAAAACTCCTTATGGGATGGCATAAGTTATTTTTATAAACTCTGTCAAACAGGCTGTATAAGAGCTTATGTCATCAAATAAATCAAAAGAAGCTTAAATAAGCTCTTCCAAACGCCACCTTATTGTACAAATAATATTACTCATAGTCTCATACCTCATATCTGTGATTAGCTCCAGCTTGCAGATCAGTTTCCACTGCAAAAATAGTAAATAATAACCAGTAAGCCCACACAATCCCACCCGCACACGTACTCACACGTGTGTGTCTATATATATATATATAAAAAAGAAAGAATACACAGAGATAAACATAGAAATAGAGAGAGAGAGTTACAGTTTCCAGGATCAAGGTAAGCCAAGGAGACGAGGAAACCAGGACCTACATATGCCAGGAACTTTTTCCACCCAGGTTTATTCTGTGTCATTGCATCAAGTTTCGAAAATATAAATATAAATATTAAAAGTATTGAACAAAACAAAAAAAGATAAATGGATAGATGAAGCTAGCAAAGAGTCACACTGCAAATGAAACTAGCTAGCGTGAACTCGTTAGCTACCCTTACTAGTGTTCCAAATGATATATTAAGTTATTAACACTTGAGAACTTTGAATGAGTCAATGAGTATATCGAAATTGGATTTTTCTAATACGTGCAACCAGCACATGGTAATGAATCATCAAAAAAATAGAAATGTTGTATTGGAAAGAGTTCAAGAAATTGAATATACAACTTTCAATACAATATTTCTATTTTGTTTTCTTAACATATGTAAGTTTGCGCATGATAGAAAAATCGATAGAAATTATATGTAAGAAGGAGAAAAACCTCCAGACTTGAAGAGCCATCTTGATGAGATGATGGGTGAAGATCATTGTTAGAAGGGGTGACATTGACGGCTACTATGCGGTTGCTACCTCCAATTTGGTGTTGCTGCTGTTGGCTTGCCATATGTCTCTTTCTCTGGCTGATCAGGCTCACCCACTCGGTGTGTTTGTTTGCGTGTGTTTCCCAGTGCAGAGGCTAATTGGTTTCTTCAATGAAGTGTGTTATATTTATAGTCATTTAGTCGAGACCACTACTTAGTTTATCATTCATACACATCACAGTTCCATCTCCACCACCCGCACGTCCCTGTCTTCAACGTAACCAAATTGTACTTATTTTATGGGCGCGTCCATATAATTTTCACCCTTATATATTATAACTTTTTTGTTTATATTATAACTTATCTTACTTTTTTAAAATATAAATATGAGCATGTATACACGAAAGAGCAATAAACTTATTATAACTTACAGCTGTATTATATTATTTGAACATCAAAATGAGACAACAAATTTCAAAGTTTTTGAATTATATTAACCATAAAAAATGTTATCAAATTTTGTTATCTCATCTTAATGTCCAAAAACATTTTTCTATAACTTATTAACTTCGCACCACACACATAACTCAATAAATGCAACAGAGCTAATATCAAAGTTTGTTGAACACTTAGAGAAAAACACAAGGTAGTAATATCGTTCATACTTTATTTTATTTGACGGAAATGTTACACTGATCAGCATTTTATTACAGTCATTTTTTTCATACACGTCACAGTTCCATGTCCACAACCGGCACGTCACTGTACGTATGCAAATTTTTACTTATTTTATGGGTGCATGCATCCATATAATTTTCGGATGAAAATTTATTGTCATTTTCGTGTACCACATTCTATTATTATCAATGATATCTTTTTTTCTACATAAATTAAAATTGAGTTTTACTAACGAATCCCCTAAGGTAATTGGTTAAAGATTCCAATAAAAACAAGTTTTCATTGAAAAACTAAAAAAAAAAATACTTATCAAAATATTGAATGTGTCATTTCTCATTTTTTTTATTGGTTCCTTAAACAATGCCCTTCGAGCACTGATTAACAATCTCCATTAAAATTTTATGTAATGTTAAAAATATAAAATATATAACAAGATATTATTGATAGAGACAAGATGTGATACACCAAAATGAGACATATATTTTCTAAAAACATGTATTTTAAAAATAAAAGTGCTTTTACAAATATAAATATAAATATATATATATATATATATATATATATATATATATATATATATATATATAAAACTGTTTGGTTAGACATTTGACAAAAAAAAAACAGTAAAAAAGTTGTTCTTTTGAGAAGTTATGGTTTATAGCTTCTAAAAAAAGATGTAGTAGAAGATAGAGTGATGACCAATCATGTCTTATTGAACAATAATAATATAATATCCATGTAACAAATCTCATAAAAGCCCTTTCTTTGAAAGTTGATCATTTAAATGCAAAATAACTTCTACTTTTAAGCGAATGTTTGAAGTTTGATATTGAGTTTGAGAATCATGGTGAAGAAGAAATCACGGTGGAATGACATTGCTGTAATTTTTTTAATCTTAAAAGTTGAAGCAACTTTCTCTAGCTTCGCTGGTGAGGAGACTCCAACGTGGTTTTGCACTCCCTAGTCACAATTCCAAACACGCACACTAGTAATAGTTTTTACTTCTATTTTTACATCATAGAATCTCTTCTTTTTTTTTGAAAACCCATTCAAAACGGACTCATTGACTCATTCAAAAGTCAGCCCATTACACAGGCCATAGCGAGAAGTTAATTCTAATAATATTTACAGGAATAAATGTCAATAAAAGATTATTAGCACAATATAGCCCAATTCAAGGGCATTTCTCCGGAACCCATAGAAAACATATGGTTTTGAAACCCTTATTTCGTGGACCAACAGATTGATGCCACATATCTAATCATGCCACGTCATTTTAGTGTTGGTTTTGTTGTATTTTTAAAAAAAGTTGCACAAGAATCCTTAGACTTTTTCAAAATTGCACGTAAGTTAAGAAACCCCATTCCAAATCTATGGATTCTGGACATCTAATCTCAAGAGCAAGGATTTGGTGCCTTTGGAGTTTGGTGCCTTTGATGATTTTAGGTAAAAATGAGATGAGAGAGATAGGAAAAAATGAAGGGAAGAGATGATAGAGAAAATAAGATATGAGAGAGATAAAGAGAAAGGTACCAAAGACACCAAATCCAAAAGTATCAAATCCATTTTCCTAATCTCAGCTTTTCTTCCTTTGAACCGTCCCATTCTTTGCTTCATAGTTTGTGCCTTCCCCATGCTTAACATAACTACCTATTTCACTCATTGTATTTCACTCATGCCTTCATCAATGCCTCCACCAGAGGATGATGACGAACTTTGCGATGGAAGTGTTGCGTAAGGCCGGACCGGAAAAGTATGCAGTTTGGGTACGAATTTGGGAGCAATTACTTTTGAAAATTTCAACCAAAAAATGAAGCAAAAATGACCCACTTCAATCTCCCAATTTACATTAACTATTTTCAAAATTGACTTGAGACTTCCTTTATATGCTATTATACCACTATTATACTGAAATATCGAAGCAATTAGTTTCATGTATTGAGAGATCTATCCGGGTTTTGCTCGTGGGTCGTAAGACCCGTTTTTCTGCAGACGGGCGAAGAAGAAGAAGTTCCTCACTTCTCAGCGAGCTTCGTCATTTGGGACTGTTGTATTTATCTATTTTAAGTTTCTAGTGTATAAATGGAATTTTATTCTTTTTTTTTATCCTGGCAATTGATGTAAGACCAGTAATCAAATTTTTATTTGAAGAAGTTTTTGGATTTATCAATTGTTTATCAGGTAATATTTTGACGTCATGCACAGTTCCAATTTTTAAAGAGATTATTTCGAAAATTTTCTGAAAATCCTCATTTTTATACAGTTAATCCGTTTTAAATAAAACATAGTGTTACACCAGGTTTTTTTGCCTTTTTTTAATTTTTTTAATTTCTAAAAAAAATATTTTTTAATATTTTTTGGTTCGAACCAAATCAAACTAAACCAATTTTAATTGATTCGGATATTGTTATTGACTTTTTAAAGTTTATAATTTTTGTTTTTTTAAATATTTTTAGCCAGGAAAGGTAGCAAGGCTACCGTGTTCTTCAAAAAAGTTTAGGGTTGTAAGAGTCGAACCAATAATTAGATGAATTTGAAAAACCAAACCAACCAATTAAATTGGTTCGTTTTTTTCCTTTTTTGTGTTCGGCTCCAAATTGAACCAAACTCAATGGTCATTAGTTCGATTATTTTGGAACCGAACTAATTACTATATTTTAATATTTATATATATTTTAATAATCAATATATATATCACTTTATCAATTGACAACTTTTCTTCTACTGTTCCTGTAACAGTAGAAGGAGTTGCCAACCGAACCGAACCAATTTTGATTGGTTCATATTTTTTATATTATTTTATTATTAATTTTTTAAAGTGTACATTTTTTTAAATGTTTCTTGCCAAGAAAGGTAGCAAACTATTGTGTTCTTCGAAAAGTTTAGCGGCGTAATCCCGAACGAATAGTTCGATGAACCGATCCAATTAAATTGGTCTGTATTTTTTTTTGTGTCCGGGTCTGAGCCAAATCCAATGGTCATTGGTTCAGTTATCAGGTTCAATAATTTTGGAACCGAATTAATTACAATATTTTAGTATATATATATATATATATATATATATATATATATATATATATATATATATACATACATACATACTTAATATTTATTATATTTAAATATATATTTATATTTAAATATAAATATTATTTATATATTGACATGATCCATAACCTCTTGATCCTTGTGCTAAACGGTAGATAAGTAAATTATAATCATGGTTGAGAATTGATTTTGAAATTATATGATAGATAAAAGAGTGAAATATTCTCATAAATATAATATGATTTATATTTCAACTCATATTTCAATAAATCTGCATTATATTGCTTTTGGGAAAAAAATCTTATAGGCACCCGTGCAGTACCGCACGGGTTATTACACTAGTTTATCTTAATTCAAGGTAAAAGACCGAAGCAATTGGTCTCTTAAACCCAAGTAACGACCAAAGCAATTAGTTCAAGGTAAAGGACTATGTTACCTTGAACCAACAGGAAGCATCAAAGGACCAAAACAATTTGTCTTACCGGAGCTTGTATTGTGCAAAGGAGGAAGAAGAATGAATCCCAGACAAATAAGTGAGTGAGTTATTTGGCAAAAAGAAATGTTGGATCCAAACTAAAAATAATAACATTAAATTAGTAGGGACTATTTTGCAAAAATGAAAATTTGAGTGTCTTAATAATAAATACAATAAAATGTCATCATTAAATCACAATTAATGTAATTATGTCCACATGTACAGGGTTTTAAAACCTTTTGCATCAATGTAATTTAATTCAAACACTTGTTCAATGCTAATGAACACTTATTTTGTTTATTTGACTTGAAAAAAAAGGTTTCGTTTAACTAGTAAACTTATAATATTTTTCCTTTTACTTAAACGGGTCGATGCTAAAACATACTGTCTAACCAAAATCTGCCAAATGCCTATTTGATTGGTATGAAGGCAAATGCCTACACTCAAACTGGAATTAATTCCACACAGATTATACAAGTCCAATGATTGTACATCGTGTACCAATCAGAACGATTTTCTAAAGATTGGTATTCTTTAACCAAATATTTTTTGACGTAATATATACTAACGATAATTTGCAGTCGTGTTCCATGCCCCTTTTCTGTGTAAAGTACAGTTCATGCCACTTACCACGCATCACACTTTGTTTTGCAATGCACGGGGTTACATCATTATATAAGATATGTAAAATTTATAAGTTTTAAAAGATAAATATGAAATATGAAATATAAAATAGCCAATGTGAATAATTTTGCAAAACAAATAAATATTGTCCTTAATTAGAAATTCGAGAATATATATATATACTATAAAATAATATAACTTTGCACAAAAATAACACAAACGACAATAAACAGGTAGTACAAAAATAATTTATTTTATTTCTATAGTTACTATTAATCTTTTTTTGTTTATCTAAAATATCTCATTTTTAAAGCTTCACAGAACAAAAACCCTTGTATTTAAATGTATAAAATATATATTTTTGATTTAAATGTTCAAATTCAAATTGTTTTATTGTTCAAATTCAAATTGTAACTATTTTCAATGCATTGATTTTCCTAATTATTTCATTTAAAATGTTTTGATTGGTTTATTCCAACTTCCAAAAAACAATAAATCTAATTTAATTCCAAACTACCATGACATCCAATCAAATAATTTCTATTTTCTTATATTATTTTTTGTTTATTTTCAATTCCAATACCACATTCATTTCTATACTTACTATCAATCTTTTTTGTTTCTATGCAAAGATAATTTATGTTATTTCTATACTTACTACCAATCTTTTTTTGTTTATCTAAAATATCTCATTTTTAAAAGCTGCACAGAACAGAAGCCCCTATATTTAAATGTCTAAAATATCTTTCTTTTTTTATTTAAATGTTCATATTCAAAATTTTTTATTGTTCAAATTCAAATTGTGACTATTTTCAATGCATTGATTTTCTTAATTTATTTATTTTAAAATGTTTTTATTGATTTATTCCAACTTCCAAAGAACAATAAATCTAATTTAATTCCAACTTACCATGATATCCAATCAAATAATTTCTATTTTCTTATATTCTTTTTTGTTTCTTGTCAATTCCAATACCACATTAATTTCTATACTTACTACCAATTTTTTTTTGTTTCTATACAAAAATATTTATTTTATTTCTAAACTTACTACCAATCTTTTTTTTTATTATAAAAAATATCTCATTTTTAAACTTGCATAGAACAGAAACCCTGTATTTAATAAAATAAAACATTTCCAAAAAAATTTCTAATCATTTGAAATTTCTCTCCTGAAAATCTATATTATTTATTTTTCCTTGTTAAAAATCAATGAAAACATTGAAACCTATTTTCAAAGTCAAAATATATTAAAATCATAAATCTATTTAAAGGATAATTATTTTTCATACATTCAATCTCCGCAAAAAGAAAAGAAAAAAAGAAAGTAATTTAAAAATTTAATCATAGGCTTTAGAAAAGGTTTAGAATAGTTACGGATAAGTTTTTATTACTTTTTAAATATTTTTAAAAATATTTTCATAATCTAATTTGTACTGTACATCTCCAAACATTTAATTTAATAATTTAATAACATAAAATATTTACAAAAAAATTTGGTAGTCACAATGTCTATGATTCTCAGTGTAATATCTTTAATAACACAAAACATTTAGTAAAAAATTTGTCTTCATCCGAAAAAAAAAATTTCTTGAAAATCTATATTAATTATTTCTCCTCATTAAATCATTCATCAGTTATTTCTCTAAAAAAAGGCATAATCATTTTCTAAAAAAAAAAAAAGACAATTTAGAATGAAAAAGAAATATTTCTCCTCCGAATCACACAATGATAGTAATATAGTAAAATGGAAGAAAAAAAAAGAATGAAAAATGAGGTAAGGCATTTTCTAAAAAAAATACAATTTAGAAAAATGTCATACTTCAGAGGCAAGACATAGTTAAGAATAAAATCCTCCATTCAAACATTCTAGAATGAGTTGTAAATATATCTATTTAAAAATTCGAATTTCTTCAAAATAAAAATTAAAATAAAAGAAATATTGGAATAAGAAATATTAGAATTCTACTTGTCATTAATTACACTCTTGGGAAGTAACTTGGAAAGAAAGAGAAATGACACACATTCCAAGACATAAATTAATAAATACACATTTTAATTATAATAAATATATCTAGAAAACAACTAAAATTCAAATTTTGAAATAAAATTTGAATTAAAATTGAAAATTTAAAATAAAAGAACGAAAAGGAAAGAGTCATGTGATGAAAGATAATTGATCATGTTTTGATAGGAGAAATATCATATGAGATCTACAAAGTTTGTATTGGAATTAGATGACCGATTAATATGAAAAATTAAACTCTTAATAAAATGTCTTGAAAACAATTAAAAAATTTAATTTCGAAATTTATATTATATGAGCAATTAATAAAATGTCTTGAAAATCACTAACAAAATTGAAAATCAAAATTTTAATTAAAATTTAAAATAAAAGAAGTATAATGGCAACAACAACATATAATAATAATACTAATAATTAAACAAAAATAGGCTTAGCAAAAAGAGTGATTTGTTCTCTGTTTAAGAGAACTTCCGAAACTGATATAGATATAATGCTGACAGCATATATATTCCTTTTCTTCTCTTCATTGAGTAGTTCTCTAATAGGAAAATAGGTAGTCTTTTTTCCGAATATCAAACAATCTTAACAAAATATATGTTGTCTTAAACCCTCTCACCCTTAAATCCTAAATATCTCAGCCCATGACAATTCAGTTGCTGCAAAATATACATTGACAATAAGCAATATGAAAAAACCAAATAAAAATCCCAATACTAAAAAAAGGTCTAAAAAAAAAAAACAGAAGATGAACCAGTAGCCTTGTGTTTGTGGCTAGAAGATGGATGTCACCCCATGAGTTTTTCTTCATCATCTTTATTGGAGCCTTCGTGTATTAATCCCTAAACTTGCATCACTTTAAGATATAGTTGAGGAGTATGATTGACAAATTAAATTAAAAATAAAAATAGAGAAAGAGGAAGAATAAATTGAAAATGATAAAAATGGACTCCTTACATGTGGTTCAAGTGCTTTCAAATTTTCGCCATGGATATCCTCTTATTTATGTGTTTGTCCATCATATATATCAAGTAAAGAAAAAAAAGAAAAAAAAAGGAAAGGTTGGGTGGTGGAGGAAAAAATATGACAGAAAAAAGTAAACACAGATATGAAAACCATCAAATGGCGGTGGTATCTCATCGAGAGAAAAAAGCAAATAGGAGGTTGTCATGGAAGGCAGTGGCTGAAAGGCGAATGTCTCCTTGAAGGTGGTGGTGGTCGCATGGTAGTGGTGGTGGTTTGGATTCAGAGAGAGAAAGGCAAAAAGAAGAAAGATAGGGGAAAATGAATCTGACAGAGAAAGAGAGAAAATGTTAATGTGAAAAATAAGAAAAGCTACTATTTATTTTCTGGTTGAATGCAGAGTAAATTTATTAATTACTATTTTCAATATATTGAAAGTGTAAATATAAAATTTGAAATTTAAAAGAGATAGAAGGAAAAAAAGAGAGAAAAGGCTCATGAAAAGAGTGAAATAATTAGTTACCAATTTTCAAGGTATTGGAATAATGCAATAATAAATGAAAATTTAAAATTTAAAAGAGATAGAGGAAGAAAGAGAATGAAATAATTAGTTACCAATTTTCAAGGTATTGAAATAATGCAACCATTAATGATACACTCACATATTCTAATATATAAATTATCAAATATTTTAATTCTAATAAATAATTAGTTGTCATCCACTAATTCTGTTTATAGAAAGATTTAGAAGATACTTATTGTAGAATTGTTGTAGGATTAAACGTGGTCGTGACACATGTCCAAACTTTCCTTAGAATGGGGAAAGAATTATATTTTAATATAGATTCTTGCGTAAGCCTTGACGAACTTCGATGGTTGATCTATGGTTTATTAGCTATGCGATTATTAAGTTTTAGGTTAAAATATATTTTGATCATTTAACTTAAAATTTTTTTATTTAAGGTTAGTTCTCTAAATAAATTTTCTATTTTGGTATTATTATTTTTTTTTAGAGAAATTTTCTATTTTGGTTATCTAACTAAGTTTTAAATGTTATTAATATTATTTCAACAGTGAATATGTTATAACAGTGTTACATCATCACCCGTTAGTGTTTGGAATCCAACCGGAATCTCCTTCCTTTTCTCTTTTTCACCCCACCACCACTACCTCCCTCTACCCCCTCCCCATCTCCTCCTCCAAGCTCCAACATTTCCTTCCAAAATCCAACCTTTGCAGAACTCAAACCTCACCATCTTTACCAATCCAAGCTTCGACACTTCCTCCCAAAATCCCTTCTCGATCTTCTTCCTCCTCTCTATCTCTCCAACATTTCCTTCCAAAATCCAACCTTTGCAGAACTCAAACCTCACCATCTTTACCAATCCAAGCTTCGACACTTCCTCCCAAAATCCCTTCTCGATCTTCTTCCTCCTCTCTATCTCTCCATCCTCACCACCACCATACAACCCAACTATCCCTTTAATATATTATACATTAAAGGACCAAATACCACTATTTATAATATATTTAATGTCAAGGAACTAGTCATTTAATAAACGACAATATATAAGTCTCTAAATGGAGAAATTTGGTCGCCAAATACCTTCGCAACCGAATTAACCATCACCATTGTGCGATCGTCAAAATTTCGGTAGTTAAGCATTTAGCGACCAATTTCTTCTATCGGTCACTATATAGCAACCGATGGATTCAGATTCAAAAAACAAACCACAATCACTAAATGGAAAATGATTGAAGCTACATAATGCAAATTGCAAAGATCTGAAATGAAGGCAGACTCAAAGCTTGTATAATAAAATGAAATTAAAATTCCATAATAGCAACAATTTTTAACAAAAACTTCAGGGAAAAAAAAGGAGGGAACGAGGACGTTAATAGCATAAGCAAAAGTAGAGAGAAGATTGATGAATTAATGGTGGTCACATCCCTATGCTTAGACTTGCAGGGGAGGAATGAGAGAGAAGCATATGTTGAAACCCTAATATGAAACTGAGATGTTGAGAGAGAAAACATTGAGTAGCTTTCTCAACGAATTTCGGATCTGAATTTGAGAAGAGAATGAAACCAAGAGTAGCTGAAGGAGAATGAAACCAATATTGAGAAGAGAATTATAAACTAAAATCGAGGAGAAAGAAACATTGAGTACTTTCAAGGCCAACATCGAGGAGAGAAGAGTGACGACAATGATAGAGTTGTGCGATGACGGGAGGGAGACAAGGGAGAAGGAGAAGGAGACCAGAGAACTAATAGTGAGAAGACGAAGAAATGAGGGAGAAATGGGGCTCACACGTCCAATTAAGGCTTAACGATTTAGTGGTCGGATATGGCAGTCACTAATTTAGCTGCAAAGAACTTACTTTTAATGATAGTTGCAACATTGATCGCTATAAGAAGGCCCAATTTGACATTCTTATTCCGCAACTTAGAGATCGATATTAGATCGGTTGTTTAATAGTGCAAAAAAGAGTTACATGATCCTTTACCGACCAATTTAGCGACCGTTACCTAGAAACCAACATGCATATTCGCTAAATGGTGGAAGCTTGCATTCATTTACTGCGATTTAGTGACCAATCTAACTGGTCCCTATATGGAGCAAAAATGTCATATATGGTCCATAGCGACCAGGTTAGAGCGATTACAGAGAATGATCCCTAAGTCGGTCACAATTATTGGAAATACTATTTGCTCGCTAATGTATAAAATCAATAATTTTTCTTATTCACTTGATTGGTGGCAAGTTCGACTTATATGGCCTCCGAAATTACATTGATCACCAAATTCGATCTAAAAAATGAGACTTTTTTTGTAGTGACTTAGAGGGGTAACTTGAAATCAGAAATTAAGTTATAAGACCATAAAAGTCACTACTATAAATGCATGGATTACTTGCGGATTTTCCTGTGGATTTTTTTTGAAGGAATTTCCTACAAATTTTGCTGCAATTTTTCTAGAAATAAGGTTTTTTCTTATAAATTTAAATTCGTAGGAAATTTTATAGGAAATTTTGACATTTCCTACGAATTTTCCCGCCAATTTAAATTTTTCGCAAGAAAATCTGTAGGAAATTTCCTACAGATTTTAATATTCGCAGGAAAAAATTACCCACGAAGGTATTACCTATAGGTGAAATTCGTAGGAAAATCCGCATGAAACATGTTTCCTGCGAATTTTTGAGCCAAATTCGCAGGAAAATCTGCAGGTAATAAGAAGATTTCTAGTAGTGAGTATATTTTAGCCTGAGTTTTATTATCTATTATTGTAATACAAATAATGTTACAATTTCCTTTTAGGGGATGGTTATGTTAATATTAGATAAACTATATTGCACTATTAATTAGATATCTATTTTGCTCCTCGAAACAAATAAATATGTTTTAATAAGAATTTTCCCATAGAAAAAGACAAATAGAAGATGAAAACAGAACAGTAACATATGATCATAAGAAGAATGATGAAAGATAACGTTGCAGTGGGTTAGTATGAATTTTGCTCTAACCCATATAGGATTAATTAGTGTTAAGCACTTTTGATAGTTTAATGAGACATCATAGGTTTTATTTGTTAAATAACCGAAATCAATTTGTCTCTCTCTCTAGTGTAACTCTCCATTTTTTATTGCATCCAAAATTCTCAAGGTCATGGTTTTATGGTTTGTGCTTTGTGCGTGAATTAAATAGCTAACTCATCTCTTCTTAATATAGAATCAGACAATCTCAGTCCTCTCCTATTCCTATTTAAGATTCATGAGGCGCATGCTAGAATTCTATGTATATATTGAAATTGAAGCCCAGTTGTTACATATCTGTTTGAGGGATCATTTTCATGAACAAAACACAGAAAAATTGATTCTGAATTAATATCCCACCCCCGACAGCAAAGTTGCTTCTATATGATTTTTTTAAATTAGGATAACGTATATGAAACTAAACGTACGGCTTGTGTAATTAATAAATCCACCATTTGTCCGGAAAAGATGCATTGATTAGAATATATATGAAAGCAAAACAATGACAATTAGAATACTGTTTTAGCTATGTTGAAGATATTTAATTTGCAAGTCTTTGGCGACAAATTTAACGCTTTTTTATTAAGATGACATAGACATATGGTAGCGGCCTGCAAAATGCATGTTTCTAGTTTGCAGTTGGTGTTACGTTGCAAGAAGTGGCATTTTCTGCACTTACAAAGGACGGCAATACAATATTGAACATATACATAATGTGAAAATTAAGTTTGCTATTAATTTGATTCCTCAGTATGCATGCATGATATCAAACAGTTTTCATGGTTCATTGCAATTTCCATATTTTTTTTTTATAGACAAACGTTAGTTGTTATCTTGTTATGTTAGTAGGGGATGAGATTCGAATTTTACACCTTATAACTTTCATCTTTCAACTCTTTTATCCCACAGCCCAAACCATCTGACCACCTTATGACTCCCACAATTTTCATATTTTATTGGTTAGGTGATAAGTATTATAAAAGGAGGCTAAGCATCAAGTTAACAAATAACAATAATATTGGCAAGTCCATATATCCTAGAGCATTAAGATCCGCTTCTGGTATCTTCATTTGGAGTCCTATGCAATGGCTAATATTATTGCTGTAGCCACTAGCCACCAAACACATTCCGCAGCATATACCATCTTCTGGCTTATTTAATTGTACTCCTGGACATTTGGAAATTAAAATTAGCCACTAGCAAAACTGGAAATGGTTTAGATTCTGCTAAGTTGACTTCCTTCTATCACCAAAGGGAAACTTAAAAAATTAAACGGATAAAGGAACAGTCATTGCCCCGTCGCTTTTATAAAGAGTTGTATTATTTGAATACAATTTTTAGATACCTTATGTGATATCGTGTGTGTTTCTTTCTATCTCTCAATTCCTTTTAATCATCTTTATATACACATCTCAAAAATACATTAAAAAATAAAGGATGTATCCTCAATTTTGTGTTCAAAAGACATTTATCTTTATGTATTCATTAAAATAAGTTATCTTATAGTAGTCATTAGTCAAACATCAACCATCTATTCACAAAAGGTGAGCTTTCAACTACATCACTCTGCTAGTGCTCCTGTAAGAGTCTTTTTTAAAATCAGAAACACATTTCAGAGATTTGACACTCACTATTTCATTCAACTCAATTGATTGTGATTCAACAATCAGCATGCATGCCCTGCCATTTATAGAAGCAATACTTAAAGGAGAAGAAAGTCATGGATTTCAATTATAGCAACTGTGCCATGCGGCTATAGTTCAGTGAACAGTGCAGTACCTACCCTTTTTTTACTAGCTGTAATATTATTTTTCACAGCTTTATTTAACTACCGACATTGCATTCGTTAAATCATGCAAGCTTCTAAAAAATCTATCATTTTAAGCATTTTTTTCAATTTGTAAAATAACTTAATCTTCAAAGACTTTCTGAAAATATCTTCAATATGTTCTTTAGTGTGACAGTACTCGATTAACACTTCTTTCTAATTAGCTATCAACTCTCGAATCTTACAAAATCCAATGTCTTAATCTGAGTTTGGACTTCCCATGAAAAACGTTAGGTTTGAGTTTTATTTTGTACACCCGATTCACTCTCATTGGCCTTTTGTCTACAGGCAAATCTTTCAGCTCCCACATTCCATTCTTCTCAATGGCATGAATTTCATCATCCATTGATTTTCTACAATTCTGACTATATGAGACTTCTTCAAAAGTCACCGAGGTCTGCTAGATGATTTGGGTTGAGGTGTTGGATCTGCTCCTCCTCCTCTTCTTCTTCTTCTTCTTTTCAGAAATCATTATCTTTTTGGGCTTTTGGAATGTCACGTCTCTGTTGATAATCATTTTTTTCATCTCCGGATTGTAAAGTTTGTACGTCTTTGAGTTTGTGTTGTAACCAATTAAAATACACTTTTCACCATTGTCATCCAGTTTCTTCCTGAGTTGGACTGGTACGTGGGTGTATTGATGTGTGTGAAACAACATCACTTTTTGTTCTTGTTTTGCATGCATTTTTAGTTCATTTAGGCATATTTGCTTGTTTCTTTACTTATTTTTCTCTTAGTTCAGGTAACGGTGGTGTCTTTTAGTTAATTGTGTAGGAATTGTGTTTTTGAGCTTCGAAAATAGTGGAGATCTCAAGATTTGTAGCTGATATCAAGTTGGAGGCAAACAGGATGCAAACTGACTAGCACGGGCTGGGTGTGCCATTTGACACGGCCGTTCTGGATAGTGCGGGTGGGTGTGTAAATTGACACACCCGTATTGGCGTTAAAGGAACGTGCGTTCAGGAGAGAAAAGTGGCAGCACGGGACACGACCGTGTTACTCAGTCAGACACTATTTTTTCTATTTTTTGTTTTGTACTTTCTTTGGGCTTGGACTTGTCTAGACCCCGGAGGTACATATAGATGTTCTGAATTCATGGTTAGAGTTCGAATTTGGTTTAGAGCAGGCACACTTGGAGGGTCCTGTTCTTCGTTTTTCCTCTTCTCTTCTTCCTTCATAAAGGGTTTGGGTGTTCTCTATTTTGAATTCTAGTTTCTTATTCTTCATGTTTGAGTAGTTTCCTTTGTTTCTAGGATTGGACATTGCCATTTGGTACATTGATGATGATTGATTGACTTTCTTTATCATTTTTATTAATTTTGAATGTTTATTTATTCAATCCTTATTGCGTTCATTCATGTGAATTTGCTGGCCACATATTTGCAACTCATATATATTTAGGGACGTACTGAGAGGTGAACCCAAGTATCGGAACTATAAGAAATGAACTTAAGATCTAAGTCACGAGAGTAGGTTTATCCTTTCGAGGACCTAATGAATTACCACATAGCGTAAAAGGTTCAATCTAAATTCAATTACCACGATAGTAGGAATTGCTTTAATTGGGCACGGTTTTTGTATCTCGAGAGAGAACATTAGCTAATTTAGGGTAATTCACCTTCAATTGAATTTTAATTTTAATAAAGGGGTTGTCAATTTTGATCCATCTTGTATCATTGTGGTTACCCTAATCCTGGAAGCTCTCTTTAATTTGAAATCTCCTTACTTGAAAACTTGCTATTCTTGTTCTTGAATTTTTCTCCAAAATATTTCTTTAATTAGTTGCTTGTTACTACGTTCGCCACGTTTTCACAAATACATTCCCTCTTGTTTAATTTAATTGAATTATCAAATTAATTGGTATTCATAAACATAGTCCCTGTGGATTCGATCTTTTATTACTTGACGACAAAACCGTACCCTTGTAAATTTCATGCATCACGTATGCTATACACCGAAAAAACTCTGAGATGACGAATTGAATGTCTCCTTCCACTCCAAGTTTCTTCGGCTGTTTTGTCACGAACACTCTTTAGGCATTTGTTTGGCTTTTAGCATGCATCTTACCATGTTCATGATGGTCATGTTCTTTCTTTCTGCCACTCCATTTTGTTAAGGGTTGTATCTAGTTGTAAGTTGATGTTGGATTCCATGCTGCTCAAAGAAATCTGCACATGTGTGGGATTCTCGGCCTCTGTCTGTTCTCAGTGCTTTGATCCTACATCCACTTTGGTTTTCTCCGAATGCCGTAAACGTCTTGAAGGCATCACAGGCTACTGATTTCTACTTTAGGAATTACACCCAAGTTTGTCTGCTAAAGTAATCAATAAAAGTAATAAAATACCTGCTACCACCATGTGTTGGCACTTCAACAGTGCACAAATCTGAATGAACAATCTACAGTAGATTTCTCGCTCTCCAAGACTTTTTGGTTTGGAAATGATTCTCTGTGCTTCGTTCCCATTTGACAAGTCTGACATACTCCATTAGGAGTATTCACAACAGGCAAAAGAAACATATTCTTTTCGTGATAGACAATTCAAACCAGAAAAATCAAAATGCCCCAAAACTCTTATGCTACAATCAATCATCATTTGGAATCACATAACTCAAACCAGAATATTTTTCATGTTGAATTTTCAAAGGGGATAGGCGATTTAGAGTCATCTTTGTCTTAGCAATGAATCTCCCATTTTTATCAATCATTAACGTGCAGAATCCTTGATGAATATGCATATTATAGTCTTTCTCTAATAGTTGTCTCATACTCAATAAATTGTGATGAAGACCCAAAGCACATAAAACATCAAAGATAGTGTTTTGAGAACTATCCTTTAGTCTCATAGCAACTCATCCTTTTCCCAAAATTGGATATTTGTATTGTTCCCAAATTTACGTCTATCTGAACATTTTCATCTAATGAAGAAAACAACTCCTTTTCTCCACACATGTGATTACTACAGCCAGTATCCAAATACCATATATTTTCATCTTCTGAAGAAATATTGCTTGCCAAAAATAAACTTTTTGGAAAATCTCACCAATAGTTTTGTACTGTTTTCTGGAATGTTTGCCTGGTAATTATTTTGAAATCTAAATCTGCAATCTGCAACTTTATGGCCAAACTTCCCACATTTAAAGCAATTAAAACTACTTCTTTCCTGGTAGTAGTTACCCTCTCCTCTTCCCTGGTTGGTAGGCCCAAAACTATTTCCATCTCTTCCTTGACTTGGTGGTCTGAAATTGTTTTCTATTCCTTGGTTGAAGTTATTGCCACGACCTCTTCCTATGAAGTTACTTCTGCCTCTGTTTCTATATTTTCCTCTTCCTCCATTATTGAAATCACGACCTCTACCTTCCGTGCTTTGGTTGGATTCTACAACATTGTTGAAATTCATATGGCTTTTCAAAGCTTCTTCATTGGTCATTTTTGTTTTCTCCAATATTCTGGTCATGTGGCTTTTAATGCTTCCCGCAACTCTGCAATCGTCATTGTGTCTATGTTGTCGGACTCCATCATTGTAGTCACTACATGATCAAACTTGATCGAAACAATGCGAAGAATTTTTTCAACCACCTTGCTATCTGGAATATCATTTTCATACACCCTCTTATTATTGACAAGATTTGTGACCCGATAAAAATATTGTTCTACAGTTTCTAAATTAGACATCTCATACCTTTCATATTTTCTTCGTAGGGATTGTAATTTGGATTTTTGAGCCTTTTCTGCACCCTTGTATGACAACTTCAAAATATTTCACGTTTCTTTGGTAGTTTTGGGATTTGCTTTTTTGTCAAAAATTGAATTAATAATCAACGTTTTGGTGAATTTGTGACAGCCAATTGGTTCCTCCAGTGAGCGGTAGCATTAGCTCCTTCTTGTAATCTTGGTTCAACAAAGCTCCAAATATTAATGTGAGCCTTTAAGTAGACGAAATCAACATCTCCCATTAACTATAGTTGAGTTTCTCATATAATTTGGGATCGGATTATACAATATTGTAATTATTTGTCATCTCTCACTTTAGCATACTCAACAATCACAAATATGAGAACACTCTTATTCCTCACAGATACTCAAAAATTGGCACTCGACTTAATCAATCATGTTACCAATTTGATATCAGGAACACATCTCAGGATAATTTTTTTCTCGCACACACTCATGCACAGTTGCACACAAAAGCAAGAGAGGAGAGGAAGAGCTAGTTGGGAAGCTCAAAAGTTCCATTCCCTGCTTGTCAAACTCGATTTTGACCAAAGCTACCAGAGGCATGCTTTTGGCAAACGACATTTTTGCACAGGATCTTGTATTTCAAGAATCTAAAACAACTTATATAAGAAGAGATTTAACACTCATATTTTTTTATTATCAAATATAAGTTGTGTTTCAAAACATGACAACGATATTAAAATTTTAGTATTCACGTCAACAATATTAATAATGCAATAAATTTTATTAATCAGCCAAACGATTTTCTTTTTTCTTTTTTTTTTTTTTTTTTTTTTGACAAAACCAAACGATTTTCTAATAATTGGTATTCTTTGATAAAATATGATTTGATTTAAAATATACTAACAATAATTTGTATGCAGTCGTGTTGCAAGCCCCCTTTCTGTGTAAACTGTAAAGTACAATGCATGCCACTTGACACGCATTTTTATGAATAATAAATTCTTACGAAAGGCTTGACTAACTTGTCTCTATGGTCCAGTAGGTTTGTAGCTATGCAATCATTAAGTTTTATTATTTACTATTTTAATACAAATAATGTTACAGTTTCTTTTTAAATAAGGGTTGGTTTAGGTCAATATTAGATATATTTTTATAAATCATTGCACTGTTGGTTTGATGTTTTCCCCTCTAAACAAATAGATATATTTTTATAGGTGCATGTTTGGGATGATTATGTAAATTTGATAACTTTAATAATGAATTATATCCATAATCGATTAGTTTTATGTTTGGATATTTGATTAAAAGTGATTTTAAAATAATCGATTTTGTTTGAACTGTTTAAAAAATCATTTTTATCCAATAAATTATATAAAATAAAGGTATGGAGATATTTGTATCATTTATAAATATTTGTTTGATAATTAATTTTGTAGAGGTGAAATGGAAAAAATATTATCAGTTAATTTTAAATAATGTAACAACTTTTTAAATAAGTTTCAAATTTCAACTTTCTAAAAATTATTTTTTTCATAAAAACAATTTTTTATAATTTAATAAGGTTTGCCAAATATATTAGATTAAACCTAAAATGGCTTTTATTCAAAATAAAAGTCCTTTTGTTGAAGTATAATCTTATCCAAACATACTCCTAGTTCAATTATTGGGTATGCAATAATCCTTGGTCAGGCTTTACTAACCGCACAGCCGACTTGGAGATTAGTCTCATAACGGATCCTCAGGATCTAATCTGTGGGGATACTTCGAGGACTCACTCGATCCCAATGACTAATTAGGGTGAGTACCAAACCAAAACACATACTCCTAGTAGGTTGTTTTTTCCCCATAAAAAAGACAAATAGAAGACGAAAACAGAACAGAACATACCATCATAAGAAGAATGATGAAAGATAAAGTTGCAGTGGATATAAAACTTGACCTAACCCATTATAGGATTAATTAGTAGTGGGCGCTTTTGATATAGTTTAATAAGACATCATATATCTATTTATTAAATAATCGAAATCAATTTGTCTCTTTCTAGTATAATTCTCCATTTCTATAACATCCAAATTCTCAAGGTCATGGTTTATTCATGTCTCCACGAGAAAGGTAATTCATTTTCTTAATAATTTTCTTAATATAGAATCAGACAATCTCGATCCTCTGCTATAGGGCTTGGCAAAATTTCATTTTCGACCGAGACCTGATCTAAATGGGTGGGTACAGTCGGGTCTACAGGTCATGGGTTAGGCTTTTTCAGTTCCAAACGGCTAAACACTGGTGGGTTCGAGTGTGGTAAAAGAATTTCGACACCGCCCGTACTCGACCGAATATATGTAAGGTAGATTTTTTTTTTTTTAACTTATGCCAATATGGAGTCGTTAAGTTTTTACTAAGACTTTTAAGGGGTTATCCACTTACCCTACCCATTTCACAATTTCGTTTGTTGCATTCTCATAACCCTAGTGTCGTCCCTCCCACTCCTCTGCTTCTCCCTACCCATTTCACAATATCGTTTGTTGCATTCTCATAACCCTAGTGTCGTCCCTCCCACTTACCCTACCCATTTCACAATTTCGTTAGTTGCATTCTCATAACCCTAGTGTCGTCCCTCCCACTCCTCTGCTTCTCCCTATTCATTTCATTTTCATCTTCTTTAGTTCTTCTTCTTCAATTCCACCACCGCCTCGTCCTTATTGCCATCGATTGGCAGTGCCACAGTAAGAATCTCTCTTGATCTCTAAAAATCGGTGCCAGATCTATTAATGTTGTGCGATTCATGTTCACCGATGCCACACATGAAGCCTTTGCTCTCAGAGCACCGCGCGTCGACTCTGGATCTACCAAAGCCAACAACCACGGTCGTCGTTGGTTCAGATCTGCCAAAGAAGATCTTAGACATGTGGTGCTGCCTTTGTCTTTTTTCATTGCAGATCTGCCACATATATCCTTTGCTTGGTTGCTGTTCTTAATTTTTTTAATTTTATTTTTGGATTTTGTTGATAGTTTGATGTATTATTATGTTTATGTTTCTGCTTTGTTTTACTTCCTTCTACATTTTTCTGTTTGTTGAAACCCGCCCGCCACCAGCCAAATCCGTCACTCAACCTAACCGTTCCCCAAACGGAAGGAGACAGGTTTTATATATTGTTATATTCAATTTTGGTCAGATTGGGATTTTTTGGCCCGAATCCGACCGCTGTCCACCCCTACTCTCTTATATAAGATTTATGTGGAGCAAGCTACAATTCTATGAAGGCCATTCGTCATGAGTCATGACAGGTCTGTCTGAGAGTAATTTTGATTTTGATGAACCAAACACAATGATAAATTATTCTGAAATATCCCATCGCCGCCCACAGCAAATTAATCGACCTAATGTTGTCGCGACCATCCCATCCGGGAGCCACGAAAAGAAATAAAAACAGAGGAGTCGCCACCAATATTTTATTTGGGAAGAACATTGGAAAAAACCATTTATTTAAGGTAAACTGGTCTTAAAAAAGAGATAGAAATTTGAGTCCGGGAGTCGGTTACGAGTAGGGAAGGTGTTAGCACCCTATATCACCCATTAAAAAACGGTACCTCAAGTTAGTTGTGCAAAACATTTTAATAACTTTTAAATATTTATTTTACCCCAAAAATTATTTACAAGAAGGAACTTTTTTATTTTTAATGTTTGTATATTTATCGATTTTTATTTTTATTTTTTTAAAATTATTATTGATAAAACCTAAATGAAGTTGAACATGGCACATAAGTCCACAGGGTAACCTCAAATCTAAGGGATTGAACATGGCACCCGAGTCCACAGAGCATCCCTAAAAACACATTTTTATTATTTTAATTAATAACATAAAACGAGATACTAAAGTAAGGAAAATTTAATTTTGGCTTGACAAGATGATTTATCTTGCTCCTACGTATTCCCGGGTGCAATGGGAAACTCAAAGCCACGTAGTTCTTAAAAAACTGGATTGGTTGATTTTAATTCTTAGAAAGGATTTTCATTTTTTTGATTTTTTGTTTCTATTTTATTTTATTTTATTTAGAAAGGATTTTTAGAGAACAAAGTATGTTATATTATTCAAACCTAAGAACAATCTGGTCCAAGACAATAAGAAAAAGATGATTTTTTTTGCAAATAGTTTTCCTTTTAAAGAAAGAGATTTCATGAAAAGGAATTACAAATCTTTTTTTTTTTTTTTAGGGAACATTTCATCATTTTTTTTATTCAAGCTTTGGCCCAAAACCAGAAACTCTGCCCATTTATTTTGATAGGAATCATTTTCCTTGGGCCAATTAGCTAGCCCACGAACTTCAACCCAAGACCAAAAAAAACTAGGCAAATCTGAAACAAACAAGAAATCAAAATAAAAAGAAAAAAAGAAAACATTACTAAAAAAACACAGATGAGGCAAAGAGACTAAACCCCAAAAGGTGTATGAGAGGGGAAGACGTGAATGGGTCTCGACGGCAGTGAACAGGGAGGCGGCTGGCCATGCGGCGTTCAGGGCTGGGCGGAGTTCGGTTCAGGTGCAGGGCTTGTAGAGGTGTTGATCCATGGCGGAGTGTGGTGGCATCATGGTGGTCCTCGCAGCAGACGGCGAGGCGAGTGGCGGAGGTCACTGTCTGACGCGACGGCGGATCTAAGGAAGCAAGCAGGCGGCGGCGGCGTGGGGCGTCCGTTACGGCTCAGGGCGGTGCTGGGATGACGAGGTGGTCCGGCGTGAACGTGGTTCGTCGCGATGGAGATGGACGACGCGGTGAAGAGGAATGACGCGGTGGCGGGTGGAGGCTACGGAGAAGAGGAGAATGCCGGCTCAGTTTGGGTGTTATATACGCGGCGGTTTTGGGTGAAGGAGCAGCAGTGGTGACGTCGAAAACGGTGGAGATGGCGGTGGAACTTGTAACAAGGTTCAGTTTTTTTGGTGTGTATTTCTCTTTTAATTTTTTATTTGGGGAGGAGTGATGGCAGATGGAGAAAGCAGGATGTTGAATGTTGAAGAAAAGAAGATTGAAGATGGAAAGCTTAAAGAAGAATGATGGTGGAATGGAGAGGGGAATGGCAGTGTTGTGGGGGAGGATCTTTAATTTTTCTGATGCTCTTTGTTACCTTTCTCATTGAAGAAGATGCCAAAACTTGGTATTGCTCTGTTGAGAGGCAAGGACGAAGGATTTGTGTAGCTGGTGTGGTGCTCCCACTATTCTGCCTGGCTGGTGCAAGGGCAGGGATTGTACCCCCTCATTTTTGGAAAAAAGTGAAAGAAAACAAACTTGGGGAAATAAAGGAGAAAGCTGTTTACCTGAAATGAGAGGGAGGAGATAGCAACGTGGAAAGGAGAACAAGCGACAGAATTTTCAATATTTTATATATTTTTTTTAAAAAAAATCAGAAAGTCCTTTTTTTTTAAAAAAAAAAAAATTTGGGTTGGATGGGCTTCAAACAAAACACAATCAATAAAATGAAAATGGGCTCAACAAGACACAACAATAAAATGAAAATGGGCCACACTAATCCTATAATGGGCCAAGTCAAGAACAAAATATTTTTGAACTTTTTGCAATTTTTTATATTTTTGTCTTTTCAAAATATTAATTAAAAGAAAAGATACCCGGACAAAATTAGGTGTTCACAAATGTGAAACAAACCAATCACTCGATTAATGTTTTTTTTTTTTATGATGATTACCTAAGTTATGTATTTTGGAAGCCTTGCCTATGATTTAGGGTGTTATTCCCTAATTTTATTTTCTGCTCTCTTTGTCTTCCCTTACACGGACAATGGACAACCCTTAACCATGGTACAATGTCATTCTTTCTTGCAACGTTAGCAATTTCGACTTTTATTTTATGTCGATTTGATAAAATTTCACAACTTATTAAGTGTTATGTTGATTGTGTATTTGTGTTTAATCTCATTCGAAGTCGACACTAACAAGAATTCTTATGAGTGTTATGTATTATTGTTGGGTTATGTAATATTAAGATTTATGGTATATTTCAACTCAATCATGATACATGCTTAATCTATACTTTAAATTTGATGTTTTTATCTTTCTTTCTTTTTTTGGTTAATCAGCTCAAGCATGTTTTTCTCTTAACGTGTTACTTTTTATCAATTGTGTAATTGCTTATTTTTTCCAAGTTCGCTGGAACATACTTATTACAATTATAGAAGTTTCAAGTTCTATTTAAAAAGAAAATATCTCTAGGCAACCTGATGACCGACCGAAACCAATCCATTAGAGTTCGGGTTTGACACCTTGAAGTTCAATCGAATCAATCCAAACCAATCCATTGTTGTTGGTTCTAATGTTTTTTTCGTTCCTCAACTCACTCAAGCCAACCCAATTACACCCATACGAGGGAATACCTACCAGGGTCTCATTCTTTGTGATTCAAGTGAAAAGAGGAGATTGAAAACAATAAATAAGGGTGTAAAAGTATTAAATATGGTATCAGTGTTTAACTTCCTTATACAAATAATATTATGATAAAGATTATAGTATTCACTTCAACAAGAGTACAATAAATTTTATTTCTTAACCATCGTCACAATATATAAGAAAATAAAATTATTGTTCAAATTATTGAGGAGAATTCTCCTTTCTTGAGTCATCATAATCATATGAGCCCAATAACTGGTATCCCACGGTTAACCTTGTTTAAGTATGTTCATAGATAAGGATGACAAAATTATCCATACTCGTGAGCATATGTGGAGGTGAAAGATAAGTATCCATTAATAAATAGGACCAAGGATCACAATACCGATCTATGGGTATCCACTTTTTTATATAGGCAAATATTAGCGTGTTAATTTATTATTTTGTTAGTAAGTGGGGATTTAACCATCAACCTTCTTATCACTCCACTACTCCCCTACCCCAACCACAAAGCCAACCTTATAATCCGTGCAAGTACCCACTTAATAAGGTTATTAAATACAATGCATAATATTATGTTTGAACATTAAGTAAATGTTACAATAAACTTCCCTAACAATTAGATCGATGTTACTTTTCTTGTGTGCGTGTGCATGCACATAGGTACGGGCGGGTGGGCACTAGAGTACTCGTACCTGCACTCATCATCATTAAATTTTATGGGTAATTAGTCATACACATACTCATACAATACATAATTACTCTACACATCACAGTGAGTAATTTTTGCAGATACACATTGGGTCCTTACTCTTACCGTCCCTATTTTCACACAAAGACTCTTTGTAATGGATAGCTTTGCTCCACTTGTCTGAGATCATTGATGTTCGAAAATCATATTGGACTCCAACTAATCCGAATTGAGCCTGGAAGATCCATTAAAGGGGACAAATCTCTCATGGCACATGTTTTTTCATACACAAGACTCGAACTTGAGATATTGTTTAAGAGAAACCAAACTCATTGTCAGTTTGACCAATAGGTGTCAGTAGGCTTGCTCCATTTTTAAGTAACAGCACAAAATTCATTTTTTCAAAGGATAAAATTAGCTTTATTTAGTAAGACATAGTATTTATTTTAAAATTATTCTAATAATTATGTCTTACAAATAATTATTCATATATATTACGAAATATCAAATGATTAAATAATAAATATTTTGTCCTTTTTATATGAAAAATATTTTTCTTAGTTTTTTTTTTACTGGTTATCTTAGTTTATTTTCATTAGAAGCGGGAAAAACTAAAATATAACGAGATAGAATATAGAATTTAATTTCTATGCACTATCGATGTAAATTTTTTTACACTGACAATCAATCAAAAATCATGAAATTGATGACTTTTAAGGTGGTTAGGATAAGAATAAAATATTTATAATGGTATGTAAACTTTTGATTGGTTGACAATATAAAAAAAAAAATTACACTTTCAGTATATATCAATTAAATCTTAGAAGAATATATTAACTTTTTTTCGGTAAATCAACGGAAGAGAAAAATTGAATGAAATTAAATAAAGTAACTATATCCATATATAAATAGCGAAATACAACAAATATTGAATTGATCTGTGAGTTTCGTTCAACGAGCAAAAAAATGTGAGATGTTTCTACTTTCACATGTAACTTTTTTTTCTTTTTTCTTTTTTTTGACTGAACACATGTTATTGTGATGCACAGCTCAAATATATATATTTTTTTAGGGAAAATGCACAGCCCAATTAGACAGTTGAAATCAGGAAGAAATTAAAAGGGAGAACAGAGATTAAAAAAAAAATCATGATAAATGTGAGTCGTGAGAGACACTTTTTCTAAAATGGCAACAAATTCACTTTATATATATATATATATATATAAGAGTTTAATTTCTATGCATTATTAGTATAAAGATTTTTACACTGATAACCAATTAGAAATCACGAAATTGGTGACTTTTAAGGTGATTAGGATAAGAATCAAAGATCTGTAGTAATGTGTCAATTTCTGATTGATTGACAGTGTAAAAAAACTTTACACTATCAGTATATATCAATTAAATCCTATATATAAAGGTCTAAATTCACTGTTATCATAACTTTTATAAAATTCAAATTTTTTTAATGATGTGTATATCAAAATTTAATTTTATTTGTTTTAGGAATGCACATTTATCTCGAAAAGACACAATGATTAAACATAAAAAAAAAATTAATATATTTTTCAATAATAAAATTTTTGGTAAAGATGAAAATAGTATACCTACAATATATTCACTTTAAAAGCATTCATTGTGTATATTATTTTAAATTTTGATAAAATTATATATGATTACTTGTAAATTTTAAGTAAATTAATTAGTATTAGTGATTCCCCTGAAACTTTTGTTCAAGATCCGCTACTAACAATAATCTTTCAATAACTTATTTTATAAAAATATTTACTTTAAATACATAGACTATGTAAAAGTTAGGTTAAAGCAATCTTTTGGTCCTATACGTGATACTGATTTTCAATTTGATCGATACTGGTTTTCAATTTGGTTCTCATCGCTAATTGGTCCCTCTATAAGAGGGACCAAATTGAAAATAATTATCACATGTAGGGACCGATTTCAATTTTTTTTTGTTGAATTCGTCTCTACATGTGATAATAATTTGTAATTTGGTCCTATATACCAATTAGCGGTGAGGACCAAATCGAAAACCGGTGTCACGTATATGGACCAAATTAATAATTTTCTACCTATAGGGACCAAATTGAAAATCGATGTCACGTATAGGGACCAAAAGATTACTTTAACCTAAAAGTTATTTAGTGATATTTTTTTTGGTATTATTTTTAGTGATATTTTATCACATTATTAAAATATTAAACTCTATATATATATATATATATATATATATATATATATATATATAATAGAATATATAATTGGTTGAGTGTATAAAATATATTATACTAACGTTACTTCAAAATTAAATTCTTGTAGAAAATGTCAACATGACCCTTTTTTTGTGACAAAACATGACACTTTTTTAAACAATCACTTTAACATTTTTAATCTTCATTGTAGGGTGAATTATGTGATTTAGTAGATCCTATGCGTACTTTATCCAATAATGAAATATGTGTTTAGAAAGATGTGTGGCTAAGATTGCCGTTTGACGTTTGTATTATATTTACACGAACTCGCTCAACCTTTTTTCAAAAACCAGCCCAATAAAAAGAAAAGCCCAAAATGATCAACTAAACATAGAAAAAGGCCGGGTACTTTTTCAGAAAAGACCGAACCCGGCCCATTCAGCATCGCTGACGAGGCGGGGCGACGACGCTACAGAAGACGACGACGTCGTTGAGACCCGGAATGGCGAGAGTGACTTCCTCGATGACAAGGACCATCGCGAAAGCGTCTCTAGCTCCGACGCATAATCGGGTTCGTCCTCGGCTTTATTAACCCGCTTCGGACCCGTCTTCCTACTCTGTAACCGCCTCAGAAACGGGGAGAAGAAACAACCCGACGACACGCTTTCCGGTCGGGCGAGAAGTGGGCGGTCGAACCGCCATCGATCAGACCGGAACCGTGGAGCTGACCGGAACGACCGGGTCCGAGGCTCCACCGGAGAAAATGGGTACGACCCGGCTGGCGGCGGCCTCAGCTTCGGCGACGGCGATTCAGTTGGCTGAACCCGCGGCGGCGTATGGTGGTGGTTGTGGTGAGATATGGGGACTCCAGGTTTGATCTCCCATTTAAATGGAACTGCTCCTGGTTTCTTGAATGAATCGTCATCATCATCCATAACCATTGTGTTTTTGTGTGTGTGTTGCTTCTTGTGTGCACTAAGGTACATTTTATATGTGAACTTGGGATGGGAGTGATTAGGTCCTGTTGACTGTTGAGGCGAGATTAAAGGCATGGATTAGTGGGGGCTCTTGTCTTCGTTGGAGTGTGACTTGCGGGTCCATTTTGATATGAGTAGCTGCTTGACTTTCTTCAGTTTTGAGCAGCACTATTAGAAAAAACCCAGCGACACACCATGTGACTAAGCTGTGTGTTTTTTAGACATTTTTTGGTATAAAATTTTAGAACAAATTTGGGAGTTTTGAACGAGAATGAGTGGAGTGGTTAGTAATGAAGTGATTTGTAATGAAGTGGAGTAGAGAGGTAAAAATATATCACTCTATTATTTGGAAGTTTAAGGAGGAAATATTCCAAACCCCGATTTGGAGGATATAAAACTTGGGGGTTTGAATAGGATGAAGTGGTTTGGGTTACCATCATAAACCTCACTCCATTAATGAATGAACTCTGAATAAGTGTTCTTTAATCATTCCACTCTATTATTAACAACCTCACTCCATCTTCTTAAACATGCTCGTACTTTAGCTTTTTTTTTATATAAAAAAATTTAAAATAGGACATGTATAAGCTGTTAGACATGTTATGATTTTATCAATCAGTTATTTCTATTGAAAAATAAAAGTATCAATGAAACTGCACATCTATGTTTTATCCAAAAATTTGAAGGTTGAAATTTTGATTAGGGACCTACCGTTTTTTGGTACATTTGTGGTGAGATTTGAAATAACAAGACTGACATTTCCTATTTCTAAGGACGTAAATTTCTCCGGTTGATAGTTAATTTTGTCTCTTACAAGCCCGAGAGTCCCCAATCAATACTACATTTGAAAGTTGGGATCTACCATTTTGTTTTTCCTAGCAGCCTCAAAAGATGATGACATTCAGACAAGTAACTGTACATTTTCTTAGGATGGACCACGTGTAATCATTTGGATAGATAGCTAACGCCTAACAGTGTTAGAAAATGGGCGCTCCTCATATTTGAAAAAAGGGGAATGTAAGTTCAAGTGTGGCAAAAGCTGGCAGGGCTCACAATTACCTTAATTACTGGTTATGAGCACTAGAGCAGGCTCATAATAATATTGCCATGTAAGACCAGCATTAATAAATCGTTTTCTTGATTATCAATTAGTGGTAAAAGAATGCGAATGGATATCATTTTTTGAGCAATTAATTAAGGCTTCCTGAAGGTAATAATATTCGGCGTGCTTACTAGTCTACTCAGTTCTTACTGTTTGATTAGAAGCTTTATAACTTCAAGAATGAAAGAGCTTTTCCTATGTATAATGTATCAAACATCGAATCAACATTTTATGTCATACCGAGACTAACTTTTAAGTCGGGAGTAGTAGTTTGATAATTTTCTTCTTAGATTGATAATTGACATTACAGATAAAATTGTCTAGAATTATCTACCCCTGCTATATATATTCTTCTTAAAATTTGAATTAAATTTGTTCCGGGATGAGAGAGACACAGAAGAAAGGACATGAAAGAAGAGTTCATAACAGCTTTAAATATTTGAGTTCAGAAACAACAAAATTGTTCCGTATAATCACTTTTTATCAGCCGCGGTTGAAATTTTGAACGCACCAATGTCCTATGCTTGTGTTAATGTGTTTTTAAGACTTGCGCCTTACTGGGCCACTTGAGTGCAGTTTTACCGAGGGACAAATTCTTCAAAATTCAATTTTACACAAAAAGATGGAACCCAAATCTAGTTTCATATTATATAATTTTACTGGGTTCGATTCCTGGGTTTATATGTATAGAAAGAACACTATTGGTAAGGGTTCCCGCTTAGACACCTAACCGTATCCGAGAGATTAGTTTAATATATATCGGGTGGGAGGATACTATGAGAAATCAAAAGAAAAATTAATAATTGACCCTTTCTACATTAAAAACATGTCGACTTTGATATATCTTGCTGCTTCCATTGTATTGCTGCCCGCATCAACAAGCTTCAAATATTCATCAGCAATTCAGCACAATCAAATAGGCACTGCAATTCCACAAGCAATAAGTAAGAATTTACCGTATGCATTTAAGCAAAACATTGGAAACTCTTACATAGCCAACATATAAAAATTATGTGGTTAAATCATATCCAAGAACAGGAGAATGGAAAAGGTGCAGCGCTAGTGTATAACTGTGTATTGGTTAATTCCTAAAGGGTCATGAGTAATGTGAAGAATGCCTCAAAATCAGTATATTAGAAGATACAGAGTCTGCTGGCAGAGGCACCATAATCGATTATGGTGATGACCATAATTGTCGATTATTGTGGGAGGATCAGTTGTTCACGAGAAAACGTTTACGCAAACAGAAAGGATATAATCGATTATGATAATTGATTATGGCTCGACCCAGCATCTATAAATATACAATCATATCATTCAGAATGGAGAAGTAATAGAATACACAAGTTTGAGTTGTGAGACCTTTAGAGTGATATTGTAAGGAGATTTAGAGAGGATTTGTGAGCAAGAGAGTCTTGTGTGTGCAATTTGTATCTTGAGGGAAATCAAGAGAGATTGTGAGAGATTGGGGAAGGTGCATAGGAATAGGAAGATTAACCTTGGGTGTAGTTGTTGGAGAGCATGGTGAGAAACATGGGTGTACAAGAATAGACAAGGGCTAAGGGGATTTTTTATTGTAAAGCCTTGTAATCTCTTTGTTGATCATAGTGAAGTTTGCCGCTCTCTCCTATGGACGTAGGCCCCACCGGCTAAACCACTTTAAATTCCTGTGTTCATCTCTTTTATCGTTTTTTATGCTGTGTTTGCTTTATTTCTTGCATTGGTGTTGTGTTTGTTTCATTTAGTGTTTTGCTTTGTTCTTGAATTGTTTGTGGCTTGGTTTCTTTTCTTGTTCACAGAGGTGTTTCGTGACCCCAAAACCCAACAAGTAATTAACCTTATTTGCTTCACCCAACTTCTTGCACATTCTTGCCTTCTGCTCATTTGATATGCCATCTTTTTCAACAATGACCTCAAATAACTAGAAGAATTAAATCAGTTCCATATTAAAAGAATTAAATGGGTAAGTACAGTTATTGACAAAAGAATACCCCAATGAAATTGGCAAAACAAGACCCGAGTTAGCATTGGAAAGGCTGGAAATCCCTCGGCAATAAAATTGTTGATCTCTTTTTGCTGGCTAAAGGTATCCGAGTAAAACACTAAATGAAACAAAAAGGATAAAACTGAATAATGCTTTCACTGAATAATGATGAAGTACATGAGTTCTATATATAGCAAAAGAGATAGAGCCAAGCCCTTAACAGATAAATTCTGTTATAAAGAAAATCAATTATCTAAACTAACATTAACAGATATAACTCACTAATAATTAATTGATTAATTGCATAGCTTTACACTGGCTAAATCAAAATGACCACTTCTGCATGCTGCAAGAAGTGCCTTCACAATCTCTGATGAAACAACCTGATAGGTTGAGATTATAGAAATCTCAAAATCAGGACAAGTAGCGAGGGTGAAAATATGAAGGAGAAATAAAAATTAAGTGTTTCACTATCATAAAAACCACTAGAAATGACATCATAAAGAACACCAATTCTTGTCAAAAAAAAAAAAAAAAAACCACCAAGTAGGAAGCTACATCAACCAATGAATATAGACATCCAATGTTTAGTAAAATGACATGCACTGCAATTGCTGCACTTCTATATCAAGGCACAATACTATTAGGATCAATTAAACACTAGATGTCGTACCCGTGCGATGCACGGGCATATAATAGGTCTTTATATTACTTTGTTTGGATAGTTATTTTTAAATGTTGAAAATTAAAATTAAAATTTGTTAAGTTTTTGAAATGAAAAATCGTTGAATGAGTGTTGTGTTTTGGACTTCTAAATGTGTAGAATTTGTTTATATTTTATAGTTTTAAAATCAAAATATTTGCATACTTAAATGAATAACAACTTTATGTATGAATTATATTTGCAGTATAAAATATTGAAATAAACTTAGTTACATGTATGAAATCTATTATTTTGGCTGAAAAACATTTGACAAATACATAGATTAGGATGTAAAGTTACTGAAGTTGCTTAAAAAAAGAAAGAGAACTAATAAGAGTGATATAAACATAATACTATCCTCTTAAGTCTTCAGTCATACCGGCCCCTAGTTTTTCTTTGATGGTGGATTTTCTTGTTAGGTTGTTTTTGTCAATACTATGTGTTATGTTTTTTAATTAATATCATTATTCAATTAATTTAATTTTTTAAACATAATACTATCCTCTTAAGTCATCAGTTATACCCCTAGCTCTTCTTTCATTGGTTTGTTTCATTCATGTTTATCATGGACTTCTGAATTAAACTGGTTAAGTTTGGTGTGGTTCGTGACCATCTTTGATTTGTCTACACTAATTTTATTTTTAAAATACAAAAATACCAAAAATATTGATTTTAGAATATATATATATATATATATATATATATATATATATATATATATATATATATGAAATATTATTGTAATAAAAATCATTTTCTGATTAGAATGCTTTTGTCAAAACTATATATTAATTTTTAGTTTATATTACTATTCAATCAATTTACCTTTTAAACATAGTAAAATACTTTTAAACATAGTACTATACTATTAAGTCGTCACTCATACAACGCCTGTTTATAGAGTTTTTTATATATATATATATATATTTTTTATTTTTTATGAGTTTTTTGTTATAATTTTTTTATATGGAAAACAAATCTAATGTGTCATCTGTTCCTATTTTTGCTCAATTAACTGCCAAGATTCAGTAAAATTAACTACAATCCAAATCTTTAGGCATTAAAATCATGAAATATTTGGCCCTACCGCACTATGGTTGAACATTTATATTAATTTCTCCTAACATTTAATTTATTTAACCCGGATCCTTTATTTTTTTATTTGGCGTGGTGGAGATTTTGAAGCATACTCAGATGACAGAATTCAAAATGAAGATAGGGCCCTATCACCAAATTCAGTTCCAGTGCATGTATCTGCATTGAATTGAATCCAAGTGAATGATGTTGCATGCAAGAAGAGTGCAAAAAACTTTTACCTTGACTTATTTGGTTTCTAAGTAAACAAAGAGAAAGAACCTGATCAAGAGGCAGAGAATCCCAAATGCAAAACCAATAACCCCCAATAAACTGATGGTCAATCTCATTTTTGGTAAAGACGAAGAAAAGCCCAAATGGTGATCAATAAGAAGATGAAAGGGCCAAGGAAATAAAAATAATAGTTCTCATTTGGCCTTACTGTTTTCCCTTTGGCAAAAAACAATAACCATGAACAAAAATTTCAATACCTTACTGTTTGTAATGTCCGTGGCAATCTCTCCAGCCCTCCACACATCAGGTTCTTGGTCGATTCGGTCAAATTGCTCATGCACCTACAATTTTTTGAACAAAGAGTTCAAATAAACAAAGCTTTCGATTTAAAAAATAGCTACCATGAAGGGCGAATAAAATGTCTCAGGAAAAAAAAAAAAGAACCCAAGGGAAAGTAACCTTTGGTAGCATTTCTACTTAATAGATATTTTGTTCTTCCTCCATAGACTTGTGCACTTTATTCACAAACCTACCCGCTACAGATTTCTCCTCCCATGGACTTGCTTCATCCGCAACATATAGGTTCGTTTGAGGCCATATTGTTTCACATCTTCTATTATATTGGATCAACGCTCAAATGAATAGATGCTTATCACTCCTCCCACTAAACAGTGAACACCAATTTGTTCAACCATGATGATTTAATGATTCACAAAGAGGCAGAAAGAAGCATAGGAAAATGGAAAGTCTGATAACTTAACCAAGGCATTAAAGAATAATTTAAAGAGAATAAATTAAATTAATAGGTCAAACTAAAGAGAGACACTTGAGATTTACGGCTGGATTAAATAATTAAATTGGGACAGAAGAAAACAATATGAAATCTCTTTATTACCCTTAGATTTTCAGTGAGAAGATTCAAGTGGTTTTACAATTTTAACCACAGCCACCACCTTCCTTTTAATAATAAAGATATTATTATCCATAGGCAGCCCAATGAACAAGACTCCTGTGTACATAGCTTTATCCTTGCAAGCGAGAAGACTAATTTCAAGATTTGAGCCCATGAACTCCAGGTCACAACCTTATCGTTACGTCAAGGCTCACCACCAAATATTTTTATTTGTTAAATTTACAAAATTTTTAATAAATAAAAATATTTTTATCCATATATTAAAAAAAGCCAGAAAATCATTAGTGTTGATAAAGAAGAAATTAATCAACACAAAAGCAGAGACAAAAAATCAAATCATAAAATATAGATAATCCTTTTACTTTCAAGAAGACTGCCTTGATTTAAGTTAACATTTCTTGGTGATAGCAATATTCCTATCCAACTTTAGTGCACGAGAGAATTCCATTTTAGAGGCTCCCCCTCTCATCAGCTTGGTAGGCATGGATGATGGATTTATTTTGTAATTTAATAAACCATTGAAATGATATCATATCATACTAACAAGTCATATCATACTAACAAGTCATTGAAATGAACAGATATAAAACATACTAACAAGTCATATCATACTAACAAGTCATTGAAATGAATAGATATAAAACACTAGAAGGGAGGTTGAATTGTGTTTTAAAATTTTTTTGAAAAACGTTGTAGTTTGACCTATAAGACACAAAGATGCGTTTGATAAAGAGAATATTCACTTTCCAACCCAGTTAGCACAGTTAAAGTAAAGCAAACTGAAAAGATTAAGTTAAGAAAAGGAGACACAGAGATTTATACTGGTTCAACCCAAACCTTGGGCTACGTCTAGTCCTTGGCTTCACCAAGTATTTACACTATAACTCATCAGGTTACAGAAGGTATTGTTTGCACACCTAGCCTCCACAAGCTCAACTAACAAGTATTGTTTGCACACCTAGCCTCTCCAAGCTCAAGCTAGTATTCTTTTTGCAAGCCTCTTCAGGCTCCACAAACGGCAAGAGTTTGAATGAACCAGCAACTTCATGGATTACAACCTTGCAGATCTACCGAGTAACACTCACAAAGTGAATAAGTATTTAAGGTAGGTGAGATCGCAATAAAGATTTCTCAATAAATATAAATGATTTGAGCAGAGAAGTTTTCTATGAATAACTTAAGAGAGCTTTGAATGCTTGAGAGTATTGAATGCGTGAGTTAATGTATTCAGGTGTGTATCTTCAATAGTCGTCAAAGTCTCTTATTTATACTCAAGAGAGATAAGTACGTTGAGGAGAGTTTTTCAGCTGAGTATTCTTTTGTTCTTCATCAATAAATGCCAATAGAGTCGTTCTGGTCTTGCATTTAATGTTTATGATCGTTAGTGAGCTTCAAGACAAATTGAACGTATAGGTTGACATAGCTTTATCAGAGTGCAGTTTGATTCAGAGCAGCATTTGTTTCTTTTCAGACTTGGGCAGCGCGATTTTCCTTATTTGTGCTAGGCGGGTCTGCGTTCAATTAAAGTTCATTTTGCTTTTTGCAACAAAAAGATTCTTCAGGCGCGGAATGGTGCTTTGAGCTTTTTGATATTGAATTTATTTATTCGAAATAATCAGAGAATATTCTTTGTGTTTGAATATAGTTGAAGTGAGGGACTTCCAGTCGCTTGATCAGAATTCGGTAGAGATCGAGTCATTGTTCAGACGCATCATACTACAGACGCATCATTAAGACTTTGTTTCTTTGTCATGAGACTCTTGTATACTGATCTGCACACTTAATACACATGTTAGTAGATTTCACAAGGTTTAATTAAAATCATTCTTTGTTTGGATTCATCAAAATCAGAGATGTCTAAAGATGTAGTCTTAACCATCATTGCATAATAGAGATGAATCAAGAATGTGTACCTGAAGGATCCATTGGGTTGTTGAGTGAAAAGAGATCAGATAAAAACCTTGTGTGAAAGTAACTACTCTCTACATGATGAGTTTCTAAACCTATTAAACTGCTTAATGGGGAGTATACTCTCCGGTAAAAATAGCAGTGGAAGACATGATTAAGTGGGAACAATACCACTAATCCATGATATCATGTAATTGTTGCATAGTGGGGCAAGAATATGGGATTAACTTTCCCATGTAGGAGTGGGGAGAATTGATATAAATATAGAATTGGTGTATAGGAAAAGATAAGCTATTTTGTACCCTTAACTCTGCTAGTCCAGAGAGATATTCTAATAAACAAGAATTCTTCTGAATTAAGAGTTGTGGTGAGATTTAGTGATATTGTTCTTCGTTTGTTCGGATTTGTGTTGCCGGAATTTGCAAGAACATGGAGTCAATTTATGAAGAGACATATGCAATCCAAGAATGTCCAAGCATCTGAAAATACTATAAGAGATATATGATGATGTAAGTGAAGTCATCTCATACATATCTCATAAGAATGAGAATAAGAAAATCATACAATTTCACATCCCCATTGACAGATCAAAAGACTTAACTAAACCCATATGAGGTACATGATTCTGAAAAGCTTCAACGATTAGGCCTTCAGTTAGTGGATCTGCCAACATGTTTTCTGTAGCAAGATGTTGGATTCAAGTCTGAAACTCTGTAGTTTTCACTCTAACAAATAGATATTTGATAAAATACTTTATGCGAGAAGAGCTCTTGTTGTTATGAGAAAAATGAACAACAACAATATTATCGCAATATATTATAAGTGACCTAGATATGCTTTCAACAATATGAAAGTCGGAGATTAAGTTCTTTAACCATGGCTTGGCAATAAAATTAATTTCTTTAGCCACATAGCCTAGATATCACTACTTGCTACTTAATCTAATGATGGGTTCTTAAATTTTTTATTTTATTTTATTTTTCACTGCAAAGGTTCGTATTTAATGATAACATAGTCATATCATAAGTATGAAAATGCAATACGTGCAATGAAAATGTCATCCAAATACGAATAAGATCTAACCAGATCTAATCGGGGATCCAAACAAAACACGAAAAAGGTTGAACAAAAGAGAGATCTAAAGCTACATTTACAAAAATAGGTATAAAAGGTGGTGAGATCTGAATTACCGAATGAAATGATGGCGAGAACGATGAGAGAGCCGCGAGCCCACGAGCCAGCCATGGTTTTACGATTCAAATGGAGAAGTTGCAGGGAGAAGTGAGTTCAACTCAAGGAGAAAGCGCGCTCATAGAGGAAACATTGAATCATGTTGAAGCCGAGACGCAGAGAGGGAGAACCTAGACTAGGGTTTTGTGAGCTTAGAGCAGTGGTTCGACTCTGTTCGTCATTGAAAAAAGTGTCAGACATTGAACGGAAGGACCGAATTTCCAACAACGAAAAAAAAAAGAGGGACCAAATATCCAAAATGAAAAATCATAGAGACTAAAATCACACATGGACAATAGTAGGAATAAAAAAAAAAGCTAAAAAATAATTATCATTCAACTAGTTAGGATTCTTTAATTTATTTATTAATTAATGCAATAATTATTCATATAACTCTTAGAATAATTGAGGAATCATTTTTGTTTATGAATGAAAAGGATGTGTCCCTCCTTTCAGGGACCTTTTTTTGGTTCCACCACAATGTTCTTTACTACAGAAGCTCGACCAGAGTTATATATGCTTAAATTAATGGTTCTTCTCTGTTGCTCATTGAAAAAATTGGTGAACATAGGATAGAAGGACCAATTTTGCAACATTGAAATATAAGGGAACTAAATGTCCTTAAAAAAACCCATAAGAACCAAAATCGCACATGGTTAGTAGTAATGCAATTAAGCCTTATTTTTAGTTTGAGATCCTCGACATTCGAAAATCACGATGGACTCTAGTCGAGTCATGAATACCCATTTAAGGGTGCAAAACTCTTCCAACATCCATTTTTCTATTTACGAGACTTACATCCAAGACCTCCCTTAAGGGGAACCCAATTGCTTGCCACTTGACCAACAAACGTTGGTATTGGATGATATTTTTTTTTTATAAGAAACATATATTATTAACTCAAAGCACCACCAGAGGAACATACTCCCCTAAGAACAACTGAAGTAATTGGCTAATAATTATTAATCTTCATTAAATTTGACATACCTTATTCTAAAAAAAAAATTATCTAGTCAAATAAATACAATTTAATCCACAAGGTGTAGTTCGAATGGCTAGTAGCTCGGGCTATTTAATCATATGTCCAGAGTTCGAATCCCGGCGATGGGAATAGAGCTACATTTGTGGGTAGGGGAGTTGCCCCTTAACTGGTATTCTACATCCTCGAGGGATTTCTATGACTATCGACTATGTGATACTTTGAGTTCCATCCCGGACCTAAAAAAATACATTTTTTAATTAAAAAAATGACAAGTTGAATTTTGAAACAATTACATGAAATGCAAATTTGAATTTGAATTATTTATCATATGATATGATAATAAGTTGCTAAAGTAGTGGGATTTTGATTTTCAATTTTATGACGGATTATCATTTGTTCACCGTTAGGCGTTCACGTTGATGGGTGATTTTACGTTTTGATTTGTGGTACTCTGGTTGATTTTACGTTTCATTTTATATATTTTTCGGATGAAGTAGTTGATGGTTGATGAACACGTAACCATTCCTGCATGCAATGGACAGTCCAGATCTACGGCTTGTCTCCAATCTGACGGTCACAAATTGTTCATCTAAAGACACACATTTCGCGCTTTCGCAAATAAATTCTGTACTGAACTGAACTTCCTTCGCTTGCCACACTGCTTCTGTTTGCCAAAGAGAAAATCCTCACAATTCAGAGAAAAGAGCTTTTCCTACAATCCCAAAAACCGCTACCAAACCCAAGTTCCTCTTTCTCAAATCTCAATCATCCCTCACACTCTAGGTCATTTATTTATTTATTTTTGTTCTTCTCCAATTTTCATCAATGACCTGCTTTCTCTGTTTCTGTGCTTGTTTTTGCAAACGACACTGACCCATTCTGCGTTTTCTTGAAGCGATTAGGGTTCTTTCGTTATACACGAAATGTTTACCCGGAACCGGAATTTCCCGTCTTCTTCTTCATCCTCAGAGAAGAAGGTCACTACTGCCGCGAAGACCAACTCGACAAAGAAGCGTCCTGCTCTGACCGACGTAAGCAATAAGAGAAATGGCCCTCTCTCCGGTGTAAGGAAATCTGCTGCTCTTTCATCACTTCCTATGGTAATTGTTTATATGGTTTTTCAGTGGTTTTAGTTTACGGATAATTTTATGTTTCGTATTCTTCTGTTTCGTTGTGTGGTGACTATTTATGCTCAGTAATTTATATTGGTATTAGTGTCTCTATCAGTAAATTTTGCATTTGAATAAGAACGACGGGTTGAGAGGTGATAGGCATGGTTTTGGACTTTTGGGTGACGAGTAACGTTGCATGATGATGTAGATGAATCTTAATGGTTGTGTTATTGAAGCATTATTAAATTTATAGAGAGGACTAAACGATGAAATGAAATTTTGGAAGATACAACGCGGGGTTAATCCCAAAATGATGGAAATTATTCCTGATGAGGTACTTGAATGTGTTTTTCATTATCTGAGTACCATCGATACAGCAAAATTTCTAAAAACTAGGTTATGGGTATATAAAGATAATAAAATATAGGCAATAAAATGATTAAATCATAAGATAAATGCAATTTTCATAGTGTTTAAACTACAAGATTTTAACAAAATTCTATAAAGTATCTCATGTAAGTCAAAATATATATAAAGAAGGACATGATTTAAAAGAAGTGAAATAGTAGTTTGTTTCATTTAATAGGAAAACAAGTAACTTAGCAATAAAACTTCATGTTTTGCATTGATTGATGACTTGCTTTTGTTGATATCATATACCTATTTATCATGCCTATATTGGGTAAGTAGCATGTGTATGGTACAAGATAATGTACCCAGCACAGGCATGACAACCATTTCAGAGTACCCATGCATTAGATTCATTGTTCAAATTAATCCTTGACACCAATTAAAGTGTGTGCATTCTGAGATTAATTTGAATGATGGAATATAGACACTAGAAATAATTTCCATACGCAACACTACTATGACCGGTGCTGTATCTTTTGGCCTTCATGGACTGATTTGACAATTTACTCATATACAGAGCTTCACCTCTCTTTTATCCAAAGACTTGGTATTCACACGGAATTAATTGGGCATTATCGTTCTTGCATGCATAGAATAGAATAGAAATAAAAGGGGGGGGGGGGGGGGGGGGGGCGTTGTAAATGTTTGATTTCTGTACTAATTTAACAGACCGTTATTGTTTAATTGAAGGTTCCATGTGTGTCTAAAACTGCGAAGACAAAGAAGGATTCTATTGCTAGTTCTCAGAAAAAAGTTATGTCCGGAGACACTTTGCTACCCTCATTGAGTGCAAAATCAAGTGGATTGGTGGTTTCCAAAGGCACTTGTTCAACCAAAAGTAGTCAACCTAAGGCTGGAGTTCAAGCTTTCCTCAATAGTATGGCCTGTGCTTCAAGAAAGATGATCATCTCTCCAAGTAAATCCTTCAGCAGTTCAGTTTCACTGGATGAGAGCATGTCAACCAGTGATTCTTTGAAGAGTCCGGAATTTGAATATATTGACAATGATGATGTTGAATCGGTCAAATCAATTGAGAACAGGACATGCAGCATCCTCAATATTTCAGACTCTTCAAAAATTGCAGGTTCATTTATTAAAGGCTTGCTTAATCTTACTCGTCCCCTCTCCCTATGCTTTGGCTAATTTGGATTATACTATTTTCAGTAAGTTACAATCTGGAATACTTGTTTTACTGCCCTTTTAATGCATGCCCCCTTGATTTCAGGGAGAATACACGGTAGTCATACCATCGTCAAGATAGAAGCAAATGAAGTAGTGGATATTGACAACAACATCAAAGACCCTCAATTCTGTGCATCCATTGCCCATGAAATCTATGAATATTTGCGTGTACATGAGGTTTGTCAACTTCATCTATTTTACTGTTTTAAATTTTAATCACCTGTTCTAATTCTTTAAAGGTAATTGCTAGCAGAGTTGCAGTTTGTTTTCATATATGATGTGGTTACATATTATGTTTAGAAATTTGTTGTTCATGTTCCTTAACTATTGTGGTATTTGTCGCTAATTGACAAGATGCATTAGAATGTTGAAATTGGACTTCAGTCCCATTTATAGCAAATGAATATAGTAAATTTAAGTGACTTGAACATGTCAGCTTCTTGTAGTAAAGTAATACATGTGAATGTGGGGTAGGATTATAGACTGTTTTATCTTAAAAAATATGACATGCCAATTTGATCTAAACTTGAAAATCAAATTAAGTTGTTTCTCCAACTACATTTGTCTATTTCAAATATCCAACTATTATGGTTATTATATGACAATCTTTGTCTAAAGAGTTTGTTATTTGAACAAGTTTTGAACATCATATTTGACATCGTATACATTTATTTATTTCTCTTTCTTCTTTATATATTTTTTGTATACATGCATTTTGAAAACACATCACAAAATCAAAGGGACACCGTAGTGTCCCTATTTTTCATGCTAAACAAAGCTTTTCCTTGTCTAAAAGTTTCTTTGAAAGATTCAGTGTAAATGGAAAGGTATTATTCATGTTAGGAGGGATATTATGTAGCATTTAGGGAGATAAAGTATTTTTCTCTCTTGTTTTTTCTTCTCACAATTGTTAAAAATTCTGTGAATTTGACTTTGACACAATGAGTGCAAAATAGTTGATAAAATTTGCAATTGAGTTCTCTGAGTACTCAACCTTATGATGGCGATTTGGTCCCACTTAAACAGCTACTATCTTTATTTTGACAAGATTAAGAAATATTTTGATATGTGATATAACTTTTGGAAGTTTAAAAGACAGTTTCTTATCGTATCTAATTTCTGGTTTTAGGAAATTAGAAGGCCATCTACAGAGTATATGGAAAAGACGCAGAAAGATGTCAATGCTAGCATGCGGGCAATACTTGTTGATTGGCTTGTGGAGGTAAATTATGGTGGGTGACGGTATTGCCAGGGTGCTATATTTATTCCAGGGAATTTCTTCTTCTCCATGACCCCATTTTTCAGAATTGTTTATATATTACAATTTATGTTAAACCTTCTTATCTCCTGATTAGTGAGGCTTTATGTTTCATTGGTAAATTTAAATTGTCAATATTATAATTCTTTCTATGGGCTTGTTCATTAAATTGTCAATATTTAAATTTTCACCATAATTTGTCGTTACATTGTAGGTTTCTGAAGAGTACAGGCTTCTACCTGATACACTATTTTTGACAGTTAACTACATGGATCGCTATCTTTCTTGCAATGCAATTAATAGGAACCGATTACAACTACTTGGTGTTGCCTGCATGATGATTGCTGCGTAGGGTTCTTATCTCTTAATGCTTGTTTGTTTAGCAATCTCTACTTCAATTTTGTGTGTGCACGTGTATTTGTTCCTCACCTCTGTTCATGCATTTGTATGTCTATTACTCTATACTCTATCGCCTAACTATAAGCTTATGACATTAGTTTGATTTTGCCAGCAAATTCGAGGAGATCTGTCCCCCTAAGGTGCAAGAGTTCTGTTATGTAACTGATAATACATATTCTAAGGAGCAGGTTTGGATTTTATCTAATATCTATTAATTCATATCTGCCACTCTGGATGTCTTTTTAGTTGCCTCATTCTGTTAAAAAGATTATGTATGAAATTGCTGCAGGTCTTACAGATGGAATCTGCTGTACTGAATTCCTTGAAGTTTGAAATGACAGCTCCAACAGTAAGGTGTTTTGTGAGGTAATCTTCTTATTACTGGCAAGTGCAAGTGAAAGCAGGTTTCCTGAGTATTGACGTGTTAACATGACTATGCAGGCGCTTCATTACTGTTGCTCAACGGACCTGTGAGGTATGCATTTTGAGTGAGATTCGTTTTTATATATTGGAGTTCGGATAATAAAATAATGTCACTTTACAGTGGTTACCTTATGCTACTTTTAGGTTCCATTGATGCAATTGGAGTATTTGGCAGACTATCTGGCAGAGTTATCTCTTCTAGAGTATGCCATGCTCAAGTACAGCCCATCATTAGTAGCTGCATCAGCCACTTTCTTGGCTAAATACATATTATTTCCTGGGAAGAAACCTTGGGTATGCATGACTGTACACTGATTTCAGTGAGGAATATTTATCTTTTGATTGGAATATGTGGTGATGCCGAGCAACTTTGTATATATTTTGGTGCAGAATTCTACACTAGGGCATTACACAGGCTACCAAGCATCAGAATTGCGTGAATGTGTGAAGGGATTGCATTGGTTGTGCTGTGATGGCTGTCATAATTTGCCTGCCATCAGGGAGAAATACAGTCAGCATAAGGTGAGAATACCCCCATCTTGCTGTCTTGTGTACTAGTGGAGTAAAATTGGTTGACTTCAATTAGTGTGCAATCACATTCCTTTGTTCATGGCATTTTCTGCATTTAGCCTACCATATCTGAAATCTCCTCAAACTGGCTCTGCTCTAATTTATTTAAATAATTAGCTGATTAAGTGACAATCAGAGAGAATTAACTGGAATTGTTCATCATTGGAATTCTTTGGGATCTCTTTAGCCAGCAATCTAACTTGATTGAATTAAGTTTGCAATGCATGCAAATCAGTAGGTGGACTTTTATATGATGATATAGAGGCTCAGTTTCCTTGATATGGAAGGTATCAAATAGTTGTAAACAGGATACATTTAGAAGAAGTTGCTAGTCCCATGCATTCAAAAACGAGGAATTTTGTTTCCTGAGTTTCAATTAGAATTTCATATGCTAAGCATAGCACGACAAATATTGAAACCCATCTGCATGTGGCTGAATGTCTTGCTTTGTGAGTCTGCATTTGGCATACCCAGTTACCCACCCGTAGCATCTGTTTGGAACTTGGGAAAAGGGTCATACTTGTACTTTCTAACAAACTGGTTTACTTCTGAGGTAAAAAAATAAAAATAAAAACTTTTTGAAATGTTTTTATGCTATGCTGTTGACCTATGTTGGCACTTGACTATGATGTCTATGAATTACGAATTAATTTCATGTTTATAAATGCATTCAGTTCAAGTTCGTGGCAAAGAAGTATTGTACTCGGTTAATTCTTCCAGAGGTATTCCTCAACTAGGACGAAGCCATGCGCTATTAGATGTGCCAAGGGCTGTCCGCTCTGAAGTTTTGGATCATTGCTGCAAGGGGAGTAGGGATGTTGTGCTCCTTCCTTACTCATCTTGATTTATGGAATCTTGCGTATGCTATTCTTTGCCAATTATTAGATATTCCAGTCACCGTGCCATTCATGGAAATAAAAAATGTTACTGTGCCATGTCCTTTTAGGTACAGTATCTATAGTCCTTACTCGTTGCTTTTTAAAGTTCCTCTTCCTCATTCTTTTAGACTTGTTTACATAAAATGATATAAGTTGAAATTGCGTGCATATTACATGGCATAGAGTTTGATAACCCAATAAAGTTAGTGTATGAGTTTTTCCTTTTCATATCTTTACTTTTTAAAGCATGGTGCCTCAGATTTCAACAATGAACTTGATGGCTTGTTTATAAATCATTGAAGGCTTATTTTTGACAAGCGACAGCACGACCAGCTATTCTAAAAAAAAAGAATTAAGGTATCTGTATCGTATTTTTTTTTTTTAAAGAACGCTATTTATTTATACAATAAATTTGAATAACTTTTTTGATAATTTTTTTTTATATATTATGCATTATAAATTATAAAAATAAGTGAGCCAAATTTATTATTCATAGGACATTATTTGTATTTTTAATGAATCAGAAGATCTTAACCTTTGTCTAAAATTAGGTAATCTTGAATAAGTTGAAATTGTTTATATTATATGATGGCTCTTTAGAATCTATTACGGGTGTTTAGGCACACAACTATAAAACTTTATGATTATTAGAAGCCTGATTGAAAATTTAGTTAATTTATAGGAATTTATTAAAAAAAAATACGCAAATTTGTCAAAATTTTTAACTTATAAAAATATTTTTTAAATTCAAAATTATATAAACTTAAATAGTGATTTAACATAAAAATATTTATTGAATTTTGGCCTTTTCGCCCTTGGCAATTGTACGATGGTTATGATCATTGGATGAATACCTGTTTCTGTACTTTGCATTAACTCTGTTGAGCATAGGGTAATATATTTTTACTATACTTTTGGTTCAAAATAAGGTGTCATAATCACAATAATTTCATATCTTTGATCTAGTTCTACCCATAAGAACTTATTTGTTTAAATATTTGATAGACTCGCTGAAGCTCCTAAGAAGTAAGAAAGAGACAACACTGACGCTCTCCTTACTCGTCATTTGAAATTTAAACAAGGTTTAAAAAAACTTGCTTTAAATAAAATATCCGACAAATAGTCTTGAAATGTGCATAAATGGTGGTTTGCATTAAAAGTAATCTTTATTTAATTAGACAGGCCATAATTTGTTGAATGGATCAATGTCCTAGATCTTAATTGGGAAAAAAGACTTGGTTTTCTCGATTTAAATGTCTGAGAAATTACATTTGACAAAAGACTAATGTTGTCCTTTACCACGAATTTTGGCTACTTGATATGTCTAAAGATTTACAATTAGGCTTTTTTAGTATGTATGTAAGTAAATACATTATTGAAATTACTAATTTACGGAGCTTATTTGGGTTATACTGTGACATAATATTTTAATAACATTTTTCATGTGCAAAAAAGAGCACCAGGTTGAAGATTTCTTTCCCCGATTAAAAATTTTATTCCCTAATCAAGCAACAGAGGTTTGAATTGGGGCCGCCCCTCCTTATTTCATGCATAAATTTGAATTTAGCTGAGGAACTGGAAATGGAATAATAATAAACATGTTGTTGGTTGGGAATTGGGATGATTTTGGTGTGCAAAGCTGCTGCTATAACGACAGAAGCAGTGACCGTTTGAATTCAAATTCAAACCGTAAGCTCGTTAGTGTTCCCGGCCTGTCACCTACGGGACCGTAACAGCCAATCAAATCCCTCAAAGTCTTAAAACTTAAAACCTACTATTTGAAAACAAGGGAAGCAGGTTGGGGCCCACATGTGCGCCCCGCTCCTAACCCAAAATACACGAGCCTGATGAACGGCCCAGATGTGTCCCCATTTGAAACCAACCCCTTTCCCCGCCTCAAAACTGCAATAAATAACTAATAATAAAACAAATTTATTACACTCACGCACCCTCACACTCAGGTCACTTCTTCCTCTTTGTCTTTTCTTAGTATGATAATTTTATATTTTTCTATTTATTCTTCTTACCCATCTTCTTGCTTACTAAAATATCAAGAATTTAATTTAATTTTGATACAGTCTCCACCAATCACAGATAATTATTTAAAAGTGGTTGATCGCAATGGTAGCAGATTGTTCCCTCAGGTGAACTTTACCTACAAGATTATGAGTTTAAATCCTAGAATCGCTTTGAGGAAGCTTTATCTAACCACCACCCTCGACTCGAGAGTTAGTTGATTTGTCTACGAAGATACCCAATTAAAGAACAAGAAAATCAATCACAAATAACCCTACTGTGACTTTTAATATATTTATAATAAAAGTAAAAAAAAATTAATAATACACCAATTTATGATTAATGAACAATATAAAAAAATCTCACACTTATAATGTATACCAATTAAATCTTAGAATTAAATGCTTTGAAGATATTAAATATATCAATAATCTTTTGTTTAATATTTTTATTTTATTTAATTTAATAGAGGAGGATTAATAGAAGAATTTGACACGAGGATATAATAATAAAAGTATAAAACTGTGTCTGTGTCCACTGTGCATTGTGCAAGTCTCAAAAGAAAGAAAGAAAGAAAGAAGCAAACAAAAGCAGAAAGAAACACTCTTGCTTTTATATGATTTTGATTTGAAGAAGGAGTGTCACATTCAAATTTCGTAAACATGTTGAGCAACCAGAATCGTGGTTCATCGTTTTCTTCCTCAACAGCTTCATCTTTGGCCAAGCGCCATGCACCTGCAACTGCATCTTCAGACAACAACAACAACGTGGCCAAGGTTCTTCCTCACTTGGCCAAGAAGCGACCCCCTCTCACCAACCTCACCAACAATCACATTGCTCCCCGCAACTCATCCACTTCGGTATTCATGCCTTTTCTTTACCTTGTTTTGTTCATTGCAACAAATGCATAAACAAATAGAACAAGAAGAAAAAAAAAGAAAAGAAACAGATTTTGATGTGAAGTTTAAATGATTGATAACAAGTTTTAATCTTTTATAGTTTGATATATGAGTATGCTACCTGTTTGCTATTATTTTTATCTGGGGTTGTAAAATTAGCTGAGTTTTGCATTGCTATAGGTACCATGTGCTGCTAAAGTTGCCAAGACCAAGAAAGAGAATATAGCAACCACCACTAGCTCAGCAATTTCAAGCAATAAACTACCCTCTTTGCCCAATGTTAAATCTACTGCTGCATCTGTTTTTTCTAACCCACAAAGGGATGAAGATCCTCCAACAGTTGCTACTGTCATTGTTCCTGTTTCAGTTAGTATGGATGTTTCTCCAAGTAAATCAGATGGGATGTCAGTTTCTATGGATGAGTCAATGTCTTCTTGTCATTCCTTCAAGAGTCCTGACATTGAGTATTTGGACAACACTGATATTTCAGCAGTAGATTCAATTGAGAGAAAGACTTTCAACAATCTCAACATCTCTGATACTACAGAACCTGCAGGTTTTATATTGTTTGCAATTTTCTGTTCAAATTTAAAAAATAAAAAAATAATCTTCTTCTTCCATATGGGTAGTTCTAGTGTCTTGTAATGTAGTATTATTGATTTGTTTGCAGGCAACATCTGTAGTAGAGATATACTTGTTGAGTTGGAAAAAGAGGACAAAATTGTCAATGTTGATAACAATTACATGGATCCACAGCTTTGTACAACCTTTGCTTGTGATATCTACAAGCACCTGCGCGCATCTGAGGTTTGAGCTTCATTTTCCCTGTGCCAAAAATTTGATGTCAGGATAATAATTGGTTCTTCTAATTATTCTTATCCTTTGAAATTTCTGGAATCCTAGGTAAAGAAAAGGCCATCCACAGACTTCATGGAGACAATTCAGAAGGACATAAATGTCAGCATGCGTGCAATATTGATTGATTGGCTTGTGGAGGTAATATACATTGATACTCAATTAATTATGTGGATTTAAGCCCCATATAGTTTAGTTTTGAAATGTCAAGTTGTAAAATTAGTGATGTTATTATTATATTGCCAATGGAGAACATTAAAGTAATACATTAATATTGGAAACATCATGTCTCAAATTAGACTTTATTATCACATCTCCTTGAGTAGCTAAACATCTGTTTCCAATTGCAGGTGGCTGAAGAGTATAGACTTGTACCTGATACATTGTATTTGACAGTGAACTACATAGACCGGTATCTTTCAGGGAATGTGATGAATAGACAAAAGTTACAATTACTTGGTGTTGCCTCCATGATGATTGCCTCGTAAGGGAGCTTATAGTCCCACTTGTTTTTCTGATTAATGGGGTTTCTACCCTTTTTTCCTCCCTGCATTGACATAAAAGGCATGCAATAATAATTGGTTTTGGCTCTTGTTGACAGTAAATATGAGGAGATTTGTGCACCTCAAGTGGAGGAATTTTGTTACATAACTGATAACACCTACTTCAAAGAAGAGGTTTGGTTTGAATTCTTTGCCTAAGTTTTGCGGTTTCAAGTTACATGTTTAGAGTATTTCAACTTTGAAGTGTGCAACTCTCATGCAAATCATTGGATGCAGGTTTTGCAGATGGAATCTGCTGTCTTGAATTTTCTGAAGTTCGAAATGACAGCCCCAACAATTAAATGTTTCTTAAGGTAACACTAGTTAACGGATGACTATGAGATTCATCTTTTGAAGGGTTTTTGATACTGAACTCTAATGTAACGCATTTTCTTCATTGATATGTTTATTTCAGACGGTTTGTTCGTGCAGCTCAAGGAATCAACGAGGTATATTCCTGGCTTAAGCTGGCCATTATGAGGTTTATGCATCTGTGTAATAGGAAATGTTTAGATAATACTTGGAGCATTTTGATCACTTGGATATCTCTTTGCAATGACATGTATATGCACTCTAACTAATAATTTGTTAGTTTCTAGTTATAGCATAATGAAACCTAGTATATACTAATAACATTTCTACTACTAGTTGTTGCTATTAAAAAAGATAGAATTGATTGTGGCTCCTGTACCACATTTGTGTATATTGTGATTGCGCTTAATTGAAACTGTTGTTACTGTTTTTGATGATTTACCTATCCATTTTTCAGGCCCCTTCACTCCAACTAGAGTGCTTGACAAACTACATTGCCGAATTGTCTCTCTTGGAGTACAATATGCTCTGTTATGCTCCATCACTTATAGCTGCTTCTGCAATTTTCCTGGCCATATTTATACTTTTCCCTTCAAAGAAACCATGGGTATGCTATGATTCTTATAAGGAGGTTTATGTGTACCACCATTAAGGGATTTTTTAGGGTGTGCTTGACTTACTATTTCTGTTTTATGCAACAGAATTCTACATTACAGCATTACACGCTTTACCAGCCTTGTGATTTGTGTGATTGTGTGAAGGATCTCCATGGTCTTTGTTGCAACAGCCCTAATTCTAATTTGCCTGCAATTAGGGAGAAATACAGTCAGCACAAGGTAAACATCTTGCCCCATTGGCCCACTTGATAAGAGTTGTTGTTCTTTATTATATATCTGTTTGTGTGCTTACTCTTAGTTTGTGTTTCAGTACAAATATGTGGCCAAGAAGTACTGCCCTCCTTCAATACCTCCAGAATTTTTCCAGAATTGAGTAGATAGGTTTAGTTAGTTTGACATTTTGCTCATTGTCCCAAGAGAAGGCGTTTTTCTTAATTGTATAATAATGTAGTTGCCTTTCACCCTCCATCTTAATTAGAATTCTTGTAGCTGCTTTTATTTGATGAGCATACTGATGGGGGTTTGCCCACAAATTGACAAAAAAAAAATCAATGGTTCATATGGTTTTTATAGCAGCACAATATTTAGATATAGTATGGTTATTTATTTGTCTTTTCATATGGTGCTTCTTCTTGACCTCCACTACACAAGGCAATGATCAAGTAAATATGGTAACCTATATTCAAGAGAGGTTGCTCCACTACACACGGAAAAGGCACAAAGCAAGTCAATATATATTATATAGTATAACCTTACAGGTATCATCAAAATGATACTAATAAAACATGCTCCATACATTAAAAAAGAAAAAGACATGCTCAACCCACAATATTTACATCCCAGTTTATCCAAACTTAATATAACGCAGCTAGTAATTGATACATGTACAAAAACTTAATATTATACGCCACATTGAGCCTTTGCATTTGATACAAGGGAACTCAACTTATTATGACACATAGCAGAAGCAGCCATACCCGCAACACTTCCATTGGGCATGATGTTGAGCCAATGACAATCTTCAAAATTGCAATAAGGCCCACCCTTGGGCTTCTCAACATTCACGGGCTTAATATATTTGGGTGACCAAGTAGGCGTTCCATCCTCATACGAATTATGGGTCAATCTCTTGATACCCGACCCGTCCAATCTAACGGTGAATATTTCACCATATGGCTGATAATGATGCGGGTTCGAGATTGGTTCAGCTGATATGCCAGCATAGTCTGACGTAAACACCACACTCTTCCCATCCGGGCTAAAACCCGGGTGGTTGGTCCTCCCACCCGACCCGCTCTGAATAAGCTTCCTCAACCCGGTTCCATTCGGGTGGATCAGATACAACTCGAAGCTCCCTCCACCCGGGTTGTGCCGGTCCGATGCAAAAGCGATCCATTCCCCATCCGGTGACCAGTTACACATTGTGTCAGTCCATGGACCCTCCGTCAACCTCCTCAGCCCGTTACTCTCACCAAGAACCGCATCCATGATATACAAGTTCTTATGACCCGTCCGGCCCGACCGGAACACTATCCATTTTCCATCGGGCGAAGGTGAAGGAAAGGCGTTGTTCTTCCCATCAAGGGTCAACCTGTTAACTTTATTATTCTGGTCAACGCTGCTATCAACGTTGATGGACACGATATCAACCTCCGTGCTCTCCGAAGCAAACGTTTCTCCAACCGCGGTGTAGATAATCCCCGGTCGAACCGGGTCCCACGCGGTCGAGAACGCCATCGCGTCTGAAACCTTACGCCGGTTCGAACCGTCCCGGTTCACGACGTAAACACCTGGCATATCAACGTAAGCGATGCGGTCTCCCGAGGGTGAAAAAACCGGGAAAGAACCGTCGAACCGGAAAAGAGTGAGACCGGGCACGGGGCTAAGAACATTCTCGAGAAAGAGCTGGGAGCTACTAGTGTCACTTTCCTTTCCTCTGCACCTGTGGTACCCGACCCGGGACGAATCGGGCGAGAGAAACGGGTTGAGGTGGTGAGCTCGAGGAGAGACCAAGCGAGTTAACTCAGTAAACTCGTTATTTCGGAGGTTGAATATCTCGATGTGACGGAAACTCGATCCTGGCCTCCTCGTCGCGACGGCGATGAACTCGTGGTTCCCCGGCGCGGTTGCGGGCGTGAACGCGTGGAGACCCGGCGGGGTGACTCGCTGACTCACCACCGAGTCAACTGAAACGGGACCTTCTTCAGGGAGAATCGCTCTGTATACGCTCCACCACCCGTCGTTGCACCTTCGGTGAAAGTAAAGAGTGCGATCGTCGACCCAAGCGGGCCAGCCACCGTGTTCGGCCACCTTGACTCGGCGAGTCCCGTCGCGAGTCAAGAAAACGTAGATGTCGGTGGTGAGATCCTCCACCTCCCCGGACCAACCGCGATCGCCGTAGGAAGCCACCGCCGTCCAGTCGCCGGAGGGAGACACGGCGGGGCTGAAATCGGCGATGCCGTATGGGGTTAACCTTTTGGTTAGACCGGATTTTAAGTTGGTGGAATAAACCGCGGCCCAACTGCACCGGGGCACACCCGGGTCCTCGTGTGTGGACACGTAGATCAAGTATTCGCCAGTTACGGTGGGTTTGTCCTTGATGGAAACTTGGTTTTGGTTTGGAGGGTGATTGGGTAAGAGAGGGATTTGGGTTCTGTGTGTGGTTAGGGTGAGGGATTGGAGAGTGGATCTTCTTGATGATGGGGTTTTGGAAGGGTGGGTGTAAACGACGTCGTAGTAGATGGTGGAGACACGGTTTCGTTCGGTAACGTAGACGAGTTGGAGAGGGTTAGGGTGAGAGGGGAGTTGGATGGTGTGGTTGACGGCGTTGGGGAGAGAAGAGGAGGGAGAAGGGAAGTGGCCGTTAAAGTTGACGGAGTGGCCATCTGTGATTTGAAGTTCGTTGTTAGGGGTGGGTGAGTGATGAAGTGGAAGAGTGTAGATGTCGAAGGCGTAGCTGGGTCTGCCAAGTGTAGTGAAGATTATGCTCTCCTCTGCATAACATAGACGTAAGAGTAACACTAACACTGTCATCAAGTGGATTGAAGAAACCCATGCTTTCATTGTTACTGATTGTGTGTGTGTGTGTTCTACTTCTGTGACTGAAATAGCTAGGATTGTGTTTGTTCAGGAAGAGGGCATGGTGTGGAAGTGGAGACGTGGTGGTGCCAGGTTGAAGCACTGTGTTTAAGTGGGGCCAATCTAATATGTCTTTATCCATGCTGGTCAATTTTTATCCAATGCTTGCTAATGGTAAGGTTATTGGACTTTGGAGATATATCTCGCCCCATAATATCCTTGCAATTTTTATTCACCACATGAATTTCGAACACCAAATCCTGCAACCTCTAATATATCAATAGGACCACGACAACATCAATTATAAAGATCTATATTTTTTTATTGTCTTGTTATTAACCTTTTTTTTATTTTGCTATTTATTTCGTTTCTTATTCAGCTGTTTTTCGTGTGCATGACATCCGCTGCAGATATTTCTGTCTGTTTCGATTATTCAGGGACACTTCCTCTAGATGGAAGGAAGACGTTTAAATGCACCTGAAAAATTATAGACTCGATAAATTACTGACTATTACCATGAGATAATAGTTAATAAAAAAGTTCATGATGTTTTGCTGTTTAATCCTTTGGTCTTTAGAAACTTGGGGTGTTGGACTAATGTTGTCATCAAACATCATTTACCAATGCCATAATACTGATAATAGCAGTATTTCATGCTCCACAACGTTTCAAGTGCATCTAGACGCCTCCTTTGAGTTGAGCCTGTGAACTCCAAACCCAAGTAGCGGTATGTTCCTGAGTCCTGGCCCGTATTGTAGGTCTGCTTCCTGATGGGCCTCGCTCATCAGATAGAGTGGGCTACTTAATGACTCCTGTTGGCCCAATAATGACAACAAATACAAGAGTCAGCTGCAACTTTTTCTAAGGTTAGATTTATTTAAAATTTAAAATATTATACATAATTTTTGAATAATCCAAAGTATTGAATTGTTAAAAATATTATTCAATTGAGCAAAGGAACATATAACCGTTGAAACTGTTATATATTAAGAATTTTAGTCATGCAAGATTATTTCCTATTATTTATTGTGAGCAAATTTACTTACATAGATTGCTGCATTTTTCCAATATTTAATTTAATAAAAATTTACTTATTTTACCCAATGGGTGCACCTCAGTTGACAAGCAGCGCTAGGTTGGTAGGGATGTCTAAGGATTGATTCTCATCGAATGTATCTTTGGAGAGAAGGCTGGACCTTAAGCTGCTACTGGACCCGAGCGAAGATTAGTCCTATAGCAGGTCTAAAGAACTTAAGCCGTGAGGATACTTCGTAAACTTTCTACGGTGAGCCTCGAATAAATAAATAAAAATTTATTTACTTTTTATCAAGGAAAAATTTAATTATTTTCCTTCGTATCCATATGGGCATGTTAAAAAAAAAAAAAGGGAAGCATAGTTTATTTTGGTGGTTTACATTATCCACTATCCAATTTCAAAGTTTAGACATAACAATAACGAATAACTATAACAATAACGAATAACGACAACGTTGGTACTGTAACATAGTTAGGTGGGAACAAAACCGCGTAGCCTTTTCATTGTGGAAACTTAGTCACCAAGTCTCTCCTGCTCGACGATATATCTCTCTCTAACTTTGATCTTCAGACACAGGCTGGGGCTTCTTTCATGGTGCTCTTACAGAATTGAAATCTCATAAAAACAATTCACAAAATTTTCCTAATCTCTCTCCTCAATTTACTCCATTTTGCTGGTCGTGATACTGATTTCTCTTTCTAATTTCATCCAAACTTACTCCATTTCAGTAAAAAGTCAAACCCCATTACTACCTCGATCAAAGTTTTGAACTTACTCGAACCATCAATTGAATTCTTCATTTCTACCCATGAGCTTCTTAAGACCCTCAGCAATGTACAACTTTCTCATCACCCATCAGTCCCTGCGATGGATGCCTTGTGAGAGTTGGGGCTTCCTTCGATGGCCAGGTCTTGATGGCTTCTTCAGACTTCTGGTGGTTTTACTCCTCTGGTCTACGTTCTCTGAGCTTCGCCACATACCCTCTTCGTCTATGTACCCCACCCTTCGTGTTGGTGATCGAATTATTGTCGAAAAGGTACATAACATTCATCAACGTTACAACATGTTAATACCCATTTGCATTTAGATGCAAAGCTATCCCCTTTTTTTCTCTAAAGGGGAATACTATGCTGCTACTATTCCACCCTTTATGCTAATTTCATTATCATCTTGGGCTGCTACTAGATGGAGTATCCATAACCATATATATGCCAATAGGTTATGGTTCCCAATGTCTCTCTCTTTTTTTTTCTTTTTTGGCTTTCACAAAATTGTGGCCATTGGTTTGTCATTAATCATCTATTCTAGACTTCTAGCATATTCCATTTGGATGTTGAAGTGTTCTTTCGTTGCCTTTTAGGTTTTTATCCTCAAGATTCCAATTGGTGGTTGCATCTAGACTTTATTGTATTCAAATACATTTTCATTTCTCATCTCCCCACTGTCCACCTACATAACCAAGCATACCTTCATGATTCTCTGACTTATCTGTACCTATATGGATTAAGGAAGGTTTACTTTTTCATTGTATTCAAAAATTAACTATTTAACTTGATACTTCAAGTTTCACAGCTAACTGCTGTGAACATTTCATAACCACTAACTACATTTCAAGAGTGACATTTTTTTTCATGGGAAAAGATCTTCATTTATTTTCTAGATTCAATGAAAGTATTGCTTCCCTCCCCTGAACCAGTATATGTCACCATGTTTTACTTTATTAGTTGTGCTTTATCTTTGCATATACCAGCATTTGTGAATATTCCAGATTTGGAATATATGTTTCTTTGAATTTCCTTAGCAACCTTAAAGAAAAATTATTTATGTGATATAATGTGAGCATGGTAAATACTTTATTTAATGCTCGTTTCACATGTATGATGCCAAAGTGTGACATTCTGTAAATGGGTCTGGTAATTGGTTGATATAATTTCTGTTTGATTTTGTGTGTATGAATTAGTTTCTTGACTAGTAATTTTAGGAATAAGATTGAGAGTATTATGGTTACTGATTGCAAAGATGTTTAACCATGTGGTTTTAAAGCGAACAACTGCTTAAGCTAGGCAATTCATTGCAGTTGCATGCTTAAGGATGTGATCCAATACATGAAAATTAACTTCAGGGATACTGAAGTGATGTGAGAACCAGCAGAGCTAGAAGTGTGCTCCCCTAAAGCTTGGAAAATCTAATATCTTAAAACAGTCACAGATCATCTTTCCTTGGCTTGATGTTTAAAAAGACTAGTTTTAGTTCCTGGTTGTGGCTTTCAAAATTATTTTGGCTGTTGATACTATCATATTGAAAAGTGAAGATTTCAAATATTTTGTATTAGATGTCCCAACTCATAAGTGACTTGATCCTATCATTATTCAGCATTGCTAGTTTGCATAAAGGTCTCTGGATAAAGTGGCTAACCATATCTTAGCTAGCATTATCCTTGGTTATTTTCCTTTCTCATCTCATAGTAGAGTATTAGTTCCGTAGTGCACCCTCTCTCATCTCATTATAGAGTAATAGAGTATTAATTAAATTGTGCACAAGATTATGGAAGGAATTTGCAGTTGACTGAGAATCACATTTCATCAATCAAAGCTGTTTTGAACAACAACCTTTTCTCATTTTGTATTTTAATCTTCCAAAACCACCAAAGCTTTCCTTTGAAATCTCAATTAATTCATTCCTCTTTTTTTTTTTTTTAATTACCTTTTTCCATATTTTTTATGTTTTAACTTTGACTATTTTTTTATGCCAAACTTCCCCAGGCTTCATATTACTTCAGGAGTCCTGCTATACATGATATTATAACATTCCGGGATCCAACACAGGTATGTTGTGGTGGTATAGACTCTGTAGCTTACTTGAAGAACCCTAGGAAGCAGCTGATGATCCAGTTCAATTACATGTTTTCTATGTAGTTCTCTGGAGACAACACAGACGTTGTTTTTATCAAGAGAATTGTTGCAAAAGCTGGAGACACTGTTGAGGTAAAAATGTCTTTGAATCTCCCTTTTTTATTTTTCATTGTACCAAAGTTAAGCATCTACTTGGAAATTTGGTGAAGCCAACATTGCTATACAAATATGTCAACAAGATTCATAGGAAAGAAAATTTAATTCCTAAATACACTAGCTTGGAAGCCAATGCTATTTTTTGTTTTGATTCTTTGAGTTTGTCAATTGTATGAATGGATCACATGCTACTGTTACAAGTACTGATAATAAGTTAATTCGAAATTATATCTATTCATGTCCTGATAGTTATAGTTTGTTTGATGATAACAGGGGAATAGTACAAACATCAGGTTTTCCTCACTTGAATCTTCTAACACTCTGCAGGTTCATCATGGGGGACTCTACATCAATGGTGTTGCTCAGCGGGAAGATTTCATAGCAAATCCACCAACGTACACAATGGCATTAACTGTGAGACCCTTGTTAATTGCTATGCTCTTTTTTCATTTTACATTTTCGCTCAAGAATTATGATGTGGCCATGGATCACATTCATGACCATGACGAGGTCGAAATTGCTAGGTTAAATGGCTCTGCATAAGTAGCCAGCTGTGCTCCTTTTAATTTGTGCACCTTTCCAATAGATGAGATAAACAACTCTGACTTGTGGGAAAAAAGGGATTCTAGTTTAACTTCAAAGCTCCATAATGTCTTCTTGAGGATGACGCCTTGTGGAGCATCACCTGTTCTGTTTCTGGGACTGACATCCAAATGGCTCCTCTTAATTTTACCTTTATTTGTTTATTGATTCATATTTTCTTTTCCTCATATGACTTCTATCCTTGCAGTATGTGCCCAAAGGCCATGTTTATGTGTTGGGGGATAATCGTAACAACAGCTATGATTCCCATGTTTGGTAAGTAACTCCTACTTCAGGTTACTGTACTTTCATTTATCATTTTCCCTTAATTTTAAAATTCTAGGAGAGGTCTAATTTTCTAAATATGTTGATGTATAATACAACTAATCTGTTTTTTTAGATGTATCATCATGCATTTTTACATCAGTTTCTCTTATTTAATTTTGAGGAATTGTGGTTATATATAAGATTTTGTAGTACATAGACAGTGAAGCATTTTTTGATATCTTAATTTGAACTCTATCTCTTGTCATTGTCATTTTCCTCTTGTTCATCTTGAATCTTACTGTCTCTAACGATGAACAGGGGACCACTTCCTGTGAAAAACATTGTTGGAAGATATGTCATGTCCTGTCACAGACCAACAAACAGTTGACACAAATATCATTGAGATGTACTGGAGGAACTGGTGTTCTTTTCTACTATGGTTTGACCATGGGACGGCATAATAGGCCATGGTGATTTCCATGAAAAGTTCCCTTCTGTTGTTCCATAAATGCAGCATATCATTTGCTTACACTTTGGGAACTAGATTGTCATGTCATATGCTCATAGTGACTTGTGAGGCTTCCTTCTGTCAGAGCATGAAACAAATTTACAGGAAAAAAGAAAAAATGTCATGTGATTTCAGCATGTTTACTGTTGTTTGAGTAATGAAGCATGCCATTTGCTAAGTAATATTCATATAATATATTGTTTATGTTGTGGTCAAGGAAATGTGTGAAAGACAAACATCTTATTGATGTTGTGGACATTTTAGGTCTTGTTTCATATGAATCCAAAATATTTGGCTGAGGATATTTACTTCCAAAGCATGAAACAAATACATGGCAAAACTGTTACTTTTACCCCATGATGACTTTAGGCTTTACCATATTTTAGTTAAGTAAGCTTGATCTCTCACCCACCAAGTCATTTGGCTATGTCCCTGCTTTTGGCACAGTTGGTGATACTTTTATGTTCCTTTTCCTTGCACGACTTTGCTACCAAAAACCTGTGGATAACCTGAATGAAAGGAACCTGTGGAAGGTGATTAGATCTTGTCTAAACAGGTTACAGGGTTGCAACTTGGATGCTTCCATAACCATGACTTTATCAAATGGGCAGAATTGGATTGCATGGAATATATATATATATATATATATATATATATATATATATATAGAGAGAGAGAGAGAGAGAGAGAGAGAGGAAGCATATCAAGTGACTGGAGTGTGTTAGAGCGAAGGGTGAGAGTATTAAAAACCTAACCATTGGATCATGCATGACTACGATTAAAACATGAAGTTAGGTGACTTTTTTTAAGTATGTTCACATAACCATATATATATATATATATATATATTTGCAGCTTTTGTTAGTGTTGTCCTTTTCCATCAATTGGCTCTTGTACTATGTAACATTTTGGAAGGTTAATATGCATTTCGGATGGTGCCTAATTAATGGGGGTGGAGGGAAGTGGAAAAAGTTATATATCTAGTTCTCCACCTTCCATTGTTTCTTAGCTATCAAGTGGAATGCTAATCTTCTTACGAACACATACAAAAATATCTAAGAAAGTACATAGCTAGCATCGTAATTGTGACCGCCAAAATTGATTCGATAGTGGGAACCAATGAGTTTTGGTCCTTTTTTAGTATATAATATACTATGTTCTGGTGCTCCTTCAACGTCAACTAGAGGAAAAGAAAGGTAGCTAGAGGAACATATTTCCTTTGATACTGATTTAAAGCCTATCAGCCCATATCTTTATCCAGTGTACTCACATCTTCGATATATCTTCCAATGTTTATGTTTTATTTTAGGATCCTAATAATCTATTACTGTGTTTTTTGAAATCCCGTATTAATATAATAGGGTGGCTGCTCTTCAATGTGCACCCTTCATGATGGAAATGTATTTTTTATGTCAAAATTTCCTATATTTACTACATTCAGTAGGTTGGAACCATTGGATAAAAATATAATGACTTATGACCCAGAATAGAGAAGGTTCTCTCACTCAAGCTCGGTTAACTCGATTGTATATGCTCTAACATTACAAGGTGTATTGTAGAATTTTTCAGTAGTTATTACCAAATACTTCCACTAGGGAAATAGTGTTGTTACTGCAACACAGGTTCACATTTAACCTTAATACGTTATTTTGGAATGTATATTGTTTTATCATGAGTTGCCGACTCTTGGGATTTGAATGAACTTGTTGCATCCTCCCGGAACTTTGGTGCGTTCATCAAGTAGTGAGGATTAAGGTTCTGTCTGATAAAAACTAGTGGATAGCATAGAGGATAAGCTTCTTGATTGAATTTGAAGTATTTGGTAAAACTAACAGTTGAACTAGCTGATTAATGTACAATGACATAAAAAGACATATTTGTATGTTGTTTTTATGCTGTTTTTATATAAATTTATATATATATATATATATATATATATATATATATATATATATATATATATATATATTATTTTAAATTTATTATCAATTTTAACACTTCAATTTATTTTGAATTATTTAACATTTCAAAATTTAAAAAATTATTTTTAATTTTAATATTTATTTAGTTTTAATTATTTTTAATAAATAATATGGAATAATAAAAATAATATTGATATGCCCCGTTGTACACCAAAAAAAAATTTATTGATATGATTTTTATAAATAATAATAATAGTGAAGGATAAGTAAGGAATTTAATTAAGATAGTAAGGAAAAAAATGGAAGAAAAAATGATACGCTATAAGCTTAAACTCTACTTCAAGTAGCGTATGATAAAAACGTTATACACCAGTAAAAAAAAGGCTATACGCTAATTTAAAAAACAGTTGTTAAACGTGGCTGATTTTCTATCCTTTATCTGCTGAATGCTAGTGTTATTGGCAAACCAAACAGTGGCCTAACTATGATTGCAAAATAGCGGGGCGGGCTACATCTCGACCTTCTCCTCGCGCACTTAAAAAATTAGTTATTTTAGGATTAGAAAAAGCTAAGCAGTTTTGCAAGCTCATTCATTTTATGTTTTTAAAGTTCTGTTATATCATTTTTTACAAGATATTTATGTTAGTTATTTTTTTCTTGGTAGACATTTATGTTAGTTATTTTAATATTAAATTAAAAAGGTAAATATATCTAATGTTTTGCAAATACAAAAAACATTCAATTCGAAAATTAGTAAGTGGATCTTGTAAGATGATTTAAAATTTATTCAAAATTTTAACAGATACTTTGAACATGGCCTTTATTGTGCTAGATGGGCTGGATCTATGGAAGAAGAAATCTAGAGGATAACTTCCTTTTGGTTTGGTGCAAAGGATTTACCCCTCAAAATTGTAGAAAAGAAACCATTTAGGCATTATATAAATAATGAATTCGTAGTTAAACTTTCTGTTTGGACAAAACAAAAAATGAATTATGCGTTCTTCTTAGCTTTGGCATTTTTTTTTTCTGGTCATTCGTAGTTGATGCTTGGATATGAGAACGAAAACACCTACTCGATCGTGTTCAAAAGTCAAAAACTTTTATGTACTTTTCAAAATTTACTTCAAACTGTGATGACATATAACGAAGATCTAATTGTTATGCATCATCAATATAAAGTTTTTTTTATATTATTAATCAATCATAAATTATAACATCACTAAAAATATTTGATTTCTATCATAATTACCTAATAAGTCACACATAAGATCAGGAGCGGAGTCAGAAATTTCATGTGAGGAAGTCACGACCAAATATACATAACATGAAAGAAAAATTAAAAAAAAAAAATAGTTAACATATAGAAACAAATTATATAAAATAAATTTAATATATAATTAACAACTTAATATAAATTACTCAAACATATTTATAGTTAACTTTAGTATTTTTTATTTTTTTTGTCTGAAATTGGTAGATGGTTTAGAATTTTGCCTTTGAGAAGTTGGACTTAGGCAGGTATTTTAAAGAAAAAAAATAGATATATAGAAAAAGTTGAAAACTTGGACTTTTCAGAAGGACTTTGATAAAGGTGTCTCTGGACTGGAAAATAATTTATTATACTTTCCTAAAAATCACACATGATCAGGGGCATAGTCATAAATTTTGTGTGAGGAGGTCATGACCAAATATATATAACATGAAATAAAAAAAATAAAAAAATTAGCTATACATATAGAAATGAATTATTTAAAACAAATTTGAAATATAATTAACAACTTAAAATAATATAAATTAGTCAAACATATTTATAGCTAACTTAAGTACATACGTTTCCTTCTAATTTTTTGATCTGAAATTGGTAAATGGTTTAGAATAGAGCTTTTGAGAAGTTGGACTTAGGCAGGTTTTTTAGAGAAAAAAGAATATAGGTATATATATATAAAAAATAAAATAAAAAGTTGAAAACTTGGACTATTCAGTAAAGGTGTCTCTGGACTGGAAAATAATTTTAGTCAATTCAACTATAATGACATATCTTAACCTGATCTCTACTGAAACCTTATTAGTTGGTACAATCGTTAGTAAATATTTATGTCTTTAAATCTTTAATTAGTTAACCACACGCAAAACACAGACACGAACCTGTGGATACCTACTGCACTAGGTAGCCACCCCAATAAACATGTCCATTTTGGTTTGGTGCTGTCGTGACACACATGGTGCACTCCGATCTCCACCTATGAGCTATAGTATGTGATTTGATGGATGCTTCATAAAAATAATTTTGAATGTAATTTATTTAGTTAGAATTGAGTTTGAAGTAAATTGATTTATATTTGGATGTTTTTGTTTTGAAAGCAAGTTTGATGTAAAAATTAGTGTAAAATTTTCAACTCAACTCAAAAGCTATTTTTTATAGCTTATAGTCAGAATCACTTCTGGAGGTAAAATCAATTTTACCTAACAAAAATCAAACATCTTATTTTACTAAAATTCACGTTTGAGGCACAATCAATTTGGAGGTTCCAACATGAAACCAAATTAACACACGTGTATGTGTCACTACTCTCATGGCGCGCGCACCCTCTTACTATCTATTCCGATTTGCCGCGTTACATTCGAGTCAACTCAATTATTCACCCCAAGGGGGGTGAGTCACGAGAGTTCAAAAACGTGCTGGCGGTAAATAGACAATACAGAATTGCAGATTCCAACTTATTAGTCAATATATACTACTCTTATTAGCATCATGATTCATGAGAGAAGAGACAACCTTGCTAGTCATGCACTATTTTTTTTTTTTTTAATAAGCCTAGTCATGCACTACTCTTATCATGATAATATTTTTTATTTTTTATTTTTAAAATATATTTTTTTGTGGTCAATATGAGAATTTTCATGGAAGTAACACTATTCTCATTATTATCTAAGTTGCTAAAATCCGACAATTCGTACAAGTTGTCTGAATGGGTTTGACAAAATATTAATTAAATACTTGTAAATAGTTTTTTAAAAATATTATTTAGTAATCAATGTGTTGGTTTGGGTGGAAGGAGCTTCCTTTCGTAAGCATGCACTAGGGGTTCGATCATTATATTCATGTGTATGGAAAAACATTATTGAGAGAGATCCTGCTTAGCGATAATGCTCCAAAAGATTAGTGTCACACTTATTGAGTTAAAGGATATCCTGAGAAATAAAAAAATTTATTACTCATTTAGCAAAGAATGGCCTTGGTCCTGTATTAATTGCATCTTTTTAATTTTATTTTTTAACTCGTGTTTTCCATTCAAATTGTTTTTTTTTTTATTGATTCATAAGTTATTATTCATATACAATTCGTGATCAGATGCTTTCTTATCGAAGCATTGCTGCAAATTCTTTTACAGTAAATCAATTCAAAATTAGGGTGAAAAAAAATTATCCTATGAATGCGATGGTTTTTGCTTGAGTTAATTTCAACATCAAACCAGAGTTCTCTCTTTTTACTTTCCATATCTAGAATGGAATGGGACAATAAAAGCAACACATGACCAATTTGTCAACAACATTCTATCTTGATCTGGAGGAATGGCTTATGACAGGAGTTGGCAAAACAGGGTCACAAGACTCACAGCTAGCCATATGCAAGTTGCTATCACTGAATGGGACATATAATGTGAACGGCACATATGTATCTCTCATTCTCTCTTATACACCTTTCATAATCCATATGCTTAAGATACGATAACATGATCATATGCGGGGAAAATATTATTCATTCCGTAAATCAATAGTGTTGCTGACTTGCTGTGGTCATATATGCGGGTGACAGCGGGTCCATCTCTCTCCTGCAATGCAATCACTGACCGTATATATATTTGTCCTCTAATGCAACTAAGTGCATTATTTACATTTTTTTCAGCACAATTATTTTTAAGAGTAATGTCGGTAATCACATTCCTGTATCAATATATTTATTTTATTTGTTTAGGTAAATATATAAAGTAAAAAGAGTTATAAAAGTGTTAAGATGTGTATTTTAATATTTTGTTATTTAAAGAAGTGATATAAAACTAATATAATTTTTTACGTGTAAATATTATTTCTGTTTTGGTAATTAATTAAGCATTGAGTATAGTTGCGTCAAAAAGAAAAAGCATTGAGTATAGTCATAATCAGTGTGCTATACATTTGATCTCATTATTCCCTTTAAAAGGTTAAATCTTTATAATTATTTGTTTGATTTCAAGTTTGATTGGAAAAATTAATCAGTAAATTGTTTTTTTTTTAAAATAAATCAAAAGTAATCTTCAATTTCAATTGAGTTTTATATAAGTAATAACTAAAATTATTAAGTTAAATTGTCTTTATGTTATCAATTTATATATTGATAACATAAAGACATATTTTTTTTTTTTGGGTGCTCCGTTCTTTTTTTTTTTTTTGGGTGCTCAACATAAAGACAATTTTATTAAGACTGTAGTGTATACTAATGTTCTAGAATAAATTGATAACATTGGATTGGGATTGGGAATCTGGGATTGGGTAATGTTAAAGACAACCAGAAGGTCTTAAGAGTATTCTTAAATTCAATTGCTATTCTAACGACGTTCATCTGTATTTGTAATTTTATATGCATTATCGAAGTCCTTTTCATGCTTTTAATTTCTGCTCTAGAAGTGTTTATGTTCCATACGATAAGATAATGCAGAACAGGATCCTTAAGTTTTTCTTTCTTTCTTTTTATTTTTTGGGATATTAACAGGTTATGCAGAATCCAGTTACTTGAGTTGTTTGAGTTGGTCTCGGTTTGCTCCTCTGATATCCTAAAAAGGTAATGATATTTGGATATAAATTTTGATATCATGTATGAACACCTTATAATTTATGGAGGTGTTTTGTGAGTGATGAAATATATGATAAGAGACAAAAAAATAATAAATAAGTTTTTTGGAGTATTTCTTATACGGTATTGAACATCATTTTTGTGTCCAAATGTCATTATTCCATCCTAAATATACCACTGACGTCTTGATCAGCATTCTCAAAAGTCGATATATACATACATATAAAAATTTATATACATACATAAATATATATATATATATATATATATATATATTTTTATTTTTTAAACAAATGTACCAAATACTCTATCAATAAAATATTCCATTATCAACAAGATTTCGATTGTTCAATGATAGTTATCAATAATTTTTTTCTCTCCCTCCATGAGTACCCTATGAATCCCACATGTCAATAGAAGATAACAGCAGTTTCAATTCAACTTTCAACAAGTGAGACTCTATCATGATTATTGTTTTTACATAAAATAATGATTTGTGGTGTGCTGTAGTGATAATACATATTTTTAAGAAAGAATTTAAAAATTATATAAAATTCAATAAAGTAATATTAAAGTAATTAATTTTTATATATGAAGATTTTTTATTTATAAATTTATATATATAAATATTTATGTATTTAATGAACAAAATAACTATATTTTTATCAGATTGTAAGCATTGAGAGATCTTTACGGACTGTGTCACTGTAGAATTTTTCATGGATTAAAGAAAAACGACATTAGTGGACTTAACGTCGTATATCTTGACCCAAAACTTTAAGATATTACATTTCTACTAATATATATAACCTTCAAATTGTCAAATTCTTTCCAATGTGGGGCTTCTGCATCTGTATCTCACTAACATTTGGAACTCCAAACAATATCCGCGTCGAGTGTGAGTCCATAAGCCCCACTCACCTCCAAATTGGGCCACAATGCTCTTCTTCATATTGGCACTATTGTTGCCCATCATCTACAACAAAATATTGTCTAGCCTCTAAATTGCTAAGAAGAATTTTGACACGAGAGATACCCCACACATGGATCCAACGATAGCCGCTCGTCTTTTTTCCAATACTCATCCTACTTGAACCGATCAACTTTGATATAGATAATCCTCTATCCGCATCTTCCAAATCCGAAGTCTTTGCCATCAAACTTCTCCATCATCACACCTTTTCTTCTTCTAAATCACTTCCACTATACTTCCGCTAAACTTATGATCCCTTAAAGAACCCGAAGCTTTTATACCAATTGTTGGGATTAGTAGAGCCCAAAGCACCGAGGTAATTAATATTCTTCCATGGGTTAAAGTAAAGAACTACATGAGTGAGCTATATCATATCTTGACCCAGTGACGACTCCTTAAATTTTGGTTAGTGTGGATAAAAAATAGTCTATAATATTTAGACTAAAGGAAAATATTATATATACATAAGAGATAAAAACAATAATCTAAAATACACAAAATATAATGTGATCCGGTTTCAATGTGAGACCAAAGTCGACGAGTGGGGAATGAGAAGCAATTCACTAAGCAAAAGATGAAAGATTACAAAATTAATTTTTGCTCTCACTGAATCCTCAATTACAACCAAATGTCTCTCACAAATCTCATGGAATAAAAACAAGATACTGAAACTTTTACCAGATGACCAGTGATGACTTGACATGGGGGTAACATCTAAATTTTCACAAGGACAAAAAAAAAATACTAAATATATTATTACTAAATTACATGCATCCGTCTCCTCCCTGTATTGACTTTAAACCTTCTTTATCTATGTCTTAATCAAACTTAAAATTCCCAAAAAATTATATATTCTTTAACATACAAGACAAAATGTTAACCAACACCTACAAAAATATTAATCAACTAATGAGTTTGAATGTACAATGTCGTTTTTTTTTTGGCACCAGGATCCCTTGAGCATGTGGTCCTGGGTTCGATCCCTGGATCTGTGTCTATGGAAAAAAATTCTTTGGCAGGCGTCACCTGCTTAGGCGTGTCACAGTACCCTGAGAGATTAGTCTCTCACCTATCAGGTGGGAGGACACTCTGGGAAAAAAAATAACTAAATCTATCTATAAACAATACAATTTTATCCCCAATGCAATGTAGTTTTGTCATGTGTCATCTTCTCTATACTGGAAATGCATCAATGTTTATGGATGCCAAGTGTCAACACTACAATATTTTGGATTTATTATTTGATTTATAAATACACTTAGGATTTAATTGGTATACATTGACAGTGTAAAGTTTTTTTACACTGTCAACCAATCAAAAATTGATACCCCATTACAAATCTTTGATTCTTATCCTAACCACCTTAAAAGTCATCAATTTCATGATTTCTGATTTGTTGTCAGAGTAAAAATCTTTACACTGACAGTGTATAGAAATTAAACTCATAAACTTAATACAAAATAGCACAACAAAAATAAAAAAATGAACCAAAATTAACTAAATTTAAATCAAATAATAAATCAAATTTCAATTTTACATAAATATTGTTATTTAAAAACTAATTTTAAAATTTCAAAATTGAATTTAAATCACTATAAAATTTCAAGTTTCTATAAACAATATTATTTTGTCCCCTATGCAATATAGTTTTGTCATGTGTCATTATCTCTATACAGGAAATACATCAATGTTTATGGATGATAAGTGTCAACACTACAATTTTTGGATTTATTATTTGATTTATAAATAAATTTAATACAAAATAGCACAACAAAAATAAAAAAATGAATCAAAATTAACTAAATTTGAATCAAATAATAAATCAAATTTCAAGTTTACGTAAATATTGTTATTTAAAAACTAAATTTTAAATTTCAAAATTGAATTTAAATCAACTATAAATTTTCAAGTTTACGTAAATATTTTTATTTAAAAACTTGAAATTAAATCAAATAATAAATAAAATTTCAAGTTTGCGTAAATATTATTATTTAAAAACTAATTTTAAATTTCAAAATTGAATTCAAATCAACTATAAAATTCCAAGTTTACGTAAACATTGTTATTTGAAAAATTGAAATTAAATCAAATAATAAATTAAATTTCAAGTTTACATAAATATTGTTATTTAAAAACTAATTTTTAAATTTCAAAATTGAATTTAAATCAACTTTAAAATTTAGGTTAATATTCGTAAATTTAAATTTAAATGTAAATCAAATAATAAATCAAATTTGGGTTACGTAAATTTGAATTTCAATAAAATAATAAGTCAAATTTAAATTTGGGATACGTAAATTTGAAGTTTACGTAAATATTGTTATTTAAAAATTAATTTTAAATTTTTTTGTTTGTTTTGTTTATTAGGGCTTAGCCCCCGTTGCTTTCTAAAAAAAAATTAATTTTTAAATTTCAAAATTGAATTTAACTATAAAATTTAGGTTAGTTTCAAAAATTTAATTTTAAATATAAATAATCTTAACTAATTATTTAATTTATTGGAATTTTATTTTCCATTTTAAGGTCATACCTAAAATGGAATTACCTAAATCTTACGTAAATTTTATCATATTTGAAATTAAATTTAAATTCCGTAAATTTAAATAGAAATTGGGATTTTAATTTTAAATTTTATTAATCTTATCTAATTATTTAAATTATTTCAAATTTAAAGTAATAGAAGATGGTGATGAATAAACAAAATTTATGTAAATCTTAACAAAATTAAAATTAAAATAAAATTTAAATTCATAAATTTAAATTTAAATTAGAATTTAAATTTTAAATTTAACTAATCTTATCTAAATATTTAAACTATTTCAATTCGAATTTAACTGATAAAAAATGTGTGTCAATCATCTTATCTCACTTTTTTAAATGTCTCGCAACCATTTTATTTAGTCACGTAAATCTTATCTACAATAATTGTTTAAAGACTAAATTTTAAATTCCAACTTTGAGATAAAATCAAATATCAGATTTAAAATTAAATGAAATTGTTTTGCTTAAATCCCTATCTTAATCTATATATATCTTCACTATTTACTTATTCCCTTCAATTTCCCTTTTGACTTAAAATGGCCTCCGAATATACTTTTCCTGATGACATAATGCCTAAAAAGGAGGATTGAACGAACGATGTTAAGGTTATGCGGATATGGTATGTACCAGGTTTCGATGATGCGAAAAAAATCATATTCTATGGAGATGATATTGATGGATGAGAAGGTTGATTAATTATATTTACCATTTTTTTAAAATTTACTTTTCTATTCTTATTTGATATTTACTAATTTGTCTATATTTTGTAGGGATAAAAAATACCAGCTTCTATACGGAGGACAATAATATAAAGGATTCAGCCTAAACTAGCTGAACACAATATTTGATTTTGGGGTGGCTTCAAATGGTGGTGACTATAGAACAATGAGACATCAATATCGACTAAATTTGAAATACGAGACAGATGTGTAGATTATGGAAAATTTGAATATTGAAAGGAGTCCTTACACATTTTATTCGTTTTCCAATGTCAGTGACAACAATTTCAACAGATGTTATTTAGTAGGTAAGTTCTACTATTGTTTACGATTATCGTCTCATTATTCAATCGAAATATTCCTTTCTCATTTTTAGTATTTATCGTTTCATGTACAGTGTAATTGGTCTTCTTACTGCTTTTCGTCCTAAACGATAAATTTTAAAGTATGGAAAGAAATCCAAATTAAGGGTTTTGGAGTTGTACAATGATGGGTATTGATATTGTCATTATAGATTAATAGTTCCAAATTTATTTTAGTTACTCCAAATTATTGGGTGCTCGTTAGTGTCCATTGTTTGAGATATTTTAGTCCTTGATCCTAACAATATATCAAATTTTATAATCAATATTTTATTTCTAAAATTATTAAATACGTCATTTAAACTTAACTAATTATATGATATTCACATGCATTATATATTTTATATAATTTGTGTATACAATGTTAAAAAGTTTTATATAATTGATATGTCAAAATTCAAAAGTTATCTTATAATACTAAAATTATTAATCTAACAATTTAAAAATTCGATCCTCAACGGTTTGTCTGTTTACTATCTCTCCTTCCTTCGGCTGCCAAAACAAGTTCTTAAGACTTTGGTGTGTATTTAGAGAAACTTCCTTTGGGGTGGGTGTGAGGAAAAGAGGAAAATTCCTTGGGTTAGGTGAGAGGTGGTGTGTAAACCAAAAAAAAAGGGAGGTTTAGGAGTGAAGAACTTAGAATGGTTTAACTTAGCCCTTCTCGCCAAATAGAGGTGGAGGTTTCTTGTTGATGAGGGTGGCTTGTGGGCTAGAATCCTTACCTCTAGGTATGGGTTAGCTAGAGGTGGGGTGTTACCTAATAGAGGGGCTAGGAGGGGTTTCAATGTGTCTTCTTGGTGGGTCGGTATAAGACTGGTTGGGGGTTATTTTGGGTTGTCAGACTGGGTTGGTGAGGGCCTTAGGAAAAGGGTAGGGAGTGGGGACAAAACGCTTTTTTGGTAGGAGGTATGGGTGGGGGTGCATAGTTTGAAAGAGCTCTTTCCTAGGTTGTTCCTCATCTCTCAAGATCAAAATCAGTTGATACAAAATTTCGGGGAGTGATGTTGGGAGAGTTGGGAGTGGTCGTTTAGGTGGAGAAGGAGGTTGTTTGTTTGGGAAGAGGTCTTACTTGAGGAACTAAAAACCATCCTTTTGTATGTGCCTTTGTTTAAAGATAGAGGTGATGTATGGTTTTGGTCTCTTGACTCCTCTGGTATCTTTAGCACCATATCTGCATATAGCTTCTTGGAAAGGAGACTTAGCTCGGCCAATGCTTCATTGGGAGATCCTCATTCGGCCCTTAGTTTGGTTTGGAAAGGAAAAGCTCCGTCCAACGTCTTGGCCTTCTCTTGGCAAGCGCTCTTGGATAGAATTCCTACAAAGGTGAATTTATTCTTTAGAAGGGTTTTGCTCTCCCAACAGTCATTGTTGTGTGTCTTTTGTGGTTTAGAAGTGGAAACTGCTGAACATCTGTTCTTGTCCTACTTCTTGGCACAATTAGTTTGGACCAAAGTTTATGGATGGCTTGGTATTCCTGTGGTGTTGCCGTCAGCTCTTGGTGACCACTTTTTACAACATAGGGGATTGTTTGCTGGGAGAAAAAAGAAAAATAAAGGTGTAATTATTTGGCATACAGTTTTGTGGTCCATTTGGCTTGAAAGAAATGCATTGATCTTCAAGGGGAGCAATCTGGAATTCTCTAGGCTCATGGATGTGATAAAGACAAAATCTTGGTTATGGTTGAATGCTTCCCAAGAAGGTAATGCAACCTTTTCAGACTGGTGTGTGAATCCATTTGGATGTGTGCTGTGATTGGGCTAGGCTGTACTCACCTTGTCCAGGTTCTGGATGGCTTCCCCCTCCTTTTGTTTTCTGTTTATACTGGTTTGGATTGGCAGGACTATCTCTTCCTTGGGTTTCAGTTGGCTAAGTATAGCCTCGGGTTTCTATTTTGTTTTCTTTTTTTGCTGCATAGGATGCTTGTTTTCTGGCGGTCTTTTTGCTGGGCGGGGTGTTTTGTGCTAAATGGGATGGGTACCTTTCTTTGGGATTGTTGTAATCTGATGGTGCCTTATCTTTTGTTTTCTTCTTTTGCCCCTTCTCTTGTATATGGTTTTGAGTACACCTAGTGCTCATTTCTATATAATTCTTTGGTTTATAATATATATATATATATATATATATATATATATATATATATATATATATATATATATATATATATATATATATATATTTCTACAATTATTAAATAAGTCATTTAAACTTAACTAATTATATGATATTCACATGCATTATATATTTTATATAATTTGTGTATATTATGTTAAAAAAATTTATATAATTGATATGTTAAAATTCAAAAGTTATCTCATAATACTAAAATCATTAATCAAATAATTTAAAAATCAATCATAATTTATCCCATGCGTGTACGGGATCAAATTCTAGTTATAAACATAATAGGCCCAAAAGTTACAACGCCAACATGATGCGTGAAATGCACTCTTGACCTCAAAGTCAAGATATAGCGAGGAAATTCTAAATGTCTTACTCCTTCCGATCTACTCCCTCCGATCCTTATTATAAGAGGCAAATGACTACTTTTTTTTGGTCCAAAATATAAGAGACATGTATGTATTTTGACAAATATTAAATGCTCATTTCCAATTTTACCCTTATTTATAATAGAGTTTATATTTACGAGACAATGCAACTTTCAATACAAGTAAGTTTGTTCATTAATTATTGAAGGGTTAAATTTGTAAATTTATATGAATATTAATTACAAATAGCTTATTTCAATGCATTTCCTTGGTCTGTGTGTTTTAGGATTTTGCCTCTTATATATAGGACCAGAGGGAGTATAATGTAAGAAAAAAAAATTTAAATTTTTTGGTCCAAAATATAAGGAAATTTCAACTACTTTTTTCTCATTTAATGAAGTTATTCTCAATCACCCTTCATTTAATACAAATTTGTTTTCCAATGACTCTTTTTATTCTCAATAACACAAGCTTAATAAATAAGAGGAAGGGTAATTTAGGTAATAAACTTAATTTTTTATTGTCAATGACTCTATTAAATGAGATCAACTAACTATCTTAATATATGTGTCCCATTTAATTTTTGCTTACAATAGAGATCGGAGGGAGTATATTATAATAGTAGCATAGATTAGGGACTATTCTTGAATTTCAAATTTCGTTGTCACTTTGGTCGTCGACTTCAACAATGACAAACACGAAACTTTATATATAGTCAAAGTCAAGGAGATATTTAATCATTCATTTGGTATGAATTGAATCGTTAGATGCATATATGGCGACTTGCTTGCAAAATGTAATGCCGTTTCCATACCACGTTTCCATACCACTCAACAAACCTTTATGATTAAGACTTAATTGCAATTTTAATTCTGGTTAATTTATAAATGGATGATTTTGTCTCCTGTGATTTTAATTGCTCAAATTAAATTTCTCTAATTTTAAAATCAAACAAATAAAGTCTCTATAGTTCCAATTACTCGAATCAAGATCGTGTAATTTTAAAAATGGGTGATTTTAGAATAAAAAATATGTAATATATACAGGTAGAAATACTGGGGCCCGTTTGCTTTGTTTCCAGTTTTCATTTTCTATTTTTAGAAATAATTACAAAATTGCCACCTTGTTTTCATTCTGTTTCTTGTTTGCAGAAATTTGTACAAGAAACACTGAAAACAACTTTTTTACGTTTTCACTATTTCCTGTACAAATCTTTGGAAACAGGAACATAATGAAAATAAGTGACAATTTTATAATTATTTCTGAAAACAGAAAATGGAAACAAGAAACTGGAAATAAAACAAACAGGCCTAGGTTTTGAGCTTGTATGAACAAAATCCTTAGACAACACCATATCTAGCAGTTAATTTGTACTAATATAACCTCTCTTTTTTTATGTTCTGTGTTGGTAACTCGATAAAATCATTTGTCACATTAAAAAAACATAATTGCCACATATAAAAGAAAAAAACACTTATATAATTTGTACTAATATTAGATTTCCCCCCTTGTTTCATAGAACAAGAAGGGACCTTGTTTGAACCGTCTAAAAATCTCGTTATGGAACCCCTCGGCTTGGCACACAAGATACGTCATAAGCCTTATTTTGATATTTGACCGGGTATCTTCACAGATAAAGATGTGAGACTAACCCCTAGATTGGGGTTGATGGTTAGAAAAAGTTCTCTCCAAAGTAACGACTTTATGATTCCAATCCATGACCTTATAAGTAAAGTTCGTCTAAAGATATAATCTACTTTTACTGTGACCAGTTACTTTTGATATATAATCACTTCGACTTGTTGGTATTAATATAACTTTAGCTGTTAATATTTATTTCCAATTTGACATAAAATAAAATTTGATAATATTGCTTCCAAACATTAAGAAACCTATATTCATAGTGTATGAAATATTTAATTTATTTATTTTTGCTAAAAACGGTAGTGCAGCAAGCGTAGGGATGACAATTTGGATCCTACCCGATGGGTACCCGCAAAAAATACCCACAACAGATAGGGTAAATATCCGCTTTATGAGTTTGGGTCCGGGTCTGGGTAATTACCCGTAAATAAGAGAGGGTATGGGGTGCGGGTATGAGTACTTTAGTACCCCGCCCCGCACCCATATATATATATATATATATATATAGGTTTGGCCTAAGGTGCACCACCCACATGTCACATTGTGGTTGGTTAGTTGACCATTCAACCCACATGTCACTTGGTTGGGTGGTATATATATATATATATATATATATATATATATATATCAATTTTTAATAGTAAAATTAATGTAAAAGTTCTAAACTTTGGGCTCATTAGTGTTTTTCACTTTCCGTACTTACAAGTTCATGAATATTTATTGTTTTGGAAGTTTATTGTCATATTTACTCGTTTTTGATGTATTAGATGTTTTTATTTAGTTTAATACTTTGGTATGTAATGTTTCATGAGTAGATTTGAAAGATCTTTGAATGATTTTTTAATTGAGTTATAATGTTCTTTATGTTTTTTATTTTTTTTTTAGTTAAAATACGGGTAACGGATACAAGTGTATGTATTTAGGTATCCAGAGAGTGCGAGTAAGGGTACTAAAGTATACCCACACAAGTCCGAGTCCCTTTTTTTTTTCAAATGTGGAGTTGGGACAGGTATTATAATACCCTATACAGACCCTATCCATGATCATCCCTAAGCAAGCGTGTATCTATGGAACATGGGATGATATACTCGATAAGATGAAACATTGATGACGCGCATATGAATTATTGTGCTAGACATGCTCAACTAGCTAGAGGTGCAGCACAAGCGGGGCGTACCTGTTGAGAATGGACAAGCCAAAGTACAGTATATAAAATCTTGCAAATGTTACAATAAAATGGCCAAACTAGCTACATCGGAAATAAGATTTTACTTTAGGAGATTTTGATCTCCTAAGGGAAAAGTGGGGTAGAGAATATTAGGCAGCATTGTAGCAAAGTGTTTGATCATCAAAAAAGCCAATCTTTGCTGTGTGCAACGTTTTCTTGGAAAGTCAGAAAAGTTTAAGAGCAAAGTAATTAACTAATTAAGTGAAAACAATAATATAAAGCAATTTCTTGTATTGAGCTGCACATCTTGGTCTGGTCCATGATGCTTCCGATCAAGTTGTCAACTGTCTCAACCAAGATATTGAAAATGGGGTGTGATATTGAAAAGCTTGGAAAATATAGATTTGAAACTGTGCGGCAGTTAAAGGCTAAGCTTAAGAAAGTTTTTCCTCCTACAACTTTATGAGATTTGGTGCATGCATGCCACTTCTGAAACTCAACAGGGCCATTAACCACCACCCTATATTCTGTTTAAAACATTAAATTATCTGATAGATGACTTTACAGTTTGCTTGTAAGCTTCATATAAACCATGGGATGAGGATTTGTTGTCATATTTTAGTGTATCACATCCTATTTTAATCAATAATATATTATCAAATTAATTAATATATCTTGAAATTTTAAAATGTTAAAGTGTGTAACAATCTATAATTAATAAAAATAAAGCGTGATGCACTACAATAAGACGGTCGGTCCTCATCCCACACAATTATAGGCAATTTGATTTTCTTCTTGTTCATTTTTAATTTTTTTTATTCAAAACGTACCAATATCATTTGCACGTGCCGCACAAACACTTTTAAGGAGAGTGGGATAAGCACTTATTCCAACTTTTGAAAATAATATCATGAAAAATAAAGGAAGATGATATCTTAATTAATAATTATATCTTTCTTAGTTTCTTTACCCACCACCTAGCAAATATCCACATGAACATTTATTCAAACATTTCAGCTGCGTGCCCCTAAGACATTTTGACTGATATCTGTTCGGTTTGATTCTTTTCTATGAACTTGTGACCGAAACTTCTCTCTGCCGATATGCTCCACCTAATAATTGTTACAAACTTTCACTTAAACTTTTAATCTCCAAAACACACGTGTCGCTTTCCCCTCATTTCCTCTGTAGATCCACTTTGAAGATTCCATTTGCTGTACAAAATACAAGCTAGCAGCAGTAAAACATAGGTGCTGTATAACCAAAAACAGGATCTATAGGTATTAGCTAGGTAAGATGGTAAAGATATTTGAGTGACAGAAGATATTTAGTAAAGTTAGCAAAGGTGGTCAACTTTTTGATTTTTCGATTTTTTTTCCTGGATAAAGATTTTTCGAATCTTTATAATTATAATTATATTAGAAACCTTCACTAAAGTTGGTGATTTATCCTAACCTTCACATTGGAAAAGTCTCCCCCTCGTTCTAAAGACAAAAGGTAAGTATATTTATATTAGCACATATTATGTTAAAAACATTTAAAGTGATCATTTTTTCATAAATTTTATTGAAGACTTAAATATGTCATTTAAAAAAGTTAAAAGGAGTAAGACTGGAATGTTCAATGACTTACATCGGAATTTATAAGAAATTTATCATTCATGTGATAAAATATATGCAAGTATTAAATTCTTTTTAATTAAAATCTTAATTACGTCCGATAAATAAAATAAAGCTTAATTGCCAAATGGCCGGTCACCAAAAGGAAAAGTCCTTTTAAATTTGAACTCTTTTATGGATTATATGTATATATATAAGATTCCAAAACGATTTCTTTGTTCCTTGCAAAGTATTATACCTAATGCCACAATAATTGAGGATTAGCTAGCTTCGAATCTGTTAAGATGTGCATGTTCATTCGTCATGCGGAATTTGAATCGAACGAAAGACGATTTACCTGATTTTGTCCAAGTTTAGCGAGATAATTCAGCGATAAATGACAAATTTTACTGGAATTCATGCTCCAGAAGGGATGCCTGACAACTTAATTAGACCGTGTTCTATGTGTACGTATAATCTCCATTATTGGGATTAACTGAATACGTTAATGGTTGCGTGGCTTTATGTACCAGGTTTATACGTGTATTCTTTGGACTGGCCGGTTCTCTAATCTCCAGTTAGTTACGTTAGTTTGCAGCGAAAATAATTAATGACTCACATGATCAATTTCAAACGTAAGGGAAAACAATTCATAATTCAAAATTTAAAATCACCTTAACTGTAGTTGTAGAATGTAGAATGCGTACTGGATCCAGAAGCTGCAGGCAGGAGCAGGACCCACATAAGAATTGTCACACAGCAACGAAACCTTTTTTTTTTTTTTGAGGACTCAGACAGCAACGCAACTTACCATTTGGGTAATGCTGTCAAATATATGATAAATATTATTTTCCCCTTCCTCTATATTTCTAGTTTTTAAATACCTTTTGATACGGTACTAAAATTCCTTTTTAGTTCTTGTCAGAAAAAAAATTCCTCTTTTTTTTTAATGAAAAGTTTAGGTGAGTTGGGTCTTAGAGGCTCACCAGGGTCAGGACAGGTCTTACGGCTCAACGAGCACTTACAGAGGTACTTACAAATTACCTACCAACGAGGTCCTCACGTCGGCAGTGAGATTCGAACTCACGACCTTGTGGGTCGTATCATTACCAACTGGACCAACTTTTGTTGGAAAAAAAAAATTCCTTTTAGTTTTTGACTTTGCTATCTTTATTTTTACATAATTAAGATAATTTCTAATGGAAGTCATCTGATGTCTCTTAAGTTTAAGGAATTAAAAAAATAAGACAAAATTACATTTTTAATCCCTTAAGTTATTTATTTTGTTTAAATCGGTCCCTTAAATTTTTTTTGTGACAAACTAGACCCTTAATTTAGGTTCGGGTGACAAATTGGTCCCTTAAGTTTTTTTGTGACAAACTAGACCCTTAAGTTATGTTCGGGTGACAAATTGGTCCCTTAAGACAATAAAAATAATAAATTAAGGGTCTAATTTATTGGTCCCTTTGACAAATTAAGGGACCAATTTGTTACCCGAACATAACTTAAGGGTCTAGTTTGTCACAAAAAACTTAAGGGACCAATTTGTCACCCGAACCTAACTTAAGGGTCTAGTTTGTCACAAAAAAAATCTTAAGGGACCAATTTGAACAAAACAAATAACTTAAGGGACTAAAAGTATAATTTAGCCAAAAAAAATAAGGTTTTTTTCATTGAAAATGAATGTTTCAATATTTTAACAAGTGTTAATTACATTTAACTTTACAATAAAAACTTTATTTTTATTAAATTCCTTAACCAATGTTCCATTTCTTCCAAAAATAATAACTGTCACAGTCAAATTTTCAATTATATGAGATCAATGTGTTTTGATACAAGTGGAAAGAGTTTGGGATCTCTTAAACATATGATCTTGGATTCCAAAATTTATATTTATGAAAAAACACGATTGGGATTAAGAGTGGTCTCCGCTTAGACATCTGATCATATCCAGGGATGACAATTTTTACCCATACATGGGATCCTCGCGGGGACGGGGAGTATACCCTTCGCCCCGTGGGGTCCTCATCCCCGAGAACCTTACAAAAATACCTTATACATACATACATACATACATACATACATATATATATATATATATATATATATATATATATAATTTATTAAATTAATAAAAGAAACTTAAAATATATCTCATTTAAAGATCAAAAGTCGTAGCTTCAAACACAACGACTAAACCTGTCACTCTATTAAATTAAATCACTTTACAAATTTTCTGTAAATTCTTAAAAGCAAAAGTGGGCCGAGGGTTCTGAAATCCAAAAAGCATCTGTAGGAAAAAAAAATTCAAATTGATAACGGGGAAGTTGTGGTTTGGGTCTGGATCGGTTGTCCTTTCGAGGTCCCCATGGGGATCCGTGAGGAGGCGGGGATGGGGACAGGGGAGAATACTCTCCGAGACGGGGAACAAGGATGGGGATGAGGAGGAACCAGTGACCCATTAACCCAGTATCTTGACCGAGTCGATCACCGGTTTGGTTTTAATAACATTGTGTGTGATTAATTAAATGAAATTACAAACATGTTCAAATATACATCAAAAGTCTTTGGCTAAAGAACTTTTTCCTTTCCTAGTTAGCTGGGACAGAAAATAAGAATAATTAAGATGCAACTTGTCCACCAATTGTACGAGTTTGGGTATTCATTTCAATGTGTGTGGATTAATAGCCGAAAAGTGGTTATTTCAATATAATCTATTATAATAAAATTATTTTTATATTTGTATAAATTAGTTTTTTTTTTTTTGACAATAACTGTATATATCAGTTCAAAAATGATTTTAAGATGTATCTATTTCATTTTGATATGGGTAAAAAATATCTTTTATTTCAATAATCTATTTCATTTGTTTTGTTGAAGACTGGTGTACTTTTTTCTGTCTAACTTTGAGCACGTGATAGGGTGTTGCTTTTCAACCCTTTCTAGAGTGTGGGGAGAGTTTTCATTATGATGCTTAAGTTAGACCTTATAAATGAATTATTGTAATTATCGAATAAAAATATAGTAAATTACAAAAAGTGATATGAAATTATTTCTATAATTTAATAATATTTGATTGATAATTAGTTTTGTATGAGTGAAATGGGAAAAATGTTATGATTATTTTTAAAAATTAATATTTTTAAATAAATTTCAAACTTCTACTTTTTCTAAAAATTGTTTTTTTATAAAAATTACAATTTTTTAATTTAATTAACATATCATATTAAACTCGAAACATTTTTTTAAAATAAAAATCTAAAAACTATTTTATGGAAAATAATCTTTCCTGAGCACCCACATACTTTTAGTTTTTGGATTATTCTAAGATCGCCATCATAAAAGAAACAATTTTGACTGAAATATTTGTTAAAATATGCTTGCAGACTGGCACTTTCGCTATTCATTCATTTTTGACAATGAATAATGAAGGGAACCTTATTCTCTTTCAGCTAAGGGTGGATGAGAGGCTCTGCATAATAGAATTTTTTTTTTCTAAGGTGGTCCTTTAAAGAGATAGATTATAATATTTCATTGGGTATAATTCTCTGAGTTCCACTATATAAGATAGACATATTAGTCCAAGAGAGACACAACAGCTACTAAGTAAAACCGTAGCTTGTATCCTAATTCCAGCTCTTTCCCACAATTATAGTTATTACTAGAGCTGCAATTAATGTTGCTGTGCGGTTTACATTGCATTTAGCAGAGTGATTTCAGGAAACTGTAAAGCACAGGGAAAGAAAGAAAGCCTTGAAGTTGAAGGTATGAGAGTCATCAAGCTTTAATTAATTTTTTCTCTATTTAGTAATTAGTTTAGCTTGCAATTGCCATCGTCTAATTTTTAGCTAGCCATTTTTTTTTGTTATCATGATATTGATATGAAATATTCATCAGTTTCGCCGATGACTAATCTTTGTCGGGGAACCTAGCTAGTCACCTTTAGTGGAGTCTCCCCTCCCAACCACGTTTTTTTTCATCCACAAGGCTTGAACCGAGACCTTGCTTAAGAAATCCGAGCCTAGTTCTACTCGAACCAACATAATGTTATTTGTATACCTGACACTTGATTAACGATGTTGATTAATAAAAATGTTCAAGTGGATGATTGATAAGTTGATTAATTATGTCAGAATCTTAATTAATGATGTCAAAATCGGATGGAGATCTTCTGTCCCATTTTCCTGTCACATACTCTATCCCCCATCAATTACAATTTGCCACTTAATAAAATAAAATCTTAACTCGTTAATACTTATGCACATTCTCAGTTTTTGATTGGTTGGGGACACCGAGATACCATTTTTTGGGACAGCAGATTTGTATCTGTCAAAATCTTGGATGTATAAGGCCATCTCCATCTCAGTACCCCATATTTTTACTTTTGGGGGATTTTTTTAAATGGGTCCCACATTGATATATATCACTCATTTCTACTTTTTACAATTTAAGCATCTCATATCTTCAATCCAACAACTTCAAAAAAGTTCTTAAATGGACCCTATCAATGACTCCACATCCTTATATTTCATCTATAATTTATTGATTACCCTCAGTTATATTCTATATTTTTTTATTTAAAAAAAATATAATTGGCCCACAAGCAAGATAAGGAGTGCTTCTACAAACACCCATGCTTCATAAGCATCTCTTTCAAAATGAACTCAACGGCAAGCACAAGGTCTTAAGAGGCAAGATCCTCTTTTTCCTAACTGTTGGAGATGGCCTAAATGACATTATTGCTGTTGTTCAATGGCATTAATTCATACGAGTTTATTACTTATTAATTAGTAGTTTGTGAGATAAATATGTGCAGATGTAATTAATATTTCTTACATGCATCTAAGCAGTCGTCAGAAGATAGAATAAGCAGTTGTCTTTATATTTTGGGAAAGTGTTACATGTGAAAATTAAACTGAAAGACTGTTTCATAAAAATAATTCTTCCATTCATTCATTCCTCGTGAATATAATAGTTATTAGTTTTAGGCAATGATGTGATTACTTACATAAAACACATCCAAGTTGTGAGGATTGCATAACCAATCAAGGACATTTCGGGAAGGAACAGCTATTTCCTAATCTAAATAAGAATAAGTAGAATGCTAATAAGTGTACTTAGGATATTGTTTAAGGAATCAAGAAAGAAAAAATTTATACGAGAAATAATATATTTAGTATTTTGAAAAGTACTAGTTTCCTAATACAAATTTTTCTTTTATGGGTTTCTTAATCAATGCTCTTGAGACACTCATTAGCAAGACCGTAGATATAAAAACCACAACAAAGCAGCAGTTGCCTGTCAGAAACTATCAAGAATCCAGCAGATTAATCCCATTGATTCCAAATTAATTTGTGTTTACCAGTTGTCTTAGAAAGCTCAGTTAGCTAGTGAGTGATGGATAAAAAGTAATGCCACAAAAAAAACTAAACGAAATGAGAAGGAAACTCAGGGGAGGAAGTGGGATATATAGTGAACAAAATAGTGGTGGGGGAGGTTTATTTACAAAAAACAAGCTTGACAGGCCAAGTGTCCACGCCCACACGTTTTGAGTCAAAGCAGTGCTCCAGAAGCTAACACGGGAAAAATTTAGCTCACAATTCTCATATATTCTCACTTTATATGATTTACATTTACATTATCAATTATCAATTATATGACTTATGTTTTCTCACTTTAATAGCATTTTTAATATTATGACAACATTTAATAAAGGTAAAAAAAAAAAAAGGTTTTCTTATGAGTGGTATACGTTGACATGTCAGGCCTTTTTTGAGATCATTACATCACGTGGATCTCTATTGCACCTATTATTCAAAGAATTATGTTTGAATTATTTATATATGTGTGTGAATAAAATATCATTTGAGTGTGATGTGATATTACAAATAAGGGTGCTCCTCTTACTGCCACCACTTATTTATATCTTTCATCGTAGCATTAGCATAACATAACATAACTCCTCAATTCAAATCTTCTGAGTTGGAAGAGTGTTCTTCCTCTTACAAGCAGACCAGTTTCGCCTGAACCTCCCAGACTCTTTGTTTGGTTTTTATGACTCTTGGAAGGTGTGTCAAAGTTGAAGAGGTGCTGCACCAGTAGTGGGAGTTCAACTTTTCTATAACTACCCTTAAAATCATATCCGAGCCACACCCATCTTCTCTTCTTTTTACACCACAAATTCATAGCCTTTCTTCAGCATACACAGCAGTGTGCACAGATTTTGAGATTTTGCACATTACTAGAATATAAATATTTTATCTGAAGCCTAACTTGGTGTTAGTCTCTGTCATAACAAAGATGGTTGAGAAGGCTGCTGCTAACAACAACCATCACCAAACATTTGATGTCTCCATTGATGTGAATCAACAAGGAGGCTCTAAGTGCTATGATGACGATGGTCGCCTCAAAAGAACTGGTAATTCTCTTTTTCTCATGCCACGTCTTCATCAAATTTGGATTCTCTCCGGCCACTGGAAGCATCCAGATGGACCGTCCAACCAATACTTTTGTATGTGAATATGCATGTATCCTGACCTCGAGAATGGATATATGTTACGTTGTACAAAAATGTTGGTTGGACGGTCTAGAGAATCAGGACCCTCTTCATCTAACTGCTTAAGCTTTCATCTTTTGTTAGATATAAAATCATTAACCAGCTTTCACCTTTAGTTACTTTAACTATTTGAATTTTTTTTTTTGGTCCTTGTGGTGTGTTGATAATCATGTTCATTCTTCTCATTCTTGTGTTGTGTGTTTGAAAAACATAGGAACTGTGTGGACTGCAAGTTCTCACATAATAACTGCTGTGATTGGTTCTGGTGTGCTATCTCTTGCTTGGGCTATAGCACAGCTTGGATGGGTTGCTGGTCCTGCTGTTATGATTCTTTTCTCTTTGGTGACTTACTACACCTCCACTCTTCTCTCTGCTTGTTACCGTACTGGTGACCCTGTTACTGGCAAGAGAAACTACACTTACATGGATGCTGTTCATTCAAATCTTGGTAAAATTCACCCACCTAACTCAGTTAATTAAAAAAAAAAATCTGGGTGCTCTTTCAAATTTCAAAGTTTCAAACTTTGGTTTTGTGGTTGTGTTTTTTTAGGTGGCTTTAAGGTCAAGCTTTGTGGGCTAGTTCAGTATGTCAACCTTTTTGGAGTTGCAATTGGATACACTATAGCATCTTCCATAAGCATGATGTAAGTTTGACATATTGAATGATGTTACTATTTTGTCCAAGAAATCCAAGGAAAATGGTCTAATTGATTGTTTTTGGCTTCTGAATCAAACAGGGCAATTAAAAGGTCTAATTGTTTCCACAGTAGTGGAGGAAAAGATCCATGCCATATGAGCAGCAATATTTACATGATTTCGTTTGGTCTAGTGGAAATTATCTTCTCTCAAATTCCAGACTTTGATCAATTATGGTGGCTCTCCCTTGTAGCTGCTGTCATGTCCTTTACATATTCAACAATTGGACTTGGCCTTGGTATTGGCAAAGTTGTAGGTATGTTTTCCATTCACAATTTCACATAGTCTCCAATAATAAGTTGTTTCTATTTTCTTTCTTACTTTTGTTATGGTTTGAGGATTAAAGCATTGGACATAAATCTGACTTAAATTGGTCATTGTAACAGGAAACAAAGCAGTTAAGGGAAGCCTAACTGGGATTACTGTTGGTACTGTGACAGAAACTCAAAAAGTTTGGAGGAGCTTCCAAGCTCTTGGTGATATAGCCTTTGCCTACTCATACTCAATGATCCTTATAGAAATTCAGGTACAATTCATTTTTATTAATTTCATGAGACTTGGACCATAATTTTTCTTTTAATTAAAATTAAAGCCTGAACTAATATTATAAGGGTATGTTATGAAACAGGACACAGTGAAATCCCCTCCATCAGAGACAAAAACAATGAAGAAGGCTACTTTTATCAGTGTGGCAGTCACCACAACCTTCTACATGCTTTGTGGCTGCTTTGGTTATGCTGCTTTTGGAGATTCAAGCCCTGGAAACCTTCTCACTGGTTTTGGCTTCTATAATCCATATTGGCTCCTTGACATAGCTAATGCTGCAATAGTTATCCACCTTGTTGGTGCATACCAAGTTTACTGCCAACCCCTTTTTGCTTTCATTGAGAAAAATGCAGTGAAAAGATTCCCAGATAGTGATTTTATTAACAAAGACATTGAAGTTCCAATCCCTGGTATCACCTACAAACTCAACCTCTTCAGGTTGGTTTGGAGAACAATCTTTGTCATCACAACCACTTTGATATCAATGCTCCTCCCATTCTTCAATGACATTGTAGGACTTCTTGGAGCTCTTGGATTTTGGCCTCTCACAGTGTTTTTCCCAGTGGAGATGTACATTAGTCAAAAGAGAATACCAAAGTGGAGCACAAAATGGATTTGCCTCCAAATGCTTAGCATAGCTTGCCTTATCATTAGTATAGCAGCTGCAGCTGGCTCTATTGCTGGGGTTGTCAATGATCTTAAATCTTACAAGCCATTCAAGAGTGACTACTGATTGAATGGGATCATGACACTGTGATCACCAATAATAGGAGATTTCAGAAGCAAGAAAAGAAAATTCAGTTCTTGTTCATGTTCATATGAAGCCTTGGATGGTGATCTTGTTGTTTATTATTACTTTGAAGCCCTGTATTTTCTTTTAGTTTTACTGTTCTCTAGGTATGTAACTTATTCTGCATTTCAATGCAAATGGAAGAAATGAAGCAAAAGCTTACAAATGTTGGTTACCATTAGAGTTTTTCTACCATGTACTGACTCAAGCACTTGAGATTCACACATTTTTTATTTAAAAACTGACACCATATTGAAAAATTCTTGTTATTTTAACATCAAATTTTAAAAATTGTAATTGATATCTTTATCTTTCACTTGTTTTCTATCTTAATTGTATATACACATTTTAAAAATAACAAAAAACATACATTTGTGTCCCATGATTGTCAACAAATGTTACATACAAAACATTTTCCATATTAAAAAATGCTTACCCTTCGATTTACAAAATCATTTACTTTTGTCGTCGACTTGAATTAAGTTTGAAAGACTTATACTAACAAACTTGTTAGATGTATAAATCATGTTGATGGACAATAATTTAGCTAAAAGATTATTTTGAAAGCTAACAAAGATTAGTTCAATTAGTAAGTATGAATAATTTTTTTTTTAATAAAAAAAAGGCTCAATTCCGTGTTTTGCAAAATCATGTGTCTGGTCTTCTAGGGGTGGAGAACGGACAAAACAAGAAGTGAGAGAGAACACGGACCCGGTTGATGACAAATATCAGAGAAAAGACAAAACAAAAAATGGTATTTTTCACCTTTAACGATAGCCATGCACCATTGAAAGTGCCAAATGTAGCGTCCACAGCTCCACTGACACAAAGAGAATCTTGTTCAATCTGGACCATCCACTGCATGGTTCTGAACCGGTTCCAATCTATAATAAACATGAAAGTGATGGTTCATTATTCATTGAATGATGGATTGATCTGTTGGTAGCTAAGGACACTGTCGATGAGTGATAAGCTATAGCTTAACACCAAAAATATGACAATGTCGTTATATGCATTGCATTTAGAGTGTGTTTGGTTAGTGGTGAACTTTTTCAACCAGGGCCACTTTTGAAAGTAATATAAAGTCGGTGCGGGGGCGAATGCAAGAGAAGGCCTAAAGTTAGATAAGATCTAAAAGTGAATAAATCATGGAATGAGATTTTATAAGTGTAATTTTTATTAGTTATTATATAATTTTTATTAATAGGATATATAGAGGATAGAGTGAGGTGGGCTGAGGACTTAAAGCCTTAAAACAAGGGTTTGTCTGATCTTATTATTGCACTGGCCCCGAATAAAGTAAAGAGTCTACCAGTGGGGTGTTAAGCATCAATTTGAGCTTTTTTGTTTGGACCATCTGTGCATTAAAACTATGTAGCCCCACCAAGTGTCTCTCAAGTCTGAAATTGGGAGGTTGAGTTTGGGCAGAGAGTAACACTCAATGTATTGTCAAAAAAAGAAAAAGAAAAAAGAGTAACACTAAATGTGTGATTCGAATAATATGGCAGTGGCTATTTACAATCTTGCTCGAACGAACTTGGATGTGAGACGGCTATTGCATTAGCTTTGACGTTACCTTGATTAGAGTCCACAATTTGAAAGGGAATCTTTAAAAGAGGAAAAGTTTATGTTAAGACATAGGAAAATTCCAACAAAGACTTCTGATTATGTTAATCATCTTATCTACTTTAAAGGGTTAATAGTAACTTTTATTTTGTTAAAACGATCTAATCATAGCTTGATTGGACAATAGAAATGAAATAAAATAAAAATTGATAGATTTGATTATTTGAAGTCTCACTTAACCATTTACAAAAGCATTGCCATTTCATGTCAACAAAGTATTCTAACATCATTTTAGTTTTATATAACTAAAATTGTTATTATCATCACAAGCTCAATTTGTGACTAAAATAAGATGAAGTTCCTTCCTTTAATTTATTAATTGGATTTGCGTGTTCCCCCACCTTGCAGTTGCATAATATGAATGTTTGCATGATATGAAGACACTAGTGAGGAGCAACTTTACTATAGGAAAATTCAAACTTGGCCATTAAATCACCAAATTTATATAAAGTTTTTTTTGACAAAAAAAATTATATAAAGTTGTGTACTAGGAACTAGTAACTTGTAGCTAGAAGGTGTGAACAAGAGACCCTTAAAATGAGAAGAGGCGATAGTGGGTGGTGGCCGCCGCCACTGCCGGAAAGTGGCAGTATGGGAGTGGTGGGCCACAAAAATTGACTCTATCATTGGATACTGATATTTATGTGAATACTTTTTCCTAGTGGGTGATAAGTTGGGGGGTTATAGGAAGTTTCCGATCCCATACATTTGGCTATAAAGTGTTTTCTATGTCTTTCTAATGATATAAAAAAATAATTGCTTAATGGTTGGAAATGGAGGATCAAAGAAGAATCTCCAAAGACCAAGGAAAACGACTATGGTTGGGGTTAGAGATGGAAAATTCATGAATCAGATTTATTAATAAAATATATTGAAAATTTATGAGAATATTAAAATATTCAGTGTAACTTTTAAAGCAAGAAGAATTCCAAGCATAAATAAGTCAAATTTCAATGTGTCATTTATTTCTTCAAAATTTATCTATGTATTTTTGTTATATTTATTTGTAAAATTGTATTGAAAAATCATCTATAAATTTTTCATTACATCTGACTCTTACAGTTGAATCCACTACACACTACAAGAATTTTTTTTATTTTTACTACTAATTTTACCTACTAATAAAATTAGTAGCTATTTTAAGATTAATTAACCGCATATTAACTACAGTAAACACTGCTACTGTTTGGCGCTTGCTTCACCCCCTCTGTCTCTCCATTCCCGCTTTCTTGTTTCAGTTTCTTCTTTCCACACACTCTTCTTCTTTCATGTCATTGTGGTAGTTAATGATTTGGATTGGTGTATGTTTCGGTTACCTTATTTTGTGTTCAAAATTGCTTATAATCAGAATCTTTCTCAGAGCTAGAGCTTTTGAAAAATTAGGAAGTGATTTGTTCATTAAAAATAATCAAATCCAGACATGCACTGGCTGTGTGTGTGGATTTTCCTTGAGGAATGAAATATGAAATTGGTAGATAATTATTTGGCACAAGCAATATGAAATTGAGGAATGAAATTTGTAAGTTCGGTATCATGTGAATTGAGAACTTCAGTGCTTAGTTTATCATATACTAAATGTTTGATAAAATGTTTGACAGGGTTGTCTGTTATATTGCTTTGCTGGCAGTTCATATTAATTAGCATCTTGTGGTGGTAACTTTTATGGAATTAAACTGAGTTGCGTGTTATGGTGTTGGTCTTTACTATGGTAGTGGCTTGATTAAATTTGATCTTATCTTTTGAACTTCCATTCGTACTGAGAAAAGTTTTAATTCTTTGAAAAAGAATTATTACTTTTCCTGAATCAAACAAAAGAAGTTCAATTTGAGGTTTTAAAGAGGTTGGGGAGTTGGAGGAAATGTTTATGTCTGTGACACAATTTTGTTTGAATGGTAGATATTGAGGAGGACATCTGTTCTTTACAGCTTGAGTCAGCAAGTAAGTCAAAGGCCTATTGATATTTGCATTTTTATTATTTTCACCATGTATCATTGGTTTTGTACTTTTTTCCATTTTCCTTTAATCTTTCTATCCAATCTCGATTTGATAAAGCAGAAGAAAACAATGGGTGGTACGAGGATGTAAATTAAGCCAGAAGAAATTGAGAAATCTGATAAGATGGACGAAGGTAGGAAGTGGCATTCTGTGTTTTATCATCCATTTTTTTGTTTATATTTTCTCTCAAAATAAATCTCATTAATGTCAAAAGTGTACCATAACTATACTTCAAGACTCTGCCATGTTTCTGTCCCTTTTTTATTTTTATTTTTTGGCGCTCATTTGCAAACTGTACTTTCATTTGAAGTATTATTATTATTACTCCCTCTTATTATTTTGGAGAACATTCCTCTTTTGCTTCCTAAATGTGTGAGTAAATGCTCCATATAGTAGCACCTTTCATTCCCCACTTAACACAATCAAGTAAACATTCATTTATCCAGAAAGATTTTTTTAGGTTGAAAATCATTATCAATTATTTCTTGTAGAATCCTGTACTTATGATGAGTGTTAGTATTTTGGTTATATCAGCTCGTCCAATTTTTGTCAAGCTTGATTATGCCTAGTTGTTTGTTAGAACAAGAGAAAATACTTGCCTATTACAGAAATTGTTGGGAAGTCCATGCTTGTAACTACTTGTTTGGATCTAATTTGGCACCCAACACAACCTTTTCTCCCTTGGACTTCTCTGTCCTACTGCATCCTCATTCTCCCTAGCTAATTATTTTCTTGGGCTAGGCAAATAAAGCAACTCGCGTCTTTACTTGCATGCAGTCATGTTTTGGTTTGTGAAATGAACTCAACATTGTTGTTTGTGAAGATGTGTACTGTGATCAGCTTGCTGATGGTTTTTATTATACTGCTTGTATGCTTGCAGTGATGAACATCTTTATGTCCAGACTATGTGCAATGATGTATTGGCTGTTATGAAGGAATTATATGGAGAGACCTCTGGCAATTGTTCTTGTTGGTCACAGGTGATTTTATTTCCTAAATTAATTGCTTGGATTTTGGTTATTTTATAAGCCTTCTGTGGTTAGCATATATGAAGACAATTTCTATAGGCATCAATTAATAAGGCTCCACTTTATTGTCTGGTTTATATCTTTGTTAAACATGTCAGTCTCCGGAAGTAACCTTGTATACTTTTCCAGATTAACTGTACAGAAAAATATCTATACATGTTACTTGTCAACTTTGATTTTATTCTGCTATCACTGTAATCATTAGATGATGATATAACTCTTGGTAAACCTTTTAGAAGTTTGGAGTTGTTTTTCTTATAATTAAAAGTGCTGGTTATGCTAGTGCTGCCATGCAAAGTATCTACTGAACAATAATCAGAGCGTTTACTGAATGTTTATAAAACTTATATCAAAACATCCTCAGCCACAAAACTTATACCAAGTTTATTTCTTTTGCCTTTTTGTTTTCATACAAGTGTCTCTTGCTTCTTAACTCACCAATCTACCCCACCAACTTCTATTATTATATATTTATATTTGGAGTATGATTCCTGTCCATGGACGATCCTTATGGAAATTCTGTAGTTTTGAAGAAGCTGTGGTTTTTTGAGGATGGGAAAGATATGTGGTATTTAACAGTTTCTTCAAGTTTCTCTTATTTTTTGTGATTTCACTTTCTAACATTTTCCTTGCTTTTTGGTTTGTGGGTTTGAACATTCTCTAGCTTAAATAAAGTGGGTTTTGATTATTTGATAGCTCACCAGTTTAGACAAATAGTTATGAAGCTTTGAATAATATTCCTGCATTTTTTTGTGTGATAAAATGTGTAAAAATTATGTGCATGATTATTAAAAACAAAAGGCAAGAGAAGATTTTTGAACAATCTAAAGAACAAAGTTATAATCTGGTAATCAAGTGTAAAAATGTTTTTGAGCTAGAAAAGATGCCTTGTTTCTTAACAATATATGTATTAATAGATAGGTTTTAACTGTAATTGGGGGATTGAAGTGAAAGTGCTTCGGTTAATCTCTGCAGTATTACCTTTTTTTGAGCCCTCGACCAATGAACATAATGAGAACATTGCTACCTGATTATGATAATAAATTAGAGCACTGTTCATTTCAATTTATTTATTTAACAATAACTAAGTCAATAAATGTATATATATTAGAGGGTATATCACCGAAAAAGTAATAACATCATATATTATCAGGATCTGGGCTCCTACCATGGTCTACCAGAATAAAAATTTTGCTTGGTGCTGCCAAGGGCCTTGCATTTCTTCATGAGGAAGCTGACAGGCCAGTAATATTTTGGGACTTCAAAACATCTAATGTCCTGTTGGATGCGGTAATTAACTAGAATGTTGCATACTAATATTCTAGTTTTCTACACTCAGCTTTCGTCCTGTTGGATGCGGTAATTAACTAGAATGTTGCATACTAATATTCTAGTTTTCTACACTCAGCTTTCCCTCATCTGAACATTTTCTATTTCAGGACTACAATGCAACCATAATGTAAGGAGAAATGTTCTAAGAAAAAGTACCAGAAGTGTTAACAAAAAGACTAGAAAAACTTGTTAGACTAATTATGCCGAAGTGGCAAATTCTAAGAGTTATATTATTTGAACGCAAATTTTGGATACTGTATGTGACACCATAGATGTTTATCTCTATCTCTCACTTACTTTTTATCTTCTTTATATACACGCTTATAAAAAATACACTAAAAAACAAAGAAGACACCTTATGGTGTCCCTATTTTGTATACAAAAATCATTTCTCAATACTAATGTCCTCGAACTTAAAGTTGGAGGACCAATCATTTTGGGTTATTTTAGTCATTTTACCATTTTGATAAAAGAAAAAAAAAACTAAGCCATTGTTCAATCTTCTGGAACCCCACACGAGTTTCAAATGCACAGATGCATACATTCAGACCCTTCATTTTCTAGATCCAAAATAAAAATGAAACTACAAATGCACATGTTCAAACTGTTGAAATAGAATCAGCACAAGTAAAATCCAGATCTAAATGGTGAAAGAGAGAAAGAAAATGAACTGAATCAAACAAAGATTTAAACCTAGATAATGGTGAAAATGAACCACATCCAACAACAAACTTAAACCTTAAACCCAGATCTAAACCCTAAGGCCTTGTTTGCGAGTTTGGAGGGAAAGGGAGGGGATCAAAGGGGAAGGAAAGGGGAGGGAGGGGAGGAGAAAAAGAGTATATCCCTCTCGTTGTTTGGGAGTGAAATGAAAAAAATAGGTTAAAGAGGAGAATGAGAGATTAATTAAAATACCCCAAAACCTTTCCCTCCAATTGATAAAACTCACAAATAAGAGGGGCGAGAAAATTAACCTCTCCTTTCCTTCCATTCCCATCCAAAAACCAACTCACAAATATAGCCTAAGCAAAAGCAACTATACTTAGCAGAGTTTTCAAGTTATTCGATGCTTCCAAGTTATTTTATGCTTCCTCTTTCAAGTTATTCTGTTCAATGAGTACAATTTTGAAAATCGTGCTCCAATTTTACACAGTTCTCTGGCGTCCTGAGAAATTCGGCGATGGAGAAGATCCCTGGCGGTGGCGGGGAAGAGCAGCTTTTGTGCAAGGAAGGCTTCAACTGCTCCAATGATTTCGAGCCGAGCTTGGTGTGCCTGCCGCCCGTTAAACAGGGAATCTGATATAGGCTGAACATTAGGAATAAAATCAACATATTAATTGTATATATTTAGGATTCTTAATTTAGGTTGCACAAAATTAGGAATGAGAATGATTGTGTTTTTAATAGCTGTAAATGTGCTTGTATTATATATTCAAGAGAATAGAATCAGAGAAAGGCATCAAGCCAAAGTTATTTGACATGGTATCACGAGTCTCCTAGTCCTAGCTAGAGACGTCCTTCTCTTGGTTCGTTCTTGGTTCCTGTTTCGTTTCTGGTTCATCCTTCACGAGTCTCCCCCGTCTCCGCCGTGCTTCTTTGTTCGGCTTCATCTCTGGTTCGTGATCTCCGCTGTCTCCATCGTGCTTCTTGGTTCAGTTTCATCTCTAGTTCTTGGTTCCTGTCTTGTCTCCGCCGTGCTTCTTGGTTCGTTTTCATCTCTGGTTTGTGGTCCCTGTTTCTCATCTCAGTCTTCATCTTGCTCGTGGTTCTTGCTGTTTGTGGGTTTTCTAGTTCTCTGGTCTTCTAGTTCGTGGTTTTCTGGTCTTCTCCATCTCAGTCCCTGTTTCTTGGTTCGCTGCTGGTTTCTCATGGCAACAGATAATTTTTGTGTGCGCTTTACTGGCAAAAATTATGTAGCCTGGGAGTTTCAATTCAAGATGTTCGTGAAAGGAAAAGGTTTGTGAGGGCATGTGGACGGGACCTCGACTGCTCCGACAGACAACGCAGAACTTACGACATGGCAGACAAAGGACGCCCAGATTATCACTTGGATCCTAGCTTCGGTGGAGCCTCAAATGATTAATAATTTGCGTTCCTTTATTACTGCCAAGGATATGTGGGATTACCTGAAGCGTGTTTACAATCAGGATAATGCTGCTAAAAGGTTTCAGTTGGAGCTTGACATTGCTACTTATTGGCAGGGAAGTCTTTCTATTCAAGACTATTATCCTGGGTTTCTTAATCTGTGGGCAGAACATTCCTCTATTTTGCACGCTGATGTTTCCAAAGAATCGCTTGCTGCTGTTCAACAGGTCTATGAAGTCAGTAAGCGTGATCAGTTCCTCATGAAGCTGCGCCCTGAATTTGAAGTTGTGCGTGCAGCCCTGTTAAATCGAACTCCAGTTCCTTCACTTGATTTGTGTCTTGGGGAACTACTTCGGGAGGAGCAACGTCTACTGACTCAAGGGGCCATGACCCATGACAACGTTGTTTCAGATGCAGTCTCTGTTGCCTACTCTGCCCAGGGTAGAGGAAAAGGTCGTGATATGCGACAAGTTCAATGTTTCTCTACAAGCAGTTTGGCCATATTGCTCGCAATTGCAACAAGAAATTTTGTAACTACTGTAAGCAACGTGGTCACATCATTACAGATCGGCCGACTAGATCAGTGCACAAGCCAGTGCAGGCCTTTCACACCATTACTGTTCCACAAGGCCAGACATCTATTCCTGCAGCCCCTAGTGCTGGTGTCTTGACACCTGAGAGCGTGCAACAAATGGTACTATCTGCTCTTTCTGCCTTGGGCATTCAAGGTAAGCCTAATGATGTCTCTCAAACTCGGTTTCTTGATTCTGGGGCCTCCAATCATATGACTGGTTCCTCTGAAAATTTGCATAATGTTCACACTTACAATGGCACCCAAAACATTCAGATTGCTGATGGTAATACTCTCTCTATTACTGCTGTTGGAGACATTAATTCCTCCTTTCGGGATGTGTTTGTATCCCCTGGACTTGTTTCTAATTTAATTTCGGTTGGACAGTTGGTGGATAACAATTGTAATGTTAATTTTTCTCGTGCTGGTTGTTCTGTGCAGGATCAGGCGTCCAGGAAAGTGAACGCGAGGGGGCCTAAAGTGGGCAGACTATTTCCTCTGCAGTTTTCTCTACCAAGTCTTGTGTCTTTTGCTTGTAATGGTGTTCCAAATAAGTTTGAGGATTGGCATCGAAAGTTGGGCCATCCTAATTCCAACATTTTGTCTCATTTATTGAAAAGTGGCTTGCTGAATAATAAAATTGATATTTCGACTTCCTCATTTGATTGTTCTGTGTGTAAACTTGGTAAAAGCAAAGCACTTCCATTTCCATCTAAGGCTCACCGTGCTGAAAAATGTTTTGATCTCATTCATAGTGACGTTTGGGGTATATCGCCGGTCCTATCTCATGCCAAGTATAAGTACTTTGTAACATTTATTGATGACTATATCCGATTCACGTGGATCTATTTTCTCCGCTCTAAAAGTGAGGTTTTCTACATGTTTAAGAAGTTTTTGGCACATACCGAGAATCAATTTCAAACATGTGTCAAGATTTTGCGCACTGATTCTGGTGGGGAATATATCTCTCATGACTTTCAGGAATACTTGCAGCAGAAAGGAATTATTTCCCAACGTTCTTGTCCTTATACGCCTCAACAAAATGGTGTGGCAGAGCGGAAGAATAGGCACTTACTTCATGTCACCCGTTCATTACTCCTTCAAGCATCTATTCCCTCTCAGTTCTGGGTTGAAGCTTTGTCCACCACTGTATACTTGATCAACCGGCTTCCGTCTCAGGTTCTGGATTTAGATTCCCCATTCTTCTGTCTTTATAACATACAACCTACTTATCATGACCTTCACACTTTTGGTTGTGTATGTTTTGTCCACTTGCTACCTCCGGAGCGTCACAAACTCGGCGCTCAGTCTGTGCAGTGTGCCTTTATGGGATATGCTCCCACTCAAAAAGGGTTCTTATGTTATGATGCCACTACCCAGCGCTTGCGCATCTCTCGGAATGTGGTTTTCTTTGATCATCAGTATTTTCTTTTTTCCGTTTCCTCTGACTCTCCTGCTTTGGCTTCCCTCCCTTTGTTTCATGCGGTTCCTCGTCATACAGAACGTTGGAAACCAGGTCATTTCTTTGTCAGGCGGCAGAGTGTCCCCCCCCCCCCCCCCCCGGGATGTTTTCCCGACGCCTGACCCTCCACCAATAGCACAACACAGGTCCACCCGAATTTCTCGTCCACCGAAATGGTATGGCTTTGAACCTACTTCTCTTACTGCCACTTTATCTGCGATATCTATTCCTACATGTTATTCACAGGCTGTTAAAGACTCCAGATGGGTAAAAGCCATGCAAGATGAGCTACAAGTACTTCAAGAGAATTATACCTGGGATATTGTTTCTTGCCCAAATGATGTTAAACCCATTGGTTGCAAATGGGTATATTCTGTGAAGCTAAATTTGGATGGCTCTCTAAATCTATTGAAGGCCCGGTTAGTTGGTTTGGGTAACAAACAGGAATATGGAGTGGATTATGATGAGACGTTTGCACCCGTGGCTAAGATGACTACCGTCAGAACTATCATCTCTATTGCAGCTTCCAAAGGCTGGTCACTCCATCAAATGGATGTCAAGAATGCCTTTCTTCATGGTGATCTGGCAGAAGATATCTATATGACTCCTCATCCGGGTTTGTTCTCCTCTTCGGTAGGTGTGTGCACACTAAAACGGTCCTTGTATGGTTTGCGGCAAGCACCCCAGGCATGGTTTGAGAAGTTTCGGTCTACTCTTCTTGGATTCTCGGTTACTCAGAGTCAATATGACTCTTTTTTATTCATCCATCACACGACAAATGGCATAATTATTCTTCTTATTTATGTCGATGACATGGTCATTACGGGGTCCGATCAGGCATCCATACAACAACTTAAACAGCAGCTCCAAGCTTCCTTTCACATGAAGGATCTTGGTAGTCTTCATTATTTTTTGGGTCTTGAGGTCCATTCTACCTCCAAAGGTATCTTTCTCAATAAGCACAAATATATTGAAGATTTACTTTCTCTGTCTGGTCTTTAATCTGCTATTCCTGTTGATACTCCTCTCGAGGTTAATGTCAAATATCACCGTGATGAAGGTGATTGTTTTCCTGATCCTCTGTTGTATCGTCAATTGGTGGGTAGTCTAAACTATTTGACTATTACACGTCCTGATATTTCCTTTGCGGTCCAGCAAGTTAGGTAGTTCATGCATACTCCTCGTCATCTTCACATGGCTGTTGTTCGTCGCATCATTCGTTACCTGAAAGGTACTTCTCATCGGGGTTTATTTTTCCCTGCCAACACATCACTTACCTTGCTTGCCTATAGTGATGCTGATTGGGCGGGTTGTCCTGATACTCGGAGGTCTGTCTCCGGTTGGTGTATGTTCCTTGGTCCTGCTCTAATTTCTTGGAAGAGTAAAAAGCAAGCCCGGGTTTCCAAGTCATCCACTGAGTCTGAATATAGAGCTATGTCCACAGCTTGTTCTGAGATTATTTGGCTTCGTGGTTTGTTGGCTGAACTTGGAATTCCTCAACACAATGCAACGCCTCTCTATGCTGACAACACTAGTGCCATCCAGATTGCTACGAATCCGGTTTTTCATGAGTGCACAAAGCATATTGAGGTCCACTCTCACTCCACTCGTGAGGCCCTTGATGATCATGTTATTACTCTTCCTCATGTCGCTTCGCAACTTCAGCTTGCAGATATCATTACCAAAGCTGTTCCTCGACCCCATCATCAGTTTCTACTTAGCAAATTGATGCTTCTTGATAAGCCGCATCAATTTGAGGGGGGATGTTAAACAGGGAATCTGGTATGGGCTGAACATTAGGAATAAAATCAGCATATTAGTTGTATATATTTAGGATTCTTAATTTAGGTTGCACAAAATTAGGAATGAGAATGATTGTGTTTTTAATAGCTGTAAATGTGCTTGTATTATATATTCAAGAGAATAGAATCAGAGAAAGGCATCAAGCCAAAGTTATTTGACACCTCCATCCACAGCCTCGTCGTGCCGCCTTCAGCTTCTCAAACCTCTGGTAGTTGCAGGGTTGTGGACGCCTCTGCCCCCTGTTTGCATGATCACTGTTCCGCTGCCGTCACACCGTCACCTCGAGCAGAGCCTCCGCCCATCCTCCATGCAGTCCCTTCTCACACCGCCACGAACTCTGCCGCGCCGGAACCAGGACCCACGCGTGTGCGAACCCCGCTCCGCCGTGGTCATCGTCTGGCCACCATCGGACCTCCGCCGCGCGAAGCCACCTTGTCCAGGAAAGAAGTGGATGATGGAACTTAGTTGAATATTAGAGAAGGGGCTCAAAGAAAGGGAGAGGCAGAGGACGAAGTTGAACTTGTTCTTTTTGAATTGCCATTTTTGCCCTTTTGAATCTGAACTATTCATTTATTTTAAGGCTATGTTTGGGAGTTTTGGAGAAGATGGAGTTGAATGGTTAGTAATGGAGTGATTTAGAGTGGAGTGGGGTGGAATGGTAAAAGTATACCACTCCATTGTTTGGGAGTTTTAAAGTTCCATCCCAAACCCCCCAAATTGGAGGGTATGAAAAATAGAGCTTTGGATGGTTTTGGAGTGGTTTGGCTTCCCATCCCCAACCATTCCACTCCATTGTTTAAAAAACTCTCAAACAATGGGTTAAGGAATTGTACCATTCCATTCTATTACTAACCATCCCACCCCATCCTCCCAAACACACCCTAGTATTATATGGATGGCTGAGATATCATAAGGTTGTATCCTCCACTCCTACATTGGAGGACATTAGACAAAGCCTTGAGAAGTGTTGGGTTAGGGGAGCAAAACATCCAAATGATTAGCAAAACATCCAAATTAGAAAAACTTTTTTTTTTGTTATTAACTTTTTATTATTTACATGAATATGGTGGTTGGTGTTTCTTTGTTGCAGTAGCTGAGGGTCATCTCTTACTTTACAGTTTCCTTGTTCCTACTATGAAAATTATACACTCATCTTTGTATTTTACTCCATCATAGTTATGGTGTGCCAATTTAATTTTCTACCAATGGGGATGCCCTCCATGTAGACTTTGACAAATAAAGGGGCTCTATGGCTCAGCTGGTGAGCAACAATTAGCTAGAATCTAGGAAGTGCTTCTAGCAGGGTTTCAATTAATTTGCTCTCTCTCTCTCTCTCTCTCTCTGTGGGGAGGGTGATGTTAGTGGGCGTTCTAATTGTTTAAAGGATTTTTCATGGGTCTTAAATATATTTTCAGGTTAGTTTTGTTACTGTAAATACGTCATTAATTTCCTTTGTTAAGCAAATGCCCTTGAATTTCTAACAAATGGCAAGGAATTGAGTCTAACAAAAGCTTAAATGGTGGGTCCTAATTCAAAAATCATAAGCCTCAAGCAGCATTGCAAGGTGGAGTAGGAGAGGAAGATCACGAGGATGAATGATCATGATGGAGAACTTTAATCAATTAGCTATGTTTTGTTCCTTGTTTTGTAGAATTGGATTTAGTAGTTATTCTAAATTTCTTGTTTTGTAAACTTGTTAGTGAACTATCTGTAATAGATCTATGAATTGGCAATGGATTGTTTTGAACTTGTTTTGTAAACTTGTTTAAATTATAATTAGCTATGTATTATACTATGAATTGGTTAGGGAAGCATATGAAATTAGCTACAAGTTAGCTAAGTAATAGCTTGAGGAATGCAAACTTAGATTAACCTTTTGTTGATACCCAAATTTGTCTGCCTTTTCTCTTAAATCTTAATTTTAATTTTATCTTTTAATTTGTATTTTTTGTTTTGCTAAACGTATGAGAAAGGAAAAGAAAAGAAAAAGGGAACAAAAAGTAATAATAAAACAAAAAGGAAAAGGTATACACTTATCTCCTTAACAAAATAGTTCCACATGGGTAACTATTCACTTGACTCAAGTCCCACATTGGAAAAAGCAAGCTCTTTCCCTCTCCTCACCACCTATATAAAGAGGAGATTGTCAAGTATTGAGACACACCAAGAAACCTTCACACTTATGCTTAATACTATACTATGTATTTGTATGCTATGTATAAGCTTCGTGGCTTTTGTATAAAAAGTTTGGTTTTTAATACTCGAGCTTAATTCTAAATATAAAGCTTGAGAATTTTAGTAAAAGTTTTTTATTTATTTATTATTAATAATTATTAATTATTAATTATTATTATTATTATTATTATTATTATTATTATTATATTTTTTTCTCATTCTTTTAAGCACAGGAAACTCATTGCTCTGGTGCATCTTGGAAGGGAGCATACGTGGGTCAAATGCAGTGTTTTTGTGGGTCCTAGAGGTAAGTTTTTCATTTCTTTTCTTATTTTTGTTTTTAGTTTAATAAGTTTATTATTATTATTGTTGTTGTTGTTGTTGTTGTAATAATTAGTAAGTTTTTTTTCCTTTATTTATTTTTAGAAGTAGTATCTTTGTTATATTTTTTTGGGACTACTTTGTGAGAGGTATCACACTCATTTCCTTAGATTTGGGATACCTCTGTGGACGTATCTGTCATATTATATCTCGATTAGGAGTTTTTGACATAAAAAAATAAATAATAAAAACGAAAAATACATTAAAAAAATTTAATAAAAAAAAACCTTTTCATGAAAATTAAAATAAACCAACAAATAAAATATTTTCTACAAGAACTAAGTGGCTTTGAGTTTCCCATCGCAGCAGGGAATACGTAAGAGCAGGATTAATCATCTCGTCAAGCCAAAATTAGTTTTTTTTTCCCTTTATTTTTTGTGTTCTTTTTAATTTGTTAATGTAGATAATTAAAATAATAAAAATTGTGTTATTTAGGGATGTCTTGTGGACTTGAGTGTCATGTTCAATCCCTTAGAATTAAGGTTGCCCTATGAATTTATGTGTCATTTTCAACCTTGCTTAGGACCTTTCAATATTCAATAAAAAAAAGTAAAATAATTTAAAAATAAAATCTCATTTTAAGTTATTATGTCTTATTTTAGTTTTTTTAAATAATTAATTAAAATTGAATATATTTTATTTTGGGGTTGCTTTATGAAAAGTGTCACGCTCAATCCTTTATGTTTGAGGTTGCCCTATGGACTTATATGTCATGTTCAACCTCATTTATGTTTTATCAATATTAATTTTGAAAATTCAAAATCGATAAAGAAACATAAAATATCACAAAAATAAAATAATTTTTTTCTATAAAAATAATTTTTGGGGTAAAAAAATAAATAATTTAAATTCGCGCAATTAATCTAAGCTACCATTTGTAGAATGGGCGATGTAGGGTGCTAACATCTTCCCTACTCGTAACCGACTCCCGAACTCAATCTTGTACTTAAATACCAGTCCTTAAAATAAAAAGGTTTCTCCAAAGTTTTCCTATTTAATTAATTAATTAAATTTTCGTGGCGGCTCCTTTTTTTTTCGCGCTGCCCGGATGGGATTGTCGTGACACCCTTAACTATGAATTAGCATCAAATTAGCTAGGAAAGTGCTAAGATATTAGCTATACAATTCGTCAAACCCTTCAAGTGATTAACGTATGGAAGGGCTGAGCCCACAATTCCTAACCTTCATTACTTACGGACTTACCCATCTGTGTTTCCCTTCCTTAACCTAACCCGTCCTTCTTCATTCGCTTCCTGCCATCGCACAGTCGCCTTCTGCACGCACATTCCTTCTCTGTTTGCCATCGCCCTTCATTTAGATCGAGTTTGCGGTAAGCTTCTCTTTCATCCCTTCTTCTTTCTTTCTGTGTGTTTGTTCAAGTGTTGAAATTGAATATCATGGAAATCCATGAAAATATCATCCTAGAAATATAAACCATTTTCCCGGTGGCTGTCTGGGTTCCATGGCCTACTTGCAAGGAACCCATGGTTAACCCATGACCCGCTTGCAAGGATCCCATGGTTAACCCATGACCTGCTCCAATGGTTAACCCATGACCCACTTGCAAGGATCGACCCACTTGCAAGGATCCCATGGTTAACCCATGACCCACTTGGAAGGATCCCCCTAGAAAGGATCCCATGATATACCCATAACCCACTTGCAGGTATCCTATGGTTAAACCCTGACCTACTTACAAGAATCCCAAGGTTAACACATGACCCACTGGCAAGGATCCCCATAGAAAGGATCCCATGGTTAACACCTGACCCACTTGCAATGATCCCCTGGTTAACCCATGACCCACTTGCAAGGATCGATGGTACCGCTCAAATGACATGGCCATTGTGGGGGAATTTGTTGACAAGAAACCTGCCAAGATGGCTGAACTTGAGAAGGTGATGGCAGGGTATGTCGAACAACGGACAAAGTTGATCGACGATTTGAAAGAAGAGCAGGAGAACGCGGTGGCCTTAGCATTTAAGGCCATCGCGTTCTACTGCTCTTCTTTCAAATCATCGATCAAATTTGTCCGTTGTTTGACATACCCTGCCATCACCTTCTCAAGATCAACGATCTTGGCGGATTTTTTGTCAACAAATTCCCCCACAATGGCCATGTCCTTTGAGCGGTACATCGAGACTCTTTATAAAGGATAAATTGTCTTTCCTACTAGAACCTTGTTCATTTAACCCAACCGGGGTCACCTCAGCCATATATCTACAAAAATATCTTTAAAAAAATAAATAAACCCAGACAGCCACTAGCAAAATGGTTTATATTTCTATGATGATGATGATATTTTCAATGATTTCCATGATATTCAATTCCAACACTTCAACACACACAAGGGATGAAAGAGAAGCTTACCGCTGACTATAGGCCGCGTTTGGGTAAACAACTTAATTAAGCGCTTATTGCATAAGACCTTATCGTATGAGAGCTTATGCCATAAGCGCTTAATTCAATAAGTTATGCACGTTTGGATGCACACTTCGAAAAGCACTTATACAAAATTAAGGTGTTTGGATACATTACTATATAAGAGCTTATTAACATTTTAAAATTTAAAAAATTGAATTTATTAAATTACAATAAAAAAAATGTAATTTTAACAAATAATTTTAAGAATCGATGATTTTACACAATCCATACTCACTGACCAGGCAAATAGATACCAAGAACCACCCATCAAAATCCAAAACACTGGCCAAACCAGCAAGATACAAGCCAGAGAGCCGAACAAAAATCTTCCTCTGAACAAAAGTCTTCCAGATCCAAAGAGCCGTCCAAAAATCTACCCATGATAGTTTCAGGCGTGAGAGGAAGAGGGGGAAGGAAATTGAAAGGGGGAGGGGAAGAAAAGGGAAAGGGGGAGGGGAAAGAAAAGGGAAAGGGAGAAGGCGGCGCAGAGGTTGTCGACGCTCCGGACGGCAAACGGCAGCGGTGGTCGCGCGGCTAAGGTTCCTCTCTGCCTCTGATATGCGAATCGGAGTGATGGACAGAAACAAACGAATAGAGGAACGACGAACAGTGGACGGCGGATGGCAGGCGGCGGTCGCACCTTGGGCCCCTAGGGTTCGCTCACTCTACCTCTGCTCTGCTATACGAAGAAGAAGAAGAAGGGGTTAAGGGGCAACCAATCGAAAGAACAGAAGAAAAAAGAAAGAAAAAAGAAAGGGGGCAGAGAGGATCGAAGAGTGAAAAACACGGGAGTTGTGTCCCCATAAGCCCTTTTGAAATTCCCATAAGCTACTCCCACCAACTTATGAAAATAAGCCCAAAATAACTTATGGGACAACATAAGTTCTTTTGAAAAGCTATACCAAACACATGGCATAAGTACTTATATCATAAGATAAGTTAAAAGGAACTTATTTAAGTTGTTCCAAACACCACCGATCTTAATGAACATTGACGGGAAACAGAGAAGGAAGCGAGTCCCTTGCCACTCATAGCTGAGGCTGACGTCTTTTTTCCCCTCCAAAACTGGGGTTAAAAACGTAATTTAACTAGCAATAATGGAATATCAGTAATTATTTTTATTTAAATGAATATTACACGAAATTCCAGGGACATTAAAGGCTGTATTTACTGATGCGTGTCTTTGGGAGTTTTTACTTCTGTTTCTCCTTCCATTTTCCCAATCAACACTGTAACACCCCGATTTTCACTGTTTCAAAATAATCGAAATACGGACGATTATGTTTATATTTTTATATGAGTGTTAGAAAATTATTTTAAATAAGCGGAGTTCATCACTCAATCCTACTTGAACGTAGGAAGCTACGATTAAAATTTAGGTTTGAAAGGCAGGCGAATCCCGGCCCGCGAATTTCACTGGCAGTATATTTATACTGATCAGAAGACCTAATTTTAATTCGTGAACGAAAAACTTAAGGTTTTTATTTTATTTCCTATGATTGTGTGTTTTTCAAATTATTTCATTTACAGTGAAATAATTTAAGTTTTACGGACGTAATACTCAATCGGGCGAACGACGGAGCTAACAACGGGATATTCGGGACTCAATAAGTGGATAAATCCTAAATTCTCCTAGGACTAAGTCTTCCATGTGAGTGGTTTGATGTGGCTTAGGGTTGTGTTAGCAATTTTTAATAATTGCATGTTTGGTCTTTAAACTTATTCTTAATTGCACTTTGGTCCCTAAACTAGTTTCTATGATACACTAAGTGAAGTGGATCAATTTTTCACTCATCCAAATCATGTTGGGCTGCAGTTTTGAGGCCCAAATTTCGTGGCCAAGAGTTATTCCATGAAAACCAATTTCCTACTCTTAATTTCCTAGGTTCTTGATTAAAGTCTTAAGCATTTTTGATGTTGCAAAATTTGGTAATGGACTTGGGCTTTTGCCAAGCCCAATTTCGCATGGCCCAAGCCTCCTTGTGGCTGCCATAAGCTCTTGAAGAAGCTAGGAGCTTCTCCATTCTTCCACACTCTTCTTCATCCTCTCCAAACTCTCAAAAACTCCATTTTTCTTACTCCAAAAGCTTGAGTTTTCAAAGGAAGTTGGTGATTCCTTCACTTGTTTTCATTTCTAAGAGGTGATTCTTACTCCTTATCATCATTTAATAGCATGTTCTTCATAAAGTTTTTCATTTCAAAGCCTTGATCATCTAGTTCATGCATGATTCAAGTCTTAGATCTAGAATTTTGAAAAATCACCATAAATCATAGAAAACTCCTAAAATAGTGAAACCAATTTCTATGTGCTTATAATCATTCTTGATATCATAATCCAAGAGATTGTTGAAAACAAAATCTTCCTTCCTATGTTCATGTGGGGGGAATGAACTGTTGTTCATTTTTAATGAAAATGATTATGGATGTCCTAAACTGACCGAACTTGCACCGAAATTATGACCATCTTCCTTTCTGAAACTCGAAAAACTCTCAACATGAAAGTTGTTCCTATTTCTCTCTTATTTCCAACGAGATAAAGTTCATCAAAAACGGATGAGTATATTGAGAGTTATGACCAAAATACAGAAACTGCCCAGAATCCTCAGATCCATGCGAGACAGCAGAAAGAAGCCTATTTTACCCCTGTTATGATCCGAACCAAATGAAACCTTCAACATCAAAATTGTTCCTTTTCTTCTTATCTTTCCAATAAGCCAAAGTTTGTAATTTTTGGATGAGTAGATCATGAGATATACTCACAAAACCAACATACCCTCAAACTGTCCAGATTTTATATAAGTGTTGGTTGATCATTTTCTTCATGTCTTCAATCTTCAAGAGGTAAAAGCTCAACTCCTTGATCATATAAGCTTTCATATTCAATTGTTTCTCATGTTTATGCATGAATCATATTTTCCCATTTCTAGATCTAGAACTTTGAAAATTCATAACAAATTCTAGAAAAATCATATGATGTTGCAACCACTTCCTATGATCTTAGAATCATGTATACTTTGATTATCTAAGAGCATGTGATGATAAAAAATTTTCTTCCCTTGAAACCCATCTTGGCCGAATCCTAGAGGAAAGGATGGATGGAGTTTTTGTTCTTGCTTTTGATGTATGTTCATGTCTTTCAACATACATACTTGTACACTTGTTGAATCCTAGTTGGTTCATGAAAATGAAAACCCTAGCCCTTGGATCTTGCTTTGGCCGACCTTGAGCTTTGAAGGGTTAGGATGGTTTTGATTCTAATCTTTGTTGTTTAGTCTTAATCCTTTGTCTTAAGTACCTTAGAATCCTTAATCCATGACTTCAACAATTTTGGAGTTTGTTTAGTCATTTGACCCTATTAGGCCGTGATCTATATAGGTGAATTAGTGATGTTTTAATTGTTTGATTAAGGGATTGTTTGGTTGTGTTGATTGAAGGTTAATTGTTTTACGGCGTACGAGGGTTTCCGACAACCGACAGAATTCTTTTGATTTCACTGAGGAGCTTCGAGAGGTAAGAGGGGTTACTTGAGGGATCATTCGGATGGCCATGTGTAATTTGTTTGTGGTCCATATATGTTTATCTATGTGGCTGTGGTGTTTTCTGATTTATTTTACTGAGCTATGTGTTTATTTCTATAGCTGTACGTGGTTTATCTGTGTTTCGGTTGTTTATCTGCTTTTAATTGATTTAATTATCTGCAGTTGTATATGATATTGCTGTGATGCATGATTTGTAATTATGATGATGATGTTGAATGTTGTTTGTGAGGCCTGACAGTGGTCAGTGCACAACCGATTAATGAGATAAAAGCTTTAATAAGCTGTGTATATTATATTCAATGTTTATGGGAAATATTGGGATATAATGTTTGTAGAAAATATTATTTGGGGAGAAATAATAAGTATTTGAGAAATCTTATTATTTTAATGATTTATTTATAAAAAAATGATTTATGGGTCGTAGAGAGGGCGCAACCGTGAAAATATTTTACTACTGCTAATTTTGACATAAGATATTCCGCAATATTATAAAAGATATTTTATGAAATTAATCTGCGAAAATAACTGAATCGTGAATTTAGAATTGTTTAAGCGGAAAAAGCTAAGTTTTACCTTAAAATACTTTAAAATGACTTAACGACGGCAAATTGGAAAAATGACGACGGCAATTATTTTAGAAACGGCAACGTGTATTTTTGATGAACTTCAAACCTCTGTGACCCTCTTTTCTGAAAATGACATTTTTCGGTAACCAGTGTTTTTATGATAGAAATCTTCCCATTTAATGTGTTTTTCCGAAATCAAGTTTTGACTTGGACGATATATTAAAAGATTTGAACTTAATAACCGAGACGTCGGGATATTAAGGTTCGGTGTATGGTAGACTGGATAGCTACCTAAAAGAGATAAAACATTTTGAGATGTTTTCTATTACCACGAACCTAAGCCTGATGCATCGGTCTAGGGTTTCGTGATTGAACACTCGGACTTTGAGGTCCTGTGTTGTTAATGAATGATTTTAAAGATGTTAAAACGATATTTGGTCTAAGCTGTTGAGCTTTGCCAAGGAAAGATATAACACAAAGAGCAGTGTTGAAAGAAATATGTTTCGAGCATGCATTTGGCAGACGTGCCACAATACAATATGTGATTACCTTGCGGCGTCAGGTATTTCATGCCACGAAGTTTTCATTGTGCCGGGTGGACAATGGAACCCCATTCACGATGTTATCACTGTGCCACGATGTTGGACAGTGTGCGATGGGTTTCGGACGTGGGCCTGTGACTATATGTCTGTGGCTACGTGCCGGGAGTCTGATCAACTCAAACACGAGGTCGGGATATCTCATGAGATTAGGTGAAAACGTTAGATGATGTATATGAAGTGTTCATGTAATGTTTATGAGATCGCAAATATGTATATGGGTACGTATATGTGTTTTTTTGTTGTGTCGTGCATGTGGCTATCGGGTTATGTCCATATGTCGGTTTCTCACTCTTGCATGTTTTATTTGTGGTTTCTTTGCTGGGTTCTATGTGGTGGAATTCAGATGAACCTCTTAAGGACTATGGCATCTACAAGGAGAAGAATGTTTAGTTCGGGGCATGCTGATGCTGCTTCCTTTTGTCGTAGTGTTTGACCAGCTTAGGTTTACGTTAAGTTATGTTTTGGGAATAGTCTTTTCATTTTAAATGTTTAAGTGTGAAACATATGATGCAATCTAGTTGTATGACTTATATATATATTTTGATATATCTAAGTGTGATTATGTGAGTGTTGTTGTGACGATGTTGACAAGAAAAAATTTTATCACCACATTTTGTTTAAGACAAACGTTGAGAAAACATTATTTTCCGAAAGCAACCAGCAAATTTATGATTTATTTTCCGTAAACGGGTAACCATGTGATGTCCCAAGTTAGGGTGTCACAAACACGCAGTGGATAACCAAAGGATTGTCTGCAGCCGTCTGCGTCTTCTTGGTTTTGGAAAATAGGATTGTTTTCTTTTAATCACCTTTAAATGTTTTTTTTTCTTCAAATGTTTGAAGTTTAAATTTTGCTTTATTGGAGCCAGTGAGTTGGACTTTTTAAATTTCAAATTACTATATAATATCTTCTATTTTCATGATTATTCGAATTCAATAAATGAAAATTCAGCTTTCGATGCTATATATAATGTAAAATGTAATGTAATACTTATTTATTATTCATTGAGGTTAAGCGCGGGAGAGAGCTAGAGAGACTGAATTCAAGCACAAGAGAGGAACTATGTCCGAATTCAGGAGAGGTCCATACAATGGAAGGTCCAAACTTTCTTTATCTTCGAATCTCAGATCTATTTTTTTTTTTTTTGTGCTTTGATTTTTCTATAAGTATTTGCTAAGAAAAATGAAATCTTTCCCTGAAAATCTTCATTCCATATTACAGGGGAGTCAGACTTCTTCTACGACAAGCCACTGTTTTGGAGATAACAAGAATAAGGTTTCTCTGTGTGATTATGTTTCTATTTTTGTGCACTAACTAATAATACTACTTAACTTATTATTGTTTTGCTCTGTCTAGATATGTGGAAATGGATTTTCATTCTAAATATTCATTTCAGACCAATAGAGTAGGTTTGGTGTCGCAACAACTGCAAAGGTCTCTCTCTATTCGACTGGGTTAATGGGTCATGGGTTCAACCGGTGAGTCACCAGTTGAACCGGTTTAACTCGGTTTCCTTTAAAAAATTCTAAAAAATTCATATATATGCAAACATAATTTAACATGTTCATATTCTAAATTCAAAATCATTACCATCACATAAGTACCTAATTAAACAAATACCAACCAAGGTCACACAAGCTCACAAATAACTAAATAACAATCAACAATCTCAATTCCCAAGTCTCAACAACAAAACAACAATACAAATCTATTTAAGTTTATTCCCAAGGAGTGAAAGTTTGGTCACCAAAGAAAGGAGATCTTCATCAACATTACTTGTATTTTGATTTGCATCTTCCATGATATTGTCGTGTGCTTGTACTTCATCATCCTCATTATCCTCATCCAAATATATTTGCTCTATCACAATATCATTGTAAGTTAGCAATTAACATAAAGTGATAACAAATATCAATAAATGAAATTATAATCATAAGGTAATAAAGACACATACCAATATCATCAGAAATTGGTTGGATCGTCATACTTGCAAGGTCATTATGTAAAGCCTCCACCTCTTCAATAGTTAAGTATGGTGGAGACTCCTCCAACACCCAATTAGAATGGTCATCAAGTGTTTCAAAATTGATTGGGTCATAATTTTGATGCCTCTATCGATTCCTAAGTTTATCAGAAAAACCAATCACATATATTTATATATATATATATATATATATATATATATTTATTTATATTTATGTTTATATATATACAAAATTAAACAACCAATGAAGAAAGAAGGTAATAATACCTTTGCTGCAGCCTCAAGTTGTAATGAACGTAGACAAGATCATTAAGCTTTTGATGCTCTATAGACTTCAGAAAAACAGTTCCTTTAAGACAATAAACCAAAAAGTTAATGAGAGTATGCCTGCAACGATCAGTCCACCCATCTGCCATAAGAGTACATCCAGTTTCCTTCCAAACATTTCGGTAACTATCAACAAGTTTCTTCATATCATCAACCCATTTATTTAACAAATGTCCACGAACTCTATAAAAATTTGGACCTTTATACCCGGAACCCATGCCACAAATAGCACCAATCATGGGTTGATAATGTGCTGAATTGACTGCATTAAATGGCACAGAAGCATCAATCATCCATTTTGAGATGGCAAGATCACACTTTTCTATCACTATACTTTGCAAAACACTTTTTAGAGTAGGTTGAGCTCCAGGAGTTGTTTTAGCCATGAAATAATCCTTTATTTGACCAATATTCTCCTTTCCCTTCTGAGATGTGGCATGTGCTGCTGGTTTTGTTGGTTGTTGTTCTTGTTCTTGGATTTGTTCATCAATGGGATTACTATCTTCATATTCTTCTTGGACTTTCCTTTTCTTGTTCCTACATTCATCAATACTTTCCTTTTCCAGGAGTTGTTCTAGCCATGAAATAATCCTTTATTTGACCAATATTCTCCTTTCCCTTCTGAGATGTGGCAGGTGCTGCTGGTTTTGTTGGTTGTTGCACTTGTTCTTGGATTTGTTCATCAATGGGATTACTATCTTCATACTGTTCTTGGACTTTCCTTTTCTTGTTCCTACATTCATCAATACTTTGTTTCATTTGATAACGAATATCTGCAGAAACCTTCTTGCATGATTCAACCTGTCCTTTTTCTCCCGCCAAGTGAAACTTGAGTCTATTAATCCCACCTCCCCTAATAAATCTTATCACAATGGAGACACAGCAAAACAGTTTTTCCATTATCTTCAACAAGTTGTTTACAATGTCCCCAAGCAGGATCAGTTTTCGCCCTAATATGTTTGTAATTTGATGATGCTTCTTGCGATGTCGGTTGTGGTTCAGGTTCCGTAGAAAAACATCTCTGACTGAAAAACAATTCAATAGCAACCAACAACAATATATTTGTTTCTATCACAACAATATCAAAGCATAAAACAACCAAGAAATCAATAATAATGGCAGTGGAAGCCTATAAAAAAAAATATTTGCAGAAACCTTCTTGCATGATTCAACCTGTCCTTTTTCTCCCGCCAAGTGAAACTTGTGTCTATTAATACCACCTCCCCTAATAATCTTATCACAATAGAGACACAACAAAATAGTTTTTCCATTATCTTCAACAAGTTGTATACAATGTCCCCAAGCAGGATTAGTTTTCGCCCTAATATGTTTCCGATTTGATATTGCTTCTTGCGATGTCGGTTGTGGTTCAAGTTTGGTAGAAGACATCTTTGGCTGAAAAACAATTCAATAGCAACCAACAACAATATATTTGTTTCTATCACAACAATATCAAAGCATAAAACAACCAAGGAATCAATAATAGTGGCAGTGGAAGCTTATAAAAAAAATAAAAAATAATAATGGCAGTGGAACTAATCTAGTTTCTATCACAAGTTCACAACAAATCAAAGCATAAATTTGTTTCTATCAGTGGAACTAATATGGTTTCAAAGCATATATTTGCAGGGAATAACCGATTAAGCATTAAGGGATGGGGGGAGTGGCTATTAGTGAGAGAGAATGACTTACGGAGAAGAGGGGGGGCGTTGCATGCGGTGGCGGCGACGACATAGAAGGGACAGAAGTGCGGCGCAGGGTGGAGGGAGGGGCGGCTTTGGCCTATGGGGAAGATGAAATGAAATCCCTAAGTTTCCATGGCAGAGATGCTATTTCAGAGTTTAGACTCTTTGTTTCGTTTGTGCGTTTGGCTGAACGAAAAACATAGTTTTTTTAATTTTTTTTAGAAAAAAAATGGCCTTACGACGTCGTTTAGGTGCAGGGAAAATTTCAAAAATAAAATAAAATAAAAAAAACCCAAAGACCCGCTCGGTTCATTGCCACCCGCCCAAGTTACTGGGTTCCACCAAAAAACCGGCCAGTCGGACCGGGTCGATGGCTTGAGCTGTCTAATAGCCTAATCGGACCGGCCTAGTGATCGGTTCCCGGGCTAACCGATCGAACCATCCGGTTCGGTCAGAGTTTTATAACACTGGTATTTCTTTTATCTAGAATGAATCTTTTCCTTACTTTTCATATTTTATTTTTTTTTGCACTTGGTAATTGCCTCTGTTACTTTTTCTGTCAACCTTTTACCAATTTTTGCAACATGATTTGCTTTTCCTGTTAGTGAATTGCAAACAAATTCTCCATTCCTATCATCCAACAGCTTCAATGTTTCTGTTTTTATGAAAAAACAGAATCCAATCCCAAGCTTATTTTCTTCTTCCTTTCATTTCCTATTTGCTTTCACAATTTCAAGAAAAATGTCATTCGCTAACATTTAACTATTGCCAATTTTTTGTGTGAAGATAACATAAGTATTAGAAATATTTTAGGAATGTCTCTAACTTGCTTTAATTTTGGTGTTGAGACAAATAAAGTGCAACTTATTTTCCCTTCTTTTTTTTCAATGTTTACGTCTCTGGCTAACGATACTCCTCATATATGGGTTTGCTTCTTGAAAAGAAAGCCCTTTTCCCTTTTCCCTTTTCCCTTCATGAAATGCAGTTCTGTTGTAAACATTTCTGACTAGGTGCTTTTCTTTACTTTCATATATAAGTTGTTTTGGCAATTACTAGATAAGCTATGCCTTGCCTGACAAAGGGATCATGATTTTGTTATGGCTGGTCTGTATCTTTGCTTATGGACAGACGGGTTCAGGCAAGACCTATACAGTGATGGATGAAAACTCTATAGGAAGGCAAGACCTACACAGTGATGGATGAAAACTCTATAGGAGAAGGGGTTATCAAAAGGATGGAAAAACATAATTAAGAGAGTTAAGGTAAGTTGATAAATATCCAATGAAACAACTTGCTTTTCATAAAAAGTCAAATTTAAATTTTATAATAGAAGTTTAGGCAAATTGCATTTCCCAAACTTTAAGCTTGCTATTATTGCTGAACTTTTGACTTGCTTTTCCAACACACTTTTTTGAAGGTTTTGAGCTCACCAATAACCTCTTTTAGCTTGGACTATTTTCTCTCAACTTTGGGACTCATCTAATAGTAAACATAAGTAGCTTGCATGTTAATATCTTAATATCCTTGATAATCTGGGTTTATATTAACCATTATGCCTAAACCAAGTCAAACAAACTACGGACTGTTTTTAAATATTATTTATATTGGTCTTATTTTTGTATCCAATTCTTCACCTGCTTAGAGGTTTGCTGTGGAAGGTTTATCTTTTGCAGCTTTCAAATGGCTATATATTTTTTGGACCAAGCTGAAGGAGGTGAAGATATATAAATTTGTATTTCTTTTTTGAGTGTTAGGAATTGAGTTTTTTTTGCTGTTAATGTATCATCTGTCAGCTGAACTTAAATAATTCTCATGGGATTTTGGATTGTTTAGCCAGTTGATTTCCTGTTATAATTGTTATGGCATTTGAGTGATTACTTTGTTGATTTGGTTTTTACCTGAATTATGTACATTCCATCATTTCCATGTGAGATGTCTTGCATTCAATAGGATTAGTATTCATTAAATTCATTGTGTTAATATCAATTCTAAAAGGGTTAACAATAGCATATCATCGTAAATTTATGGCAGTGATAGATCATAAACTGCGCCTTTCCAAATTCATTCTTAGCTATTTTTACATTATTCTTGGCTCATCAACTCTAAAAGGGTTAACAATAACATGTCCTTTTACATTAAGACCAACGTCAGTTTAAAAACGTTGGTTAGATTTGTTTTGGTTTCAGAGCAGGTTTTTCTGGGACTGTTGTTTGTCTCAGCAATGCTCATTTTTCTATTTGTTTCTCCACCGTTGCTTCAAGTGTCTTTCTTAAGTATTTATGGAGCAGACTTTTCAAGTTCTTTTCTTTATTTAATTTATTGGTTTCCAACAAGCTTAACAGCTTGAGAGCTATTAGAATATTAGGATTATAATTATTTTATGGATCGGTTGCTTAATTGTATGAAACTTAACAAGTTGTTGTGTTTTGGATTCTCTCTACTTGGTTCTCTCTTTTAACTACTTATTTTTTGGCATCAAATTCCAAATAGTAGTTTGATTTTGTCAAAGCAACTATTGAATAAAGCATCACATGATATAATTTTTATATTGATATAATTTGTTTTAACTTCAATTTTCTTTAATCAAAATTAACTCAGTTTTTTCAACTCATTCTTTGTGCAATCGAATAGAACTCTGATTTCTTATTCATTTAATTAACCGGAGAATTTAAACGTATCAATGGTAAAAGAAATGAGTTGTAAAAAAATTATAACAATAATATTGATTTTAATTGCACTTTTGGTCCCCCAGGTATCATGATTGTGCGATTTTGGTCCCTCAGGTTTCGATTGCGACAATTGGGTCCCCCGGGTATCGTGATTGTACAGTTTTAGTCCCTCAGGTTCCAATTGTGCTAATTGGGTCCCCCATGTATTACGATTGTGCAATTTTGGTCCCCCAGATATATAATTATGCAATTTTAAAATGTCAATAGCCTACGTAGCACACGTGAGACTGATTTGACACTTAGTAATGATGACTTGACAACTTACATGACATTCTTATATAACATTATTGACACATCACATACTTTAATTGACATATACGAATGCCATGTAAGCTATCAAGCTGGTCTCACTAGGTGCAAAATCAATCTCACGTGTGTCACATAGGCTACTGATATTTAAAATTGCATAATTGTGATATCTGAGGACCAAAATTGCACAATCGTAATACCCGAGGGACCCAATTGACACAATTGGAACATGGGGGACTAAAATTGCACAATCGCGATACCTGAGGGACCAAAATCGCACAATTGTTATACTTGATGGACCAAAAGTGCAATTAAGCCAACTAATTATTAGAGTTCAATGGTAATAAATAAATAATACTCTTAATAATGATAAATTTAAAGAAAAAATTGGAATTTATTTTGCAACTAAAGGAATGAAAAATTAAAGATAATATTTTTCACATTGTATAGCAATGAACGTTCATTATAAAAAATATGACTAATTTAACATCAATTTCTATTACACGCTATATGAATTATGAATTATATAGTAGTAAGTATGGAATTGTAATTCTTCTAAATAGTTAGATATATATCGCCTTCATTATTTCATTTGTTTCTACGCGGACACAACATAGTTGCAATCAATATATTCTAATACATGTGATTAATTTTTTAATAAATTTGTGTTTTATGATTTATTTTTGTTGTGAAATTGTGTTTTATGATTTATTTTTGGTGTGAAATTTTGTGCAAGTGCGACCAATTTGATTATCCATTTGAATTTTGAATATTTGCTTCCTAAGTTTGCTTTGATATGAACATAGCATAGCTTCAATCATTTTATTTTAATCTAATACATGTCGTGATATTTTTAAAAATTCTTAGGACACAATTCTTTAAAAGTTGTTTGTTGGGGTTTAATTTTTGTGCAAATTTTTTGTTGATGATGTTCTTATTACTTTAGGTTTTAAGCAAATTACTTACAATTTTAATTGATGCTTCAATTGTTTGTTGACGACATTGAGAAACTGGTGTCTAGGTTGCTCAAGGTTCATGTTCAGGCTATAAATGGAATCTGCAGTTGATATGTTGTAGACACTACAAACTCTTTACTGGCATTTTATTTTTATAAGAAAAACATATATTTAATTTCATAATTTTATAACTATAATTTTGCTTTTTAATTTCACAATTGTATGTTTCAAAACCTATGGAAATGCATTTGCATTCATGCTTTATTTTTTTTTTTAATATAACGTAATCATGTATTGTGTGAAAATAATATGAAATTATAACGGCAACGCACATTTCACCCGTGCATCGCACGAATGCACGGGTCCATCGTCTAGTTATTGTTTATGCCTTTATGGTGTGAACTTGACGTGACAGTGTTTTTATTTGCAAATGGTTTTGATAGTTGATTTTATTATTTGGGTTTTGATGTTTAAATTTATACTATAAAAACTTGTATTTGCTATGTAATTTTATAATTTTTTACATGTATATATATTTTTATTCACATATATATTTATTATATAATATATAATTTATTTACTAGTTATCTGGTTCAATCGCAGGTTGAACAGATTGAACAAAGTGAACCATGACCCAAAGGTCTCGTTGGTTCGATTTTTGGTTCGGTTCTTAAAACATTGCTTCACACCAGTGCTCTCAAAATTGGACCGGAACCACCGGTTCAACCGATTGAACCGAGAACCGTTTGCGTCTACAGTTCAGTTTGGGTAAAAAATCGATGGTCTGAAAAAACTGGGAAAAAATCGTAAAAACCGCTTGAACTTGATAAAAATCAGATGATTCGTCGAATCAAATCCAGTTAATAAAAATCGGCCGGTTACAACAATAAACAAATCAAATAGTCCCCCACCCCCACATTAAACCTAACAAAGGAATCAAAAAAGGAAGGGAGATGGCAACTGGAAACGACAATGCACCTGAAACCAAAGTGAGACAGAGTTCTTTGCCTTCAAAATCCAATGCGCAACCCAATCGAACGTCTTCCTTCCACGCAGTGCCCGTCGGGAATGCCTTCTTGTTAGAGAGGAATCGACAACAGCTAGGTCTTAAGAGTGCGGAGGAAGAAGAAAGGGTCGAATGGGGTTGGGGTTAGGGTTTCCTTATGTTTTATTTAGGGGAAATTAAAGTTTTAACTTTTTTGGTTTTTTTATTTATTGAGAAACGGAAAAAAAAAAAGAAAACAAATATAACAACAGAAATTTAAAAAAAAATGAAAATTTAACTTTTTTTGTTTTTTTAAAAAAAAAAGTGCCATTAAAATAATAAATTTTTTTTGCCATATGTCACGCTGACTTGGCAGTTCCGTATGTCATGCTGACTTGACAGTTCCTTTAGCCACATAGGCAGTTAACGGCCTTCACTAACGACAGGGACCATATGCAAATTTTTAAAAAGTTACGAATACACAATGCAAACAAAAATAAAGATAGATACGAAACCCAAAACTCCCCTATTTTACAGGGACCAAAAAGTTTATTAAGCCTCCGGATTTTAAATTCTGGAACTTTTCCGGAAATAAGTTTTCGAACATGTGAAATTTTTTTATTCCGGATTAATATTATGAATGTCCGGAATTTAATTTCCGGAAAATAATTTTCGAAAAGTTCAAACATGAACGCAGTGATGAGATGAAAAGGGTAATTTTGGAAAAAGAATTTTTTAAAAAAAATTGCAAGATATGTGTAGAAAAAAGCAAGGTGCAAAGAACAAGCCAGAGAATATATCGCACGCATATCAATGAGATAGCTGATGAACTGAAGTCCGAACCCTACTAAAATAGCTAGAGGGGTTGGAGAACAGCTGGGTGCCACTTTTTTTATTTGAGTTATAAGTTTTCTTTATATAATTTTTTATTTATTCTATATATTATATAAATATAATTTATTTATTTATTTGTGGTCGAACCGATTGAGCCTACGGAATCATGATCCGAAAGTCTAGTTGGTTCGATCTCTGGTTCGATTTTAAAAAATTGCTTGACACAGTTGTGTATTTTAAAAAATTACAAGCTAATTTTTTTTTTTTTAAAAAAGACACCAAACAAATTGAGATAATAAAAATACCAACATTTTTTAAAAGCCATAAGTATTTAAATAAAAAACTAAGAATTATATGCGAGATAGAATAAAGATAATATACAATATTTACTTGGATCAGGTTTGATGATAAATACTACTGTTTAAATAATATAGTTAATAATTTGCTAAAAAAATTGTGAATTAAATAACTAATTCGATAATGTTCGAAGTGAAAACATGATTGATACAAGCTACAAAACAATCTGAGTCAAAGACTCGTCTACATTTTATTTTATTTTATTTTAGGTTAAATATGTTTTTAGTCCCTAAAACTAACAAATTTTGATTTTGATCCCTGTAAAATATTTTCTTTAGTTTTCATCTCTCAAAAATATGAAATTATTAATATTGGTTTTTATAAGATGAGCAAATTATGGTTTTGCTCTCTTAAAAATATTTGTTTTCATCCCACTAAAATTTTATATCACTGTTTTTAATTCCTAACAATCATTTAGGGCGGATAAATAACTTTCATTTTAAGGTTCAAGGAAAACTTCAAGGAAACCACATGCTAACATACACTACAACTGTTATTGAGCATCACTTGAAATGACTACATAACCTTTGCTACATACATAAGTAGTTAATAGATATCATAAGATAGCAGATACCAAAAATAGTTAAAACATACATAAGTAGTTTTCAAATTTTGGAGGGATCAAAAATCAAAGAAATGTCTGTGACCAGTTCAAGAAGAAATGAAACACTCCACAGATAAATTTTGAACATATTCAATCATTCTATTCATTTGATTCTTGAACACATCAAAAGTTTTTAAATCACCAAATAAAATACATTATATCTTCTACAAACTTTTGCTCGGGCCACAGAAACTTATCCCCACAAACGACACCCACTCCTCCATCTTTTAGTTGCACTATCGTCATCTGAATTGAAACCACCCACCTGAAACATTTATGTAAAGTTTTTAGAACAACACAAAGATAACTTGTGATTTCAATATAAGAGTAAATGCTACCTCAATTTCAATAGCATTGACCCAGTCAGTGGCCATCTTGGATACAGTGGCTTCAAAATCTTTGACAAATGCTTTTGCTGTCCTCTGCCTCCTCTGTCTCAAGGTAACCTAGATCGATGGAACCTCCTTCGTTAGTTGCAACATTTGTGTTCTCGGAAGCCATATTATCTGCAATCTGCAATAAAACATAAACAATGCACTAAACAAACAAGAACCATTATTGAGTAAACAAGCAACTGGTTAATTAAACCCAGGAATATTAAGCAAAACAATAAGAACAATTAGATGGTTTCATTTGCTTTTATGGTACCCGAGTTATAAAATATTCATGCAAGTCACTGGTCATCCGGGTGTGAGCAGATTTAAAGTCTCGGAGCTTAGATTGGGACTCCTTCTGCTCCTCCTTCGCTGATGATATCTTTTTGGACAACACATTATACTCATTGTTCAACCCAATTTCCTTTTGGGCAATAGTGGCCTTCGACGCCACCATTTCAGCAACCTTAGTATTTGCCGTCTGCTGCTTCTTCTCCTTAGATATGTTTTTGTCCAATTCGGATTTTTCTTTCTCCAAAAAGCTCTTCGCATTTGCAAGAGCTGCCTTCGACTTTTCCATCTCAGCAATATCCGCATCGTTTTTCTTAAGAAACTTGTCTATCTCCCTCCATGAAGGGATGCAACTTAGACCCTCCATGTTGCCATCCCAGACGGAACTTCCTTGAGACGATTGTGAAACTTCGTCAGCTACGACTGTGTTATTGGAATCCATATTATCTGCAATAAATTTCTGTGATGATGGATTTCTAAGATATTCAATTCAAACACTTCAACAAACACAAAACTCAGAAAGAAAGAAGGGATGAAAGAAAAGCTTACCGCACACTAGATCTAAATGAACAGCGACGGGAAACAGATGGAAGGGTTAGGTTAAGGAAGGGAAACACAAATACTGAAGGTTAGGAATTGTGGGCTCAACCCTTCCATACGTTAAACACAAATGGTTGCTTGCTGGACCTGTTTGGTACCATCCATCCATGGATCTTTCATTTTTAGCCATTTATCTAAGGACCCGTCAGTAGGTTTCCACCAAAGCTTACCAGGTTCACCATAGCCTAATTCCTTAATTAATGATAATGCCTCAAAATAAGACCACCTCTCCATGTCTAAGTTCCTAACTACATGAACCTCTCCTCCCTCATACTTAACAGGAGGTCCATCAACAAATTTCCCCCCATGATACATGACAACATTAAAACTCATCCTACAGTATTCAAACAATTAACAAAATTATTAAATACAGCCCATGAATAATATTAACCATTAGCATATAATAGCATACATATATCAGGAAGCATAAATGGCATATATCAGCAAAGATTCAAAAATGTCATAAATGGCATATATTACTTAACCTAAACACTTAATTATCCCCAGATTAATTAACCCAAAACGCCCAATTTTGAAACCCTAGATGAGGAACACTAATTAACAAACCCTAAGTCAGAACCATATTATTAAACAAAAAAAATTAACAAACCCTAACCCCCAAAATAGAAACCCTAACTCAAACACGTGGGGTAGAGGACAGCCCATGGTCCCCCACCATTAAACAAACGACAAAAATAGACGAAGTGGGGTATAGGCTACAGAAACAGACAAGAGAAAAGAATACAAAACACATAGCATTATAAAAAGGCATAGCAAAAAAAAGACAAGAAAGGGACCACACACATACCTTTCAGCAGCAGGAAAACCCCTTTCATGCACGACCCACGAAGACCCACCACGCAAAGGTGACGAACGACGCTGAAGAACGAAGTCGAAGACGACGAGCGAAGATGCAGAGAGCAGATAGGAAAGTGACGAGGTGAGGAGGGTGGGAGAAATGGAGGTGGCACAGAGAGCAGGGAGTATTGAACCCTAAAGTCACTATCGGGCCTTTTTTGAAACCAAATTTGAAATCAAAATTCTTTTTGTTTTTTTTTTTAATATCTTGAAATAATTATAATAAATAAAAAAAAAATTTAAAAAAAAGCAATTATTAAATTATTTCAAAAAAATTCAAAAAAATTAATTATTTAATGTTTTTTAAATATTTTCCAATGTGGCATTCCGTTTGTCACGTCATCGCTTAATAGAGGTGAGTTGACAGTAGGGATGTTTTTCAAAATTTTAAAACGTTAAGGGACTATTTTCTAAGAAATTTTTTTGAAAGGACTAAAACCAAATCGCGCCATATTTGGTCCTTACAATGACCAGATCGTCTCCCGTTATGAAATTTGGGGGACCAAATTGTCCCCCATTTTGAAATTTGGGGATCAAATTGTCATTTTTTTTTTCAAGGACCAAAGGGTCCTATTTGAAAAATTTAAGGGACCACTTTAGGTCTTTACTCTTAAAATTAAAAGTATGGAGATGGATACCAAATATTTGGAGTATAGGTAGCGGCCGACTCCGACCAATTGTATTATAATAAAGCCCAGCTGTTGTCCAAAATAAAAAAGGCCTGCTGCTGAAGATTACAGTGATATTAGCTAACGTCTTTGTTTAAGGGCGCAACAATGAAATTTAAGGATATGATTGGAAGTTAATTAAAATGAGAGTTTAATTGACAGGAAGTGAGTCCCATGCCACTCAAAGCCTTGAAGTTGAATGTCACCCCAAATGGGGCGATGAATGATGGAACGTCATGAAAAAGTCCACTCACTTCGCTGGCCAAACTCATTAGTCATTATACAATAAATATACTATTTTCTATTCCCGTCCTGTCTTTCATTCATTTGAAGTAAGTATGAGTCTCCTTTTTTCATTTTCTTAAAATTCCAAACATTATCTAAATCTAATTTTTCTTAAATGAGTGATGTAGCCACTCAGATGTCATTATTGATCCCAACATGGACAAAAAAGATCTTTAGATAGTGTTGCCTTTTTTTTTTTCCTTTACGTCCATCAACAAATCCCATATTTTTGAACTATATTAATCATGAAAATTATTATTGAATTTTGTTGTCTCATTTTGATATTCCAATAACATTTCTCTTGATAAAACTACTAGCATTTGGGGAAAAGAAAAACTACTTGCCATTATATGAAACATATATATGTGAAAATTCATAACCACAAGCAATCTCGCTGGTTCAAATAAAAATTCAACCAAGCCATTTTTAATTTATTCATACAACATATCATATGCATATGGATGTAAAGGGAAAAAAGTGACACAAGCCTACTTTCAACATACAAGTATATAATTGAATTATCCCCCATTCCACAAAATGCACAATTTGAGAGGGCAACGCATATCTAAACTGAATTTTTGGTAGAATCAACATTACTTACAAATTTATTAGAAACTACAGTAGCGCTTTCAGCATCATGCACAAGGAAAAATAATCTGCAGCCAAATGGTGGCACTTAACATTTATGCAGAGCTATCTTCATCAGCAGGGTAAGAGAATAGTTCCAAACTGAAACAACGCAAGTCCTAGATAGATATATTGATTTGAAAAGACAACTAGAGCAGAGGGATCTACGAAAGCTCTTCTGCATTGAACTTGGTCCAAGCTTCCTGTTTTAGGATTAGAAGAATAAGCATATGAAAAATAACACATATAGTCATTATATTTCAATAAAAGTAATCAGTGTGGAAAAAATTGACAGTTATGACAAGGTTTTCGGCGTTTCTTTTTCTTTTCTTTCTTTTAAAGCAAATATCTAGTATCCAAAGGTGACTAATGTAACAAGGTAGGGCTAATTTTCATAGTTATTTAACAAGGTACCTTAAGGATGTCAAAAACCTTCTCTGAAGTATACTTCTGTTCAAGATTGGCACCTTTCTGTTGGACTTTATCCGGGTGAATACATAACGTTGCTTTTCTATAAACTTTTTTGACTGAGGTGGAAGTAATCATATCTGTCAGAGACACTGGTTGCCAACCACAATCTGGCCAAAGAACCTGCATACAAATTCAAAGGTAAGAAAAAGTGGTGGAATAAAACAAATCTGTTTCGCGATGCAAAAACAAAAGATAAAAAACTCACTAATGAATTATAGAATTATTTATCACTAAAAGGAAACAAAAGATACATGAGAGGATACATCAGTTTTCTGCTAAATAATGCTAACAAATCTCCCTTATAGCATTTGGAACTGCCCGCAGACTTCAAAATTAAAAAGCTTAAACTTTGTATTCTAACTGTGACCATATCATTAAGATCAGTGAAGTCTAAATCTTTCCATCTTCCCTACATCTGGAGACTACCCACATTATAAGTGATTGAGAAATGCCAAAGCTAGTTGCGTTCCTACAGATCCTTCAAACAATTGAGGAGAGTTTTGGCAAGGCAAAAGCCTCCACTTAACTTGAATTGCTAAACAGCACATTCAATGGTACCTTTACTTTCAAATAGTCATATTTATAATTCTCACCCGCTTACCAAGAGAAACTTATGGTCAGATTTGACCAGTATATATGGACTTTACATAGCTTTCCATCAACATTTGGTCCAACATATTGGTTCACACAAAATCATAAACAATCTAAACACACACACACAAAATAAATAGAATATTTAATAAGACAAGAGTCACAAGACACATTGATTGAAAAATCAAGTTCATCTAAATAATTTCATCTATATGGCATACGGTTTCATAATTTTTCCATCTGTAGATATTTTAGACTGGAATTTAATCATTCTGCCCAAGAGTTCCAAGTGACAGCTATTCTTAACCTTGGTTATAAATGACTCTAGCTTATACACAAAACCAAACAACCAGATGTTTCTATTTCCTTTGGTGAAAGTATACTTTCTTACATTAGGATAGTCACTACGAATGCAGATCAGACTGAGCCCTAAAGTGAAATGAATTATTAACAATTAAAAATAATCATGGTAAAAGAGCATACATATTGCAATGTTGATAGCAATGCTCGCATATTGCCTTCTTTGCCTGCAGCCCATCGCTTTATCTGAACATCCACAGTATCAGCAATTATCTGCCAAATTAAAATCAAATGCCACACTAAGAAAAACTGACAGACATATATAAAATAAAATAAAAAGAATTATGGAGAATTATAATGTGATCATCCTTGGAAATAAATCAGAATCCAAATAAAAAAACCATAAAAGCTTACACGTCTCTCTTCTTGCTCCATCTTGGTTTTAAGGTCACGCTGGTTCATATCAGCCACTGCTTTTAACTGGAAATATGACAGTCAGAAGAGTAAAAAATTGTCCAATGCCATGAGAACTTATTTCAATAACACATGTAATCCAAGGATAATCTTTTCCTCTTGATCAAAAAAATCCAAGGATGAACAAGGTCAACGTCAGGTATGAATTATGAAGACATCATACGTGCTTTAAGTTCAAGATTAAGAAGTATAAGCAGAAATATCCTGTGCAGGGTTTCCGTAAGAAACATTAAGCCAAAAATTTGACAATCATATCAATTCAGAAAATACAATATCATGGAAAAAAAAATTAGACGAGAAGAGAATAGTACAAAAGAAGAGGATAAGACATCCTCATAAAGAACAAAAAGAACCAGCTAAAACTAGGAGACAGAGCCACACAATAAAGCATGCTAATCCCTCTACATGTCTACCATAGAAACCCCACTAAAAAACCCATGGGCAGAGCACAAAAGGGATGCCAATATCAAGAAAAATTTTAAGAATCTATAAAAAGATCACACATAATTTGCATTGACCCCCTTACCCTTATTAACAGAATTAGGAAAATTGACAAAATAATACACACCGCTCTCTCTTGTGTTCTTTGATGACGTCCCAATCTCGCTTTTCGTCTTTCTTCGGTTTCCCCTTCAACTTCCTCGAATTCAGACGACGAGGAAGCTTTTGCAGCAAAAGAAAAAATTATGTTGACAGAGCAAAATTTCTTCATGGTAATAAAAACTGACAAATTTAAGCAACTTACCACCAAAAATCAATGATAGGTCATCAAGAGATGTCAACACTGAAGATTTCTTCTCACTGGTTGATGATCCAGATGGCACCCTTCGTGATGCCTCCGATCTCCCTTTGTTGTTCACTTGATGATCAAACATATGATCCTAAGCAATACATTGGCAAAAAGAAAACTAAATATAGTTTTTTAGTGTAGCAGAATCATTTGAGCTTATTATATTAATAACTTTTACCATAGGTGCAGCCCTGGACTTTGGTACACTGCTTGATCGAGAACCCATGCTGAAAAAAGATTCAAGATCATCCATGGCATTTGATTTATTCACTCTTGCAGCTGGAGATCCTTTACCTCTGTTTGTCTTAGCTGCTGAGTTTTGTTTAATCTCACCAGTATTAATATTGGCCTTTCTACTAGCATTATTTTGCACCCGGCCCATGGCAAAGTCCTCAAGCTCATCTATTGATGATACACTTGAGTTGTTAACTGCATAAAATATAATTAAGAAAAAAGACATAGTAAGTCAATGATAGATAAAGATAGCTATTCATGTCTTTCAGCTCAAGCATTCAGAAGAACCTTTATTTGAGTATGAAACATTCATTGGCTTTGGTGGAGACCTCAATGATGTGGAGCTACTTGAGCTGCCTCTTGTACCTTTAGAATTGTTTGACTTACTTATCTGTTCCAGTGAGTCCAGGAATGAGTCTGAAGATGCTGTGCTAGAAACGGTCTCAAATATTAAAAATGGATCATCTTGAGATGTGACAGTTGGTTTAGGAGGTTTAATCTTCTCTGTACTTGCTTTACTGAAAAAATAATCGACACATTAAGAGGAAGTGAGACCAAACAGACGGATGACACCTACCATTAAAAAAGGTCAGAGAAGACGTATGCATTCATTGCATTGAATCTTAATTCAAGTTAAATGACTTAAATCGTTTTCAAATAGAAAATTATGTTTCATTGAACTAAGAAAAATATTAGGAAGAATAAACAAAAATATCCCTGAATAATACTGATATCGGGAGGCATGCATCAGTAGCTTGAATACTTGATATACTACTAGGAACAATGACTTGGTTCAAGTCCAAGATCAATCCATACACATACCCAGAAATGAAGGACACACATCCAAATTTCGGTAAACCCTCAGAACGAAGATGTGGAGTTTGAGTGTTTGGACTCATCAAGGGATTGAAAGGTATAAAATAAATAGTTACAAATATTACTGCCAGTCTGCCACATTTTAAGTTAAAAAAACAAAATTCATAATTAACCTTATGAAGTACGAGTCTCCCAGAAATATAAGCCACAAAGATCCATCTAAATTGATCTCTGTAAAACATCATGCTAAGCAGATTGCCTCTCAGACTGATCCTAAAATTTTGCTTCCAAAATGCGAGATCATAAACGAAACCACAACTTACCAGCATCTATAAAAACACATACTCAACATATAAGTAAGCTTTCCAAAGAAAGTAATTGCTCATATGCTACTTATACAAAATTTGTTTTTTCTTGACACCTCTTGAAGCTCGCTAGGAGCACATAGTATTCATCAAAGTTTAGAAGACACAAAATTTACACCACGTGCTAGTGGGCAGCACTATTCTGTGGCATTATAAGGAAGTTAATTAATACTAGAAATTTAGAAGGTACAAAATCTACACCTCAAAATATAAGTATAAACACTTTGGAACATTTATGTTCCAACATAAAGAAAAAGAGGAATCAGGAATGGAATACAAAGCTTCATACCCATTATTTGAAGGAGTGGTTCCACCAAATCCAGGTATCAAATCATCAAAATCAGGTGCTTTTTCCTGCTTGGAGCTTCTGGCACCATTTGCATTCAACCCACCAATCTTATCTAGTAGATAATCAACACCAACACTCTGCTTAGGCATTCCACCGAATATGTCATCCACAACATCAACATTCAACGATGATTGTTTATTCGATCCCGTGAATATCGAATCGTAATCAAACGAAACCCCATTGCTGGCATTGGATTTATTAGCGGTTCCACCACCGAAGATATCATCAATGCCATCAATATGATGGGGCTTTTTATTGCTATTGGGGAAAGAATTGAAATTGAAATCAAAAGTTGAATTTTGGTGAGATCTGGATCCGTTTGAACCCGAATTGGATCTGAATGTTCCTGTTAGAGAATCAGAGACATTTGTGGGGCTCTTCGATGAGGCCATTGGAGCCGATTTTCCTTGCGGTTTCAACCCAAACCTTTCGGTCAACACACCAAACTCGTCCATTGAAGGAAGATTGGAAATAAATGAATGTAATATAGAATTTTAGGTTAAGCTGAAAGGGAATCAGCAGCGAAGAGGTGATAATTTTGTGAAGGAAGAAAAAGGGATCAAAGAATTTTGAATTGTTAAGGGAAAATGAATAATAAAAAAATTTCCGTAAATTTATCAAAAGTGAAGGAGGGAAGGAGAATTGGAATTGGAATTGGGAATAGATTAGTGTTAGTGAGAATGGCGGGAATCTCGTGAGAAAGAAAGACAGGGAAGGAAAACAGGGAAACGGAATCTGTGTGGCTGAGGTTAAGCTCTTTCTATTTCTATTTCTACCTATTTCTGTGTCTTCTCGCTTGTTGTTGTTGTTGTTTTGTCTTGACTTCACTTTAACTCTGTTAGTCACCACTGACCAACCACAATTGGACGCGGTTAATGGCCAGGCCATGATTTTGTTTTTTTAAGAGTGAAAATCCAAAACGGTCCCTCAAATTTTTCATGTAGGACAGTTTGGTCTCTGAAAAAATTATAAGACAGTTTGGTCCTCAAATTTCAAAACGGAGGACAATTTGGTCCTTACGGAGGGACCAGAACGTCCCCCGTTATGAAATTGGAGGGACCAAATTGTCCCCCATTTTAAAATTTGGGGACCAAATTGTCCTTTTTTTTTTCAGGGACCAAACTATCCTACTTGAAAAATTTGAGGGACCACTTTGGATCTTCACTCTTTTTTTAATGTTCCACGTGTTTTAGAGGATTTAATTGCTTGCTTGGGGTAAAATCAAATTTGACTAAAGATTCAATTTGGCCTGTAAAAAAAACACATGACCCTTTATTTTTCTTTTTTGGGAACCCACCCTAATTAAATTAACCATTTGGGTTGAGTAGAACTATTAGAATATCCCCACGGCTTAAGTCCTTCAGATCTGTTATGAAACTAATATCTGGTTCGGCTGATTGAGCAACGTTTTACCCATTAGTTCTCAACCTCCCAATAGGATGACTCCACAAACCCGGGTTTCCCAAGTTCTCCTCCTTATAGGGGCTAGTTATTTCCATTAGACCAACACTTTATTGGTAAATCACATGACACTTTTGCTCTCTCAAAAATATTAATCAATTATTTGGTCTCTCAAATTTATAAATGCAAGATATGTTAGGGTCTGTTTAGTTTGTTTCTTATTTCCTGTTTTTATTTTATAATTTTAGTAATAATTACAATAAAAATAATTATAAAGTTATCACATTTTTTTCGTTTTGTTTTCTGTTTTCCAAATATTTGTATAGGAAACACTAAAACAAAAAAAACTTTTTGTTTGTTTTCACTGTCTGTATAAATCTTTGAAAACGGGAAAACAGAATGAAAGCTTTGTAATTATTTTTATTTTAAAATCAGGAAATGAAAACAAGAAACATGAAATAAACCAAACAGACCTTTAGTCTCGTAGACCAGTTCAAATGTCAGTTTATTTGTTTACGTGTCTCTTTATGTTTATCCGTCTTTAATCCTACATGGTCATTTCCACCGTAGCAAATGAATAAAACGTGAAAAACATGTTCAATTATTAGATATATGGGTTTTAAAATTATGCCAGTTTTTTCATTTTTGCTATGTTATCTACGGTGAAAATTTGTCATAGGTCACACAGAATCCAAATGAACTAGGCAGAATGGTAAACGAGATCCGCAACATTGAAGCTGGACTCACAGTTTGAAATTTGAAGTACTAGGTGATTAATTTATGGTAGGACAAAAGTGTCCATGAGTATTAATTTTTTTTTTTAGGTTGGTCATTTAATAAAAAAAAAGTTATACTGTCAATGGATGGTATAAAAAAAGTCTTACTAACGAGTGCACACCATTTTTCCATACAAATTTTCCTTTCTTAATTCCTCAAACAATGTCTTAGGGGCACTCTTTAGCATTTCCTCATTAAAAAAAAAATTTAAACCCTTCTTTAGTCACTCTACACGTTCACAGTTTAGAATTAAAATTTATCAAGGTACTACCTCCGGTCCACAATATAAGAAACAAAACCCTAAAAACACAGACCAAAGAAATGTATTGAAATGAGTTAATTGAAATTAATATCATATAAATTTCCAAAAACATCCCTTCTAATTTTAATTAATATTTTGATGGCCTATAATCTATCTATTTATACTATATACATTTAGGAATAAGCTGGTTAAATGATATTCCATGTGTCAACCTTAGAGAAAACTACTCATTTAATTCAAATCATTTAATTCAAAATATTATGCATAATAGTGAGAATTAATGTTATTTCGAAATTAATCATTTAATATACAAGAAATCAAATCAAATATATTTTAAAGAGAGAATAAAAACAGTAATATGATAAATAAATATATTTTCTAAAGATTAAAAGAGGATAAATAAATCAAATAGATTTTCACGAGAGAAGAAAAAGTATTATGATAGAACAATATATTTTCTAAAAATTGTTAACTTGCACCGAACAGAGATAAGAAATAAATCAAATATATTTTCAAGAGAGAAGAAGACAAATAATATGATAGATAAATACATTTTTTAAAAAAGGTTAACTTGCAAAATCTATATCTATATCTATATCTATATCTATATCTATATTATATACATTTAGGAATAAGCTCATTAAATGATATTCCATGTGTCAACCTTAGAGAAAACTACTCATTTAATTCAAATCATTTAATTCAAAATATTATGCATAATAGTGAGAATTAATGTTATTTAGAAATTAATCATTTAATATACAAGAAATCAAATTAAATATATTTTAAAGAGAGAATAAAAACAATAATATGATAAATAAATATATTTTCTAAAGATTAAAAGAGGATAAATAAATCAAATAGATTTTCACGAGAGAAGAAAAAGTATTATGATAGAACAATATATTTTCTAAAAATTGTTAACTTGCACCGAACAGAGATAATAAATAAATCAAATATATTTTCAAGAGAGAAAAGACAAATAATATGATAGATAAATACATTTTCTAAAAAAGGTTAACTTGCAAAATAAAAAAAGGTGAAATAAATAAGATAGATTTTAAGAGAGAAAAAATAATAATATGATAGATAAATATATTTTATAAAAATTGTTAACTTGCAATGTCCAAAGAAAATAAATAAATCAAATAAATTTTCAGGAGAGAAGAAGAAGATTAATATGATAGATAAATATTTTTTTTAGAAATGGATTACTTGCATGGGAAATGAGAATAAATAAATCAAATACATTTTCAAGAGAAAAGGAAAAAAAAATAATATGACAGATTAATATATTTTAGAAAAATGGTTAACTTGCATGGGAAAAGAGAAGATATAAATCAAATATATTTTAAAATAGAATAATAATAATAATAATAATATGATAGATAAATATATATTTATTCTAAAAATGGTTAACTTACACTGGGAAATGTGGAGAATTAACTCATTACGAAGAGTATGGTGACATATTTAGTGTTTAAATAAATTTCATTTAGAAATGATTAATCATGTTGAAAGCAATTGTTGCTTTGAAAATGTATATTTACTATTAAATATTCGGAGAAGTATAATACTGAGGCAATGATATAAGAAATCGTTAGTGTTAACTTATAATTTTGCTTTGAAAAAAAATTCACAATAAAACTTTAATGGCTATATTCAAATGTTATGTTGTTTTATATTCTTCATACATGTATAATTTTTTAAATTATATTTTTAATACTAAATTTTTGTAGGAGACAATATGTATTTATTATTTACACTTAAGCGTCATTATCTGTATTGTAATGTCTATAATAACTATTAAGTTAGTATCTGTTACAATTTGCGATCGATGATTTAGATCAAATAATTTTTAATATTTTTTATTTATAATTTCCCAAAAAAAAAAAATTAAACCACAAAACATGAATTTAACAATTATATATTTAAAAATAAAATTTTAAAAAAATAGCATATTCTCCATGCATGGCATGGGTCTATCAATCTAGTTAACTAGCGTAGTTAACCCGTGCTGAACGCACGGGTCAGTATTTTTTAAAGTTTTTCAACAATTTTTTTTTATAAAAAATATTTTAATATATATTTCTATTTCTATATAAAGATAATTATTAGATTATTAGATTACTTATCGTAAATCACTTAACCAATAAACCTTTATAATTTAAAGTTACTTGAAACGGGCCAAAAAAAATGTACACATAACCACTGCATTTTCATATTGAAGGGCTCGTATGCCAGAAGGTTTTATCTACATACGTTTGTATGTCAATCTCCATTCCCACCGTAACAGAGCTCAACCATAGACATTAGAGTTCAACCAATGCAGAGCTACGTCTGTCACTGTGGAAGAATGAACTTCGGTTAGTTAGTATCTTTCCATGCTCTGGTACTGCATACAATTCACATCTAGCTGAACCACCGTAACCTACGTCGCTTGATTCCAGCTAAACCACTAATCGTGGAAGACGAATCTCTGCTTGGTAAGTATCCTTTGATTTTCATAAATGCATGGAATGATTCTCCAAGTGGTTTGATTTGTATATATTACTGAATAGTGATTTGATAAGCCACCATTGCTTATCATTGTGTTTGGTTATAACTTTGTATCCGTAGAGCTATTTTGATTATTTAAAAATAGATACAACTCATGAATACTTATTTAGAAGATTTGTGTTAATTAGCAACCGATATATGTGAGATTCTGATATGTAAACGGATGTTTAATTTTAAAATAAAATCGTTTATGACCAATCATATTCACGAAAATATTAAAATAAATGTTGTGATTAACTTGGCATTAAGCAAATATATTATTGTATAAAGCATTGAGCATGTAAGTTGTTTTTTCCAAATGTTGCATAGATTCTCTTAATTATATGTTTAAAATTTTTGTATGAAATATATGCTAATCAACAACTAATAATCAATGGGGATTATTGAAAAATAAAAGTTGATCTCAATCTGTAATGTATATTGCTATTAATGAGGCATTGGGCATGTAAGTTGTTTTTTCCAAATTTTGCATACATTCTCTTAATTATCTGTTTAAAATTTTTGTATGCAATACATGCTGATCAACAACTAATTATCAATGGGAATTATTGGAAAATAAAAGTTGATATCAATCTATAACGTATATTGCTATTAATTAGCGCTACAGTAAACAATTAAACCATACCAATGTTTAAGATAAAGCAATATAGGAACTATACAATATATAGAATGACCTACAAGTTTTTTTAAAGAAAGCATCAAAGAAAGCCAGCCAAACTAACAACTAAGCTGTAAAAAATTTGAAAAAAATGTCGCTAGTGAATGACTTATAAAAGAATATGCGTCATACGTATATAAAAATTATAAAACTTATATAACAGTTTCAATTCTCATCAATAGGTTAAAAAATTAGAACCAAAGGTATAAATAGGCAAGACCAAAACAATTAAAGCTAGACATAACACGATAGTTATAATTAAAGCTGAGGTTAATACAAAGTTCTAACATAATTATACAAAACCACCACACAAAACAAATATAACCATGAAAATAGGGAAACAGTTTCCTAAGTCTGTTGTATCTTCAAAAGGATATTACTTTTGCATACCACCAACCAAGATAAGATAAGTCAACTCCAATTAGAATTTTACTACCATTTTTCCTAAAAAAACTTCCTATTTCCCCTGTAACATACGTATCCTTGTTGATCTGCTCCCATTCAACATGACATTCATATTGATCTCCATCCTCATCGACAATCTTAATGAATTCAGGTTTTCCCATATATTTGATATCTCTTTGCATCTCTGACGATAGAACCTGTATCATATACAACGATAGTATATTAATATTAATACTAATATAAAGCATAAAGAAAACAGAATTCAAACTTTGGAAATATAAAAAATCAATTTTTTTTAAATATAAATAAGAAAGTCAACTATTTAAGATAATTCAAAGATTTTTTTTTGTAGAGATTTAAAAAAAAACAGAAGCTATTTTATGTTTGTTTACAATTAGGAAAATAACTTTTTTAAAAAATAGTTAGTGATTTAAATGATTTTTTTCAAAAGCTAATGAAAGTAGGTTTTTATTTTAACCTTAAAGTTGATTCTTTTTTTTAAATTTTTTTTTTTGAAAAGGTTAAACAAACACAATCAACTCATTAAAAATTATTTTTTAATAAAAAATTGTTTTTTTGTCAGATAATTAGTAACAAACGCCGTCTAAGTTCTTAGGAGTAACTGATGATTAATATATTTTTTCCCGTAAATTATTAATATTAATAGTAATCTTATTTTTATATTTTTATTAGAAGTATTATTATTATTACTATTATAATAATAAAAATAAAAATAAAAATAATAACAATTATTATTATTATTGTTGTTGTTGTTGTTGTTGTTGTTGTTAGGAATATGAATTCCTATTTTCTAATACTAAAACTATGAAACCCTGTTTTATTCTCTCACACAATCACCCCGTTGTATCTTACCTGCTTAATATTCAACAACTACTTTTGCACGGGTAAAATTTTCATTTAAAAACAAATTATTTTAAAACTCTATTAAGAACTCTGTTTAAAATCAAACTTTTATATAAAATTTCCAAATTTTCATGTTAAGAACTACTTAACATACATGATTCATATAACAAATTCAAATAATTTAAAGACCAAATGATGAAATATTTGTTCATTGTACCAGAAGATTAAAGACAAAAGCAAAATAAATATACAATGAAAAGTGATAAGTTATATAATTCACTCAATACGCATCTTCGAACAAATAATTAACATAATAACAATAGTCATTGTTATATTTATCTTTATACATATAAAAGTAAGGTAATCTAATTTTGTCATACGGGTAATTTGGTAATAGTTTAGGTTGTCCGCAGGATAATTTGGAAACAAAAAATTTAATATAGAATCAATTTTATAACATTCTATTAAATCATTAACATGAAATAATTTATGTTTTGAGACTAATTTAAATATGTTACGTTTCCTCACATGATGCCAAAAAAAATATAAATCAATTCTGCAATAATTAATTAAATCATTTAATGGGAACGAATTACTAATTTAAATAGGTGTTTGTAATTTAGAAAAATTTATCCTAAATCATTTAATTTAAATAGTCATTCAACGGCTAGAGAGAAAAACCATGATTTTTTTAAGCACTTAAATATGCACATTCTTGAACCAGGTTATTAAATTTAGGAATTTTAGGTGATTTAAATACTCGAGGTATTACGACAATTAAACATATAGAAGCTATAATCTATTTACAATTTATTTTTTGTGACCTTTGTGTATTTTTTTACTTGCATATAGTAACGTTGATTTTGAGTTACTCTGAGAGAAGAAAAAAATAAATTGATAATAAAACCATTGAGGTAAGTGTCACAATATTTTTTAAGATACATTACCCACTTCTCATTTGTCTTCCTTCGTTCAAAATTAGAGATCTGAATATTCAATAAGCCTAATTTAAAACTGATATTCTAATCATGGTTCTTAAAAGTGTCAATTTTTAAATTCTCACAAATTTACAGTTTTATGTCACAAAATTGAATTAACTTGCATGTAAATTATTATATATTCAAATATTAATGACAGTTGTACCCATATTCATTGCATATTCGAAAGTCAGACCATTTAAATGGAATAAATTGATTTTCTAAACCATATACTGCAAGTGAAGCATTACTAATATTTAAGTTCACAACTATCTCTCTACACATTTCTTTGTAACTGTGATGGTACAACTGAAAACTCTTAAAGCTAAAAATATCAAAGTATTCAAAGAGGTAATGCGAAGAGTATAAATGTGAGAATCATCAAGAGATACTATGCTGAAGATCAAACAGGAAAAGAATGAGATCATATTTGGCAGAAAACCAAGAGACAACATTAGTCAAATCATCACTTCATAAAGTCCATTGTTTCTTTCTGGACAAGACACCAAGAGTGTCCACCAATCTTACTTCATCCTGTTGCTTGAAAAAAATGCTTCAATTACTAACAATGACAAAGTCCTTTGATTTGGAAATATAAATGAATCTCACTGGATGTGGTACTTGAGAACATTGGGACCATGATAAAAATGAACCTCAAAAAGTTATTCGGCCACTAAAAGGTAAATCAGCATCAACAACTATAATATTTCCAGGAAGATAACAGTGCTAATATACATAAACACAACAGATTTGCAAAAAAGAAGTCATAGCATGAGTATGGTGCTGCATATTCCAAAATTCATTTCCTTTTCTCTAGAATTAGATGCTTATCCTGGTCATAACATACTGAAAGTCATAAACTTTTACACAGACGGTTGATATATTTTCATAGTTTTGGAAAAGGAAGAATTGTATTTATGAAATCAAATTCAATTGACTTTACATGCATGACAATCTTGAGCTAGTGCTATACATTTATTATTTAATATCCTTCCTAGACCAAGGTCATGGACTAAAAGAATTCCAAACTTTGACATAATCCTAGTTATACAGTTAGAGGAATGCCTATTTCCTGAAAGAGATGATTAAAAGGATATAAGCTAAAAAGAACCTTCATCATTGTCAATATGCTGAACATGGTTATTGTTAAAAGACGATTCATTGCATACGTCCATCACACTCAATTAAATATTTTGCGGGAAAACACATAATGATGTTAAAGCAATCATTGGTTAATGAATATGTTACTGGAAAGAGATAATTAAAAAGAAAGTGTACCATCTTTTGTTTACATTAAGCTCATGTACATTTATCTTAAAAAAAAAAAAAAATCCTAGGTCTAGAATGTTAATGCTATCATGGAAGGTTAATAACTTGCCAATTCAATTGAGTTGATAGGAAAAACCTTGACAAACACAGAAGAAGAACTTGGAACTCTACCCTTGGATAGTAACCTTAAAGTTTTGCTATAGCAATTATTTCAAGTTAGAGATAACCCAAGCAGCTAAGTAATCCAACAATGAAAGTGATGCATAGTATTTGCATCATGGCCTGTAAGTAATGCAACAATATCAACAAACTTTAATTTTTTTTTTTTCAGGCACATTCTTAACATGGAGAGGCTCGAGTCTTGAACTACGACAATGTTTCTAGAGTACCAACTCAAAAGCACAAAGATATTGAATCCAACCAAGATACACCATCAAACAAAAAAGAAATGCAGATTTGTACCTCTTTAAAAATCCAAGAATCTTGTTAGGCAGTTTTATCAAACAGTTAAAGCACAAAATGTCAATTATTAATCATTTACATTGTGCAAGTAATCTCTAATCACATACAGAATGTTTGAGAGAGAGAGAGAGAGAGTATAAGTATGCTTGATAATCTCTAAACACTTTTTTTTTTTTGGAAAAGAATCTCTAAACACTTCGAAGCTTGATAAATGGTGAACAAAAGAATACATCAGCAACCAAAAATGAAAAGAATATATAAATATTTACCTTCACACCACTCAAGGCCAAGAAAATCTTGATCCAAGCAAACAACACTTCAACTAATCCTACTAAATTGGTATGAAACCCAATGACAGCAAGAGTGTGAAAAGAATGTAATAAAAGTGTGATAGGATATAGAAGGAGTATTTATAAGATGGTTCAGCTCACCTATATGTCACAAAATCACGAACATCTACATATATACTTTCATCATCAAATGGGCAAATGGCAAGTTCAGATGTCATCTTCTGCATATTTTTTGTTTCAAAATAAAGACGTGAATCCTAATTTTCTGACTTATAAGTGAACACAAACTTCTCTGCGAAGGAGGAACTTACAACATATCTCCTATTCTTAATTGAGTCTCGGTTTCCAAGGCTTAATACAAAATTCCAAGCTCCGAAAAACATAAACATAGGCAAACACAACCAAAAAAGAAAAGAAAAGCAAATTCAAATACCCATTTGTTTATTTGCTTCGAGCTCTTTTCTTTGCCCAGTTGTGAACTTATGACAAAAGCTGGTTCAACGGTAAGAAGGAAACATGATGAGCATATAAGACAAAGCAAACTAAAACTACTACCATCCATAAGTGATTGTCAATAAATCAAATAATTAAGATCAGAACTTAAAAAAAGAGAATCTTAAAAAACAAATAGTTATATGCTTCATAGATTCAACTAATCCATCTCAAACCTATCAATTAATCCAAATAATCAACAATAGAAAATGCATCAGGTTCATCAAAATTATAATAACAAATGGACATTTGATTAAGTGATAAAAACAAATGGACTTCGTCTAAACCATCACCAAGTATGAAGTTCAGTCAACTAACTTATTTAAACATGAGAAATGAAGCTATTATGAGTACTTACACACAGGGCCAAGGAATTCCCTTAAACTGAAACTTCCCAGGGTCATCCTTCTCCCAGCGAACACGTAGCAAATCAAGGCCCTTTCCTTTCCTTTCCTGCCAATGTTAACAACCAATACCATGCTTTATTACTCAAAATATAAAATAATCCAGGCAGATGCTTTTGCAAATATACCTTACATGTGAACCACTGAAGGTTTTAGATAGTTCAAAAATAAATGCTAAAACATGTAAAAGGAATCTGTAGATGCAAAATGAATCAAATAATTAAAATTGTGAAACTAAACATTCCCTCATGCCAAATGTAGCTTTATTCATATAAAAGAAACATACAAAGCAATTTAAATTTAAGATGTTACGATGCAAATTCATATAAATTTTTTTACGCCTAAGGATTGATAAGAAAAAATAGAGTATAAAATTGGCTTTTAGTGAAAAATCTAATTCTGAGATATTGACGCAGTTGAAGAATGAAGAGCAATCACACCTATTACTCTAGTTTTACTTCCACCAGCTAAAATTAATTCCTATACATAAAAGTATTGGACTGCTTCCATCGACTAAAATTAATTATCTCCTCCACTCATTGTCATTTTGATTGGCTTTCAAAACTATCATTATACATGTCCATTTTCTGTTAAGTTTTACTTGCAATGGTGCAGAGAAATGGTTCAAATGCATTTCCATTTATGCCTGGGATTTCAATAGGCATGAACTCTAGTAGTGGCAAAATTAACAAAATCCTCCATGGAGTTAAATAAATAACATTGTTACCTATCATTCTTAGCAGAAGGATCACAGTTCACAGGGGCCAGGCACACACCTGCAATATAGGGAAGATGTTCAGAATTGATAAATTCGAGACAAAAGGTAATGCATAGAAAAAGGACTCATAATTTTCTCCCAAAGCAAGGACAGTTCCAGACCCATACACATATGCTGATTTATTAAGAGATTGTGCAAAATCTGAACTAATAATTCACAAACAAACCAAATAAATAATGATGTGGTCATATAAATCATTTAAAGAGGGCTATATAACTTATAATTGAATTCTTTTTTTCCTCTCATAGGTGAGATGAAGTAGCACTTACCCCAACTTTAGTCTTATACCTGTGAGGTCACCATTTGAAATAAAAATCCACACAATGTGTAACAAAATATATTAAATCATGCAATTTTATATACTCATAATCCCGCCATCAACAACTAAACCTAAGCACCCCCCATAGCCATCAATTTATTTTTTTAATCCGTGTTTGATTCAGGTGAGCATGAGCACCACCCAAAAACTGGATTTTTGCTAACCACCTCTCTGAAAAAATTAGTCTAATATCTCAAGAGTATCTTTTTCAAACCTGAACTCCACTAATACCCCTTTTCTTATTCACCACTTCCAATCTGGGATCCTTTCGTGCTCATATATTTTAGTTAAAAATTATGTTTTCTTTGAAAGGGGTGGTTCTAACTTCTACCTTCTAACCTCTAAAAGGCACACACATAATTGTTAAGAGACATATTTTGGCTAAGAATGTGACAACTCCCATGGAAGCTATTTTAAGTAACTGATCATAACTCAAAGTGATCAGATTTTTGAAAGGAAAAAAAAAAAGAATGGCAAAGACCTTCCTCATGTGATGTGAATATTACTCCAGCACAGGGATGTTTAGGAAGTTGTTGCAACAGAAACTACCCTTTAAAAGGGTGGGCAAGGCAGGTGTGACACTGAACTTGGATACATCCATCTGCCTAGGGGAATCACTAAAGCTTGTTCCATCAACTTTGATAGTGACATACAGCCCGAAGCACAGCAAAGTAGATACATTCAACAATAAAAATGAGAGGGGAAAGATGAAACAACTACCAAAATTAAATAGAAGTATATAGTTAACTCAATAAAAAAATTATAAAAAGAAAAGGAAAAGAACAGAGATATATATGAATGCATGTCTTTCAAATATTTGAAGGGTAATAAAATAAATCATTTGCCATTGTCATGATGGAGGCTTGTTTGAAAGACGTACTTTCAAATTTCTCAAATTAACCAAAAAAGCGGGTACATGAAATAAATCATGGATCTAACCAATAAGATAAACCTTGGATTGGCTAGCAAAAAAGTCTTAACACCTTGAGCAAGATATGGTCAAATCCTAAAGACAAAATTAAGCATATTTCATCCAATGTCTCAGATCATCAAATTATTCCCTTTAACTTTTCGTTTGTGAAAATCAATCATTTCTACTGAAACCAAAACAAATTCCATTGAACAATCGTCACCCTGCGCTTTTAGCCTTATCATAAATGTTAAACAGAATATAACAAATCCAGATATTGATGTCAATTTGACTGAATGATCCATTCAAACAGCTGATCTGCATTGCTTCGATATATGATTGGATGTTAAGGACACCAAGAGAAAGTGATTCAAGGTCGAAAAAAATTGGGGAGCATATAAGGCTAAACCCGAAGGATTAAGGATCCTCAATTGAGATAGGATTAGTGGAGTTTCATTATAAATACTATACCTTAAACAGATCCAAACTACAACCTCCTTTTGCTGATAAAGGTTCATCCATTCATTGATTGAAAAAATTCAAACTCCAACCTCCTTTTGCTGCATAGCACTGTTAAAAAGGATAACACCATACATAATTAAGGAGGAGTTCATCATTGTTATGCAAGGGAAACAGAAGACATGTGGAATGATGTTCATAAAATAGATAACATAAATGAATGGGTCCTGTCTCAAAGCAGAGATAGAAACCATATAGATGAGAATACAATCAAGCAATGATGAGAATACAGGGAACATGATTTATCAATAATTACAATTAATGAACTAAATGAAAGAAAACAAATGAAAATGCGGGGCTCCAGGAAAAGATATCTTACGTGTGCGCGCCTTTTTTTGGATAAATTAAATTAAAAAAGTGATATATACTGGAGATTGAATTTGGATAATTTAAATTGAAGCAAACATATATATAGGGGAGATTGAAGAGAAACCTCATCCTTAAGGTTTGAAGCATTATCACCAGGAGAAGTTAGTGTTGAGAATTCTTTGTGGTACTGAAACAACAACGAATTAGTGCTAGGAGTTCCATGACATTAGTGATGGCTTTTCAGGTGAGTCAAAATCAACACTCTCATCTGATGAGAAATCGGAATCATCAAATGATTCCAGTTCCATGGCTTGGCCCTTGTCTTTCATTGCCAGGATATAGTCATAGGTTCTCATCCCCTGCATTAATAATTAATAATTAATAATAGACACAAACATTCCAGTAAAAGAATAACAGGGCAATGAAATCAGTTCAGAATATAAAAAGAATAGTAATGTCATAGATTATTATGATAGCCAGAAATAGAAGGATGTATCACTTTGACAAACTGATTGTTAAATGTCTTATATGTCAATGCATGGTAATATACCATAGTTGATAGATTCAAAGCAGAAAAGAAAACTTACCTTTATCAGAACCACATGAAAGGAAAAAAGTTGTCCCAGTGCAGCTGAACTATAAGTTGTCAATAAAAGAAGCAACACCTGTAACATTCCAGGAAGTTTAAAGCAAATCAAAAGTGATGCTAAATCCAAAATTCAAGTCTCTCGCAGATTGCAGAAATGCCCAAAAGAATTTAGATAACTATTACACATATTATGGCAAGAAGGGGCAAATAAGAACACAAATGAAATGAAGGGTGAAAGAAAATAACATCAAGAATGGAAAAGAAAATTTCATTAAGATACATCCTCAAGGTAAATCAGTTTAACCACAACCACTTGAAATCATACAAAACTGGTTAACAAACTCATCATTGACAAACCAACTCTTATAAAAGTAGGATAAATTTAACCAAATACCAAAAAGTAGAATTGTAATAACAATGTCAAAACGTATAAAATCAATGCAGAACTAATGAAACATGCAAGAACTCACCACCTGAAATTTACATGATTGTTCACAGTGCTGCACAATGAACTGAAAATATTTAACCTCCAAAAACAAAACAAAAGAAACACCTTCAAGTAGAAGTTGGCTACCATTTTAATAGTTAGTATAGGCATTACCTCATTCCCATACAATATTACTTCAAATCAAATAAAATAAGAAGCTTCATCCTATAGTTTCTGAATCATTTAAAGAATCCAACTTATTTCACCATTCATAGTAAGCCATACATATAATAGAGTAACAACAACATGGACAATTTTATAGATCATTCCAAAGTGGTTTTCATTTTTAAACTATTTTAAAACATTATTAAGTTAGTGAAAGTAGAAGGGATTTTGCAATATTGCAAAGCTGATGCCTTAGCAAATACCAAAAAGTAGGATAAATTTAACCAAATACCAAAAAGTAGAATTGTAATAACAATGTCAAAACGTATAAAATCAATGCAGAACTAATGAAACATGCAAGAACTCACCACCTGAAATTTACATGATTGTTCACAGTGCTGCACAATGAACTGAAAATATTTAACCTCCAAAAACAAAACAAAAGAAACACCTTCAAGTAGAAGTTGGCTACCATTTTAATAGTTAGTATAGGCATTACCTCATTCCCATACAATATTACTTCAAATCAAATAAAATAAGAAGCTTCATCCTATAGTTTCTGAATCATTTAAAGAATCCAACTTATTTCACCATTCATAGTAAGCCATACATATAATAGAGTAACAACAACATGGACAATTTTATAGATCATTCCAAAGTGGTTTTCATTTTTAAACTATTTTAAAACATTATTAAGTTAGTGAAAGTAGAAGGGATTTTGCAATATTGCAAAGCTGATGCCTTAGCAAATACCAAAAAGTAGGATAAATTTGACCAAATACCAAAAAGTAGAATTGTAATAACAATGTCAAAACGTATAAAATCAATGCAGAACTAATGAAACATGCAAGAACTCACCACCTGAAATTTACATGATTGTTCACAGTGCTGCACAATGAACTGAAAATATTTAACCTCCAAAAACAAAACAAAAGAAACACCTTCAAGTAGAAGTTGGCTACCATTTTAATAGTTAGTATAGGCATTACCTCATTCCCATACAATATTACTTCAAATCAAATAAAATAAGAAGCCTCATCCTATAGTTTCTGAATCATTTAAAGAATCCAACTTATTTCACCATTCATAGTAAGCCATACATATAATAGAGTAACAACAACATGGACAATTTTATAGATCATTCCAAAGTGGTTTTCATTTTTAAACTATTTTAAAACATTATTAAGTTAGTGAAAGTAGAAGGGATTTTGCAATATTGCAAAGCTGATGCCTTAGCAAATACCAAAAAGTAGGATAAATTTAACCAAATACCAAAAAGTAGAATTGTAATAACAATGTCAAAACGTATAAAATCAATGCAGAACTAATGAAACATGCAAGAACTCACCACCTGAAATTTACATGATTGTTCACAGTGCTGCACAATGAACTGAAAATATTTAACCTCCAAAAACAAAACAAAAGAAACACCTTCAAGTAGAAGTTGGCTACCATTTTAATAGTTAGTATAGGCATTACCTCATTCCCATACAATATTACTTCAAATCAAATAAAATAAGAAGCTTCATCCTATAGTTTCTGAATCATTTAAAGAATCCAACTTATTTCACCATTCATAGTAAGCCATACATATAATAGAGTAACAACAACATGGACAATTTTATAGATCATTCCAAAGTGGTTTTCATTTTTAAACTATTTTAAAACATTATTAAGTTAGTGAAAGTAGAAGGGATTTTGCAATATTGCAAAGCTGATGCCTTAGCAAATACCAAAAAGTAGGATAAATTTGACCAAATACCAAAAAGTAGAATTGTAATAACAATGTCAAAACGTATAAAATCAATGCAGAACTAATGAAACATGCAAGAACTCACCACCTGAAATTTACATGATTGTTCACAGTGCTGCACAATGAACTGAAAATATTTAACCTCCAAAAACAAAACAAAAGAAACACCTTCAAGTAGAAGTTGGCTACCATTTTAATAGTTAGTATAGGCATTACCTCATTCCCATACAATATTACTTCAAATCAAATAAAATAAGAAGCTTCATCCTATAGTTTCTGAATCATTTAAAGAATCCAACTTATTTCACCATTCATAGTAAGCCATACATATAATAGAGTAACAACAACATGGACAATTTTATAGATCATTCCAAAGTGGTTTTCATTTTTAAACTATTTTAAAACATTATTAAGTTAGTGAAAGTAGAAGGGATTTTGCAATATTGCAAAGCTGATGCCTTAGCAAATACCAAAAAGTAGGATAAATTTAACCAAATACCAAAAAGTAGAATTGTAATAACAATGTCAAAACGTATAAAATCAATGCAGAACTAATGAAACATGCAAGAACTCACCACCTGAAATTTACATGATTGTTCACAGTGCTGCACAATGAACTGAAAATATTTAACCTCCAAAAACAAAACAAAAGAAACACCTTCAAGTAGAAGTTGGCTACCATTTTAATAGTTAGTATAGGCATTACCTCATTCCCATACAATATTACTTCAAATCAAATAAAATAAGAAGCTTCATCCTATAGTTTCTGAATCATTTAAAGAATCCAACTTATTTCACCATTCATAGTAAGCCATACATATAATAGAGTAACAACAACATGGACAATTTTATAGATCATTCCAAAGTGGTTTTCATTTTTAAACTATTTTAAAACATTATTAAGTTAGTGAAAGTAGAAGGGATTTTGCAATATTGCAAAGCTGATGCCTTAGCAAATACCAAAAAGTAGGATAAATTTGACCAAATACCAAAAAGTAGAATTGTAATAACAATGTCAAAACGTATAAAATCAATGCAGAACTAATGAAACATGCAAGAACTCACCACCTGAAATTTACATGATTGTTCACAGTGCTGCACAATGAACTGAAAATATTTAACCTCCAAAAACAAAACAAAAGAAACACCTTCAAGTAGAAGTTGGCTACCATTTTAATAGTTAGTATAGGCATTACCTCATTCCCATACAATATTACTTCAAATCAAATAAAATAAGAAGCCTCATCCTATAGTTTCTGAATCATTTAAAGAATCCAACTTATTTCACCATTCATAGTAAGCCATACATATAATAGAGTAACAACAACATGGACAATTTTATAGATCATTCCAAAGTGGTTTTCATTTTTAAACTATTTTAAAACATTATTAAGTTAGTGAAAGTAGAAGGGATTTTGCAATATTGCAAAGCTGATGCCTTAGCAAATACCAAAAAGTAGGATAAATTTAACCAAATACCAAAAAGTAGAATTGTAATAACAATGTCAAAACGTATAAAATCAATGCAGAACTAATGAAACATGCAAGAACTCACCACCTGAAATTTACATGATTGTTCACAGTGCTGCACAATGAACTGAAAATATTTAACCTCCAAAAACAAAACAAAAGAAACACCTTCAAGTAGAAGTTGGCTACCATTTTAATAGTTAGTATAGGCATTACCTCATTCCCATACAATATTACTTCAAATCAAATAAAATAAGAAGCTTCATCCTATAGTTTCTGAATCATTTAAAGAATCCAACTTATTTCACCATTCATAGTAAGCCATACATATAATAGAGTAACAACAACATGGACAATTTTATAGATCATTCCAAAGTGGTTTTCATTTTTAAACTATTTTAAAACATTATTAAGTTAGTGAAAGTAGAAGGGATTTTGCAATATTGCAAAGCTGATGCCTTAGCAAATACCAAAAAGTAGGATAAATTTGACCAAATACCAAAAAGTAGAATTGTAATAACAATGTCAAAACGTATAAAATCAATGCAGAACTAATGAAACATGCAAGAACTCACCACCTGAAATTTACATGATTGTTCACAGTGCTGCACAATGAACTGAAAATATTTAACCTCCAAAAACAACAAAACAAGAAACACCTTCAAGTAGAAGTTGGCTACCATTTTAATAGTTAGTATAGGCATTACCTCATTCCCATACAATATTACTTCAAATCAAATAAAATAAGAAGCCTCATCCTATAGTTTCTGAATCATTTAAAGAATCCAACTTATTTCACCATTCATAGTAAGCCATACATATAATAGAGTAACAACAACATGGACAATTTTATAGATCATTCCAAAGTGGTTTTCATTTTTAAACTATTTTAAAACATTATTAAGTTAGTGAAAGTAGAAGGGATTTTGCAATATTGCAAAGCTGATGCCTTAGCAAATACCAAAAAGTAGGATAAATTTAACCAAATACCAAAAAGTAGAATTGTAATAACAATGTCAAAACGTATAAAATCAATGCAGAACTAATGAAACATGCAAGAACTCACCACCTGAAATTTACATGATTGTTCACAGTGCTGCACAATGAACTGAAAATATTTAACCTCCAAAAACAAAACAAAAGAAACACCTTCAAGTAGAAGTTGGCTACCATTTTAATAGTTAGTATAGGCATTACCTCATTCCCATACAATATTACTTCAAATCAAATAAAATAAGAAGCTTCATCCTATAGTTTCTGAATCATTTAAAGAATCCAACTTATTTCACCATTCATAGTAAGCCATACATATAATAGAGTAACAACAACATGGACAATTTTATAGATCATTCCAAAGTGGTTTTCATTTTTAAACTATTTTAAAACATTATTAAGTTAGTGAAAGTAGAAGGGATTTTGCAATATTGCAAAGCTGATGCCTTAGCAAATACCAAAAAGTAGGATAAATTTGACCAAATACCAAAAAGTAGAATTGTAATAACAATGTCAAAAACGTATAAAATCAATGCAGAACTAATGAAACATGCAAGAACTCACCACCTGAAATTTACATGATTGTTCACAGTGCTGCACAATGAACTGAAAATATTTAACCTCCAAAAACAAAACAAAAGAAACACCTTCAAGTAGAAGTTGGCTACCATTTTAATAGTTAGTATAGGCATTACCTCATTCCCATACAATATTACTTCAAATCAAATAAAATAAGAAGCTTCATCCTATAGTTTCTGAATCATTTAAAGAATCCAACTTATTTCACCATTCATAGTAAGCCATACATATAATAGAGTAACAACAACATGGACAATTTTATAGATCATTCCAAAGTGGTTTTCATTTTTAAACTATTTTAAAACATTATTAAGTTAGTGAAAGTAGAAGGGATTTTGCAATATTGCAAAGCTGATGCCTTAGCAAATACCAAAAAGTAGGATAAATTTAACCAAATACCAAAAAGTAGAATTGTAATAACAATGTCAAAACGTATAAAATCAATGCAGAACTAATGAAACATGCAAGAACTCACCACCTGAAATTTACATGATTGTTCACAGTGCTGCACAATGAACTGAAAATATTTAACCTCCAAAAACAAAACAAAAGAAACACCTTCAAGTAGAAGTTGGCTACCATTTTAATAGTTAGTATAGGCATTACCTCATTCCCATACAATATTACTTCAAATCAAATAAAATAAGAAGCTTCATCCTATAGTTTCTGAATCATTTAAAGAATCCAACTTATTTCACCATTCATAGTAAGCCATACATATAATAGAGTAACAACAACATGGACAATTTTATAGATCATTCCAAAGTGGTTTTCATTTTTAAACTATTTTAAAACACTATTAAGTTAGTGAAAGTAGAAGGGATTTTGCAATATTGCAAAGCTGATGCCTTAGCAAATACCAAAAAGTAGGATAAATTTGACCAAATACCAAAAAGTAGAATTGTAATAACAATGTCAAAACGTATAAAATCAATGCAGAACTAATGAAACATGCAAGAACTCACCACCTGAAATTTACATGATTGTTCACAGTGCTGCACAATGAACTGAAAATATTTAACCTCCAAAAACAAAACAAAAGAAACACCTTCAAGTAGAAGTTGGCTACCATTTTAATAGTTAGTATAGGCATTACCTCATTCCCATACAATATTACTTCAAATCAAATAAAATAAGAAGCTTCATCCTATAGTTTCTGAATCATTTAAAGAATCCAACTTATTTCACCATTCATAGTAAGCCATACATATAATAGAGTAACAACAACATGGACAATTTTATAGATCATTCCAAAGTGGTTTTCATTTTTAAACTATTTTAAAACATTATTAAGTTAGTGAAAGTAGAAGGGATTTTGCAATATTGCAAAGCTGATGCCTTAGCAAATACCAAAAAGTAGGATAAATTTAACCAAATACCAAAAAGTAGAATTGTAATAACAATGTCAAAACGTATAAAATCAATGCAGAACTAATGAAACATGCAAGAACTCACCACCTGAAATTTACATGATTGTTCACAGTGCTGCACAATGAACTGAAAATATTTAACCTCCAAAAACAAAACAAAAGAAACACCTTCAAGTAGAAGTTGGCTACCATTTTAATAGTTAGTATAGGCATTACCTCATTCCCATACAATATTACTTCAAATCAAATAAAATAAGAAGCTTCATCCTATAGTTTCTGAATCATTTAAAGAATCCAACTTATTTCACCATTCATAGTAAGCCATACATATAATAGAGTAACAACAACATGGACAATTTTATAGATCATTCCAAAGTGGTTTTCATTTTTAAACTATTTTAAAACACTATTAAGTTAGTGAAAGTAGAAGGGATTTTGCAATATTGCAAAGCTGATGCCTTAGCAAATACCAAAAAGTAGGATAAATTTGACCAAATACCAAAAAGTAGAATTGTAATAACAATGTCAAAACGTATAAAATCAATGCAGAACTAATGAAACATGCAAGAACTCACCACCTGAAATTTACATGATTGTTCACAGTGCTGCACAATGAACTGAAAATATTTAACCTCCAAAAACAAAACAAAAGAAACACCTTCAAGTAGAAGTTGGCTACCATTTTAATAGTTAGTATAGGCATTACCTCATTCCCATACAATATTACTTCAAATCAAATAAAATAAGAAGCTTCATCCTATAGTTTCTGAATCATTTAAAGAATCCAACTTATTTCACCATTCATAGTAAGCCATACATATAATAGAGTAACAACAACATGGACAATTTTATAGATCATTCCAAAGTGGTTTTCATTTTTAAACTATTTTAAAACATTATTAAGTTAGTGAAAGTAGAAGGGATTTTGCAATATTGCAAAGCTGATGCCTTAGCAAATACCAAAAAGTAGGATAAATTTAACCAAATACCAAAAAGTAGAATTGTAATAACAATGTCAAAACGTATAAAATCAATGCAGAACTAATGAAACATGCAAGAACTCACCACCTGAAATTTACATGATTGTTCACAGTGCTGCACAATGAACTGAAAATATTTAACCTCCAAAAACAAAACAAAAGAAACACCTTCAAGTAGAAGTTGGCTACCATTTTAATAGTTAGTATAGGCATTACCTCATTCCCATACAATATTACTTCAAATCAAATAAAATAAGAAGCTTCATCCTATAGTTTCTGAATCATTTAAAGAATCCAACTTATTTCACCATTCATAGTAAGCCATACATATAATAGAGTAACAACAACATGGACAATTTTATAGATCATTCCAAAGTGGTTTTCATTTTTAAACTATTTTAAAACACTATTAAGTTAGTGAAAGTAGAAGGGATTTTGCAATATTGCAAAGCTGATGCCTTAGCAAATACCAAAAAGTAGGATAAATTTGACCAAATACCAAAAAGTAGAATTGTAATAACAATGTCAAAACGTATAAAATCAATGCAGAACTAATGAAACATGCAAGAACTCACCACCTGAAATTTACATGATTGTTCACAGTGCTGCACAATGAACTGAAAATATTTAACCTCCAAAAACAAAACAAAAGAAACACCTTCAAGTAGAAGTTGGCTACCATTTTAATAGTTAGTATAGGCATTACCTCATTCCCATACAATATTACTTCAAATCAAATAAAATAAGAAGCTTCATCCTATAGTTTCTGAATCATTTAAAGAATCCAACTTATTTCACCATTCATAGTAAGCCATACATATAATAGAGTAACAACAACATGGACAATTTTATAGATCATTCCAAAGTGGTTTTCATTTTTAAACTATTTTAAAACATTATTAAGTTAGTGAAAGTAGAAGGGATTTTGCAATATTGCAAAGCTGATGCCTTAGCAAATACCAAAAAGTAGGATAAATTTAACCAAATACCAAAAAGTAGAATTGTAATAACAATGTCAAAACGTATAAAATCAATGCAGAACTAATGAAACATGCAAGAACTCACCACCTGAAATTTACATGATTGTTCACAGTGCTGCACAATGAACTGAAAATATTTAACCTCCAAAAACAAAACAAAAGAAACACCTTCAAGTAGAAGTTGGCTACCATTTTAATAGTTAGTATAGGCATTACCTCATTCCCATACAATATTACTTCAAATCAAATAAAATAAGAAGCTTCATCCTATAGTTTCTGAATCATTTAAAGAATCCAACTTATTTCACCATTCATAGTAAGCCATACATATAATAGAGTAACAACAACATGGACAATTTTATAGATCATTCCAAAGTGGTTTTCATTTTTAAACTATTTTAAAACACTATTAAGTTAGTGAAAGTAGAAGGGATTTTGCAATATTGCAAAGCTGATGCCTTAGCCAATCATGTTTCAATATCGTGGGTAAAATGGATTTTGAATTAATTGGAATGCAACACATTGACATGGACTTTAACCTTCATTTTCACTTATTTTTAGAGGCATCTCCAAGTTAGTTAACTTTTCCATCAGCCATGCTGCCATGAGTGGCCTCATTATACTTATATAATATAATCATAGTGATAAAGAAAACATCTTAGTTCAAAATGCACATATTTCCAAGCCATGATTTATTTTTCTGATGAGAAGTAAAGCATACATGCACCTGCTGGTTTTTCAAACCAAGTAAATCTCAAACAAAACAAATATTGGTCTGACCTTTTGATTTTCGGATATTAAATCTTAGTTCAAAATGCACATATTTCCAAGCCATGATTTATTTTTCTGATGAGAAGTAAAGCATACATGCACCTGCTGGTTTTTTCAAACCAAGTAAATCTCAAACAAAACAAATATTGGTCTGACCTTTTGATTTTCGGATATTAAAAAGTTTCCAAAATGATAAACTAATACAAAAGGCAATGAAAAACTGGCAACCTAATACTCATAATCTGTTAAGGAATAACTAACCTCACCCAGTCTTTCAACCAGGAACGTTTCATTTTCTTTACTCTAACTGAAGGTAGACATGATGCTTGGGAGTAAGGGAAAACATAATTGGGTAAGTTGAGCTGTAAAATGGCAGAGAAGTGAAATAACATAATGTGAAATGAAATGAGCATTGAGGAAGTGTAATAGGATATGTGGTTTATACCTCTTATGGTATGAATGATCCTCTTCGATTTTTGAAGAAGAAAGGAGAGCTGATCATGTCCACCGACGAGAACCCCTCCCACTCCCTCCAAACCCTTCCTTAGACGGCACCACCTTCATCTCTTCCCACTCCCACCACGGCAACATCGGCTTCATCGACGCCGCCACATCACCTACCACTCTGGATCGCTGTGGACGCTGTCACCTCCTCCCTCTTCACCATCGGGATCAAAAAGGACCACATCGTCCTCATCCTCTCCCCTAACTCCATCCACTTCCCCGTCGTCTTCCTCGCCATCATGTCCCTCGGCGCCGTCATCACCACCACCAACCCACTTAACACGACCCACGAAATCGCCAAGCAGATCCACGACTCTAAAGCTCGAGCAGCCCAATCCATCGTTCTTCCAAGAAAAAGGTCATGTCCATGGAAGACGACGAGAAAGTGGCGGAAGAAAGCGAAGGAGGAAGAAGAGTAGCCGATCATGGACCCGAGAAGGAAGCAGACAGCAACGACAACGAAAAAAAAATAAAGGAGGACCGAGCCACTGAGGACGAGAGGAGAGAAACAGAGATCGAAGCAGCATCGAGGGTTTCATTTGGCTGTAAAAGAAAAAGGGAAGGAAGGTAATATCAAAACCCAGTTCCATCGTATCCGGTCATTTTAGCCTATCATCCCTCTATGACTCTATCCTAAATGTTAGCTTAGACCTTTAGGTTAGCCGAAAACTTGCACCGCACCCTTTACATAAAAACATTTAAAATGTATTTAGTCCCCCTAAATGACGGTAAGCACGCCATCTCAGCAAACAGTAGCATGGAAGACATTGAGGCTTATTAAAGTTATGATGACAATAATTAATAAAGGTAATTTTGAAAATTAGCATTTAATATGTGTGAAAAATAATGTATGTTTCTTATATTTTAGATTAAAAAAAAGGATATATTTATTTCTTATACTGTGGATCGGAGGTAGTAATATTTTTGTTAATTTATCAAGGTAAATCACTTTCTATTAATCGTGAATAAATTCAATAATTCATTTCGGTTAAATGCAAATTGCATTTGTTTATTTAATTTTTAATTTTTTAGAAAAGAAAGGGGGAAAAAAAGAGAAAGCCTGGATTCTCTTCTCTGAGCTCCTTTCTTCTATCTTCTTCCCCGGCTTTCTATCTTACAAGCATTGAAGCTCTACTGTTCCGTTTCTACTTCTATTATTTGCTGTCAGTCTTTTGTCATTGTTTTCTGCAAACTCAAAAAGCCTTCATTTTTGTTTGTGCCCGCTCCCCACAATTCGCAATCCTTAGAGCTCACTTCTTTTCTTCTTCATCCCAACTCTTCTGCTTCTGGGTATGTTTCTCTCTCTCTCAACTATATATATATATATTTTATATTTTTGTTTAAGTGAATTGATTATGTGCTTTGGAGTCTGATTCTTCCAAACACTCCCCAATCAGAGAAAAAAGGCTGCTTGCTGGGTTGATATCCTCATATTTCCATCTGCCAATTTATCAAATATGTGGGTCATCCATTTTGTGGGGTTGGATCAATAGTACTGAAAATTTACTCAGTTATTTTTTTTTTTTTTTGGTAGAAGTAAGGATGACAAACAGAGATGGAAAACCAAAACTGTAAAACAAATCCAACATCCAATTAAGATTGCACTTAAATATTTCTGGTATTTGGAATGATAGCAATTCATATTTCAATATGTTATGTGTCTTTAACCTTTCTATCCTATGCATCAATTATGACACATTTCGACATTAGCTTTTACCTGGAGGCTTCTATCACAAGTTGGCTACTTATAAATCCCTCCGAAGTTGCTATGTAATTAGAGTTTTACCTTTCTTAATAAACAACTTGTCCTGTTATTTAAAGTTTGTCTTTTAGCTTCAAATGCTAATGCCAACCTTATATATCCTCCAAGTTCAGACTGAATGCCAGCAATAGTTATATTATCTGTTATGACTTCTGATGCCCTTTATTTATTTATTTGTTCATTTTTCCAGTGATTAGGTGAACTGTGACTCTTGCTTTGGTTGAGCAATGCTTAAAATTTGTGACCGTAGAAAAATACAATTATGCAAACGGGTCTTGTTTGCCAAAATGTACACTACAGATCAATCAATCCTGGAGGTTGCAGATGCAACTAAAATGGTATGCAAGACTATGATGTCCTGTCCTGGAGCAGCACTTGATACTGCTCTTAATCAAACTGGAGTTAGAGTTTCTCCGGACTTGGTCGAGAACGTCCTTAAGAGATTTGAGAATGCTGGCATGTTGGCGTTTCGATTCTTTGAATGGGCCGAGAAGCAGCGACACTACTCGCACAGCATCAGGGCATATCACTCAATGATTGAGTCTCTGGCAAAGATAAGGCAGTATCAGATCATGTGGGACCTTGTGAATGCTATGAGGAAAAAGGGGATGCTAAATGTTGAGACCTTTTGTATCATCATGCGGAAGTATGCTAGGGCTCAGAAGGTAGATGAGGCCATTTACACATTTAATGTCATGGAAAAATATGACATACCTCCAAACCTTGCTGCGTTTAATGGTTTGTTAAGTGCTTTATGTAAGTCCAAGAATGTAAGGAAGGCTCAAGAGATCTTTGACAAAATGAAAGATCGCTTTGTCCCGGACTCAAAAACATACAGCATATTGCTTGATGGATGGGGTAAGGCTCCAAATCTTCCGAAAGCAAGAGAGATTTTTAGAGAGATGGTTTGCGCGGGATGCAACCCTGATATTGTCACCTATGGCATAATGGTTGACGTTCTATGCAAAACAGGAAGAGTCGATGAAGCTGTTGAGGTTGTGAAGGAAATGGATGCTAACAATTGCAGGCCTACAGCTTTCATTTACAGTGTCCTGGTTCACACTTATGGAGTGGAGAACCGGATTGAAGATGCTATTGATACATTCTTGGAGATGGAAAGGAATGGAATTAAGGCAGATGTTGTGGTGTATAACGCCTTGATTGGTGCTTTTTGTAAAGTAAATAGATTTAAAAATGTGCATCGAGTCTTACAAGAGATGGAATGCAATGGCGTTACTCCTAATTCAAGGACCTGCAATGTTATCATTAGCAGTTTGATTAGCCAGGGGCAGACTGATAGAGCTTTTAGAGTCTTTCGGCAGTTAATCAAGTCATGCGAACCAGATGCTGACACTTACACAATGATGATAAAAATGTTTTGTGAGACAAATGAACTAGAGATGGCTCTGAAAATATGGAGGTATATGAAATCAAAACAGTTTGTCCCAAGTATGCACACCTTTTCAGTCCTTATCAATGGGTTGTGTGAAAAGGGCAATGTCATGAAAGCTTGTGTTTTGCTGGAAGAGATGATAGAGAAGGGAATTCGACCTTCAGGTGCTACGTTTGGGAGGTTACGACAGCTGCTTATGAAGGAAGGAAGAGAGGACGTGGTCAAATTTCTTCATGAGAAAATAAACCTTCTTGTCAAGGAGCCTTTATTTGATTAACAAGCATGGAAGGCAACTGGCAACTAGAAACATCTAACATGATATATATATATATATCTTCGACAGCTGATTTTGCAGTCAAGATACTTGCATTTTGTAGCTTGTTGTTCTCGCAATCAAGATAGTTGCAATTATAAAGTTTGGGAGCTGCCTATTATGTAGCATAAAAATCAGCATTGAACTGGTAAACATTTGTTTTTCACACTGACTGCTGTTACTCTTGCATTTTTGTGTTGCTTCTTTTTTTAATTACTAAATCCTCTGATGTGCCATATGTTGGTATTGCCACATCCTCTGTAAGACTGTAACTTTCAAAAGCATTGATGATCAACATATTATGTTGCAAATTATTGCTGTCAGACCATTACCCGTTTAGATTTTTGAATATGCCATGATGATGTGTAGAATGTATAGTCAAATTTGAAAGAACAGGAATGTTGAACATCTTATTAAGTAATCAGGATTCAGAAGTCGAAACAGTCAAGCATCTATAAATGGAAGGATGGAGAAGAGAACTACAAAGTTGTCAGGCTGTTTATTGGTTGTTTTATTGTTTGTATCTATCCTAGGTATTGCCTAGTCATGCATATCATGATCCCTGCTTGCCCTGGGCCCCTAAGCAATCTCTCCTCATAATTGAGAACTGCTAATTTGAACAGTGGTTGTTGGATGATGTTAATATTCACTTGTTCGAATTGTACAAAACATATGATGGTGTTAGGATCCAATTGCAAGATATGGGACTTGAGTTCTACATTGGAAGTATAGGATTCTAGTGTGGGGTTTATATGGCCTTGAGCTCTTCAAGCACAAAGGTTGGTTTTTCTGGTAAGATTTTCGTTCGTATCAGACTGCAACTAATATGATTTGACTAGAAAGTCATATATATATATCTTGGACTTCAGAGGCCAAACATGTACCTGCCCCGCTTGCATGCATCAAAGATTCAGAGATTGCATGATTAAGTAGCTGAAAGGAGTCGGTTCTCGGTTGTTCTCTGTGCTAACTCTTACTCCTTTTGACTTCTGTGTTCGTATTTATAACTGACAGAAATATTTGATTGATGATAATGATACCATGGATTTTGCTATTGCATTTTGGTGGCTTTCATTTGATAAATGATCACATTTCATCTTCAATTATTGCTCCAATTGAGTTACACTTCCTCTCGTATGACTTGGGGTAACTTTCAACCCTGGAAAAAAGGTTGTTTCTGTTTCTCTTTAGCGAAATGCAATCCTTCTTTTTGTTTCTTTACCATTTGGGTTAATTTATGAATTGAATTACTATTATTGTCTCCTATCCCCGCTGATATATACATTCTGGTGACGAAGGATATATGTATACCATTCGATGAGCAAATTCATTGTTTATCATGGTTTCTTAAGGGATTCTCTGTTAGCTAAATTATTCTGTTCTAAAGGAATTGCTCGTGGCTTCCTCGAGACCACTGGAGACCACACGGCATAGTGTGTTTGTCTTGATGATATTGCCAATTGCATATTAACAAAGGTTACGTACCACATCAAAAGAGGATTCTTTTCTCTCAAGTTGTGAATAACAAAACAAGAGAAGGCACACCATCTGGCTAAAAGTGGTGCCAAAGAGTGGCAACAAGTCCACCACCGGTGCAACTGTCATCCTGATCAGTCTCCCCGCGGGTTATTTTGCGCTAAAGTCTCTGAATCTAAAAGTAACCACAGAAGGGGCATGCAGTCATCTAATAAATGTCACTGCAGAGTTGCAAAACCAGTACCACAGTTGATGACGGTCAGTGAAAACCATCCTCCCGCGATCGAAGTAGAAAAGAGCTACGGGTCCGAGACAGTTTAATTGCCGAAATTCTAATAAATGTCAATATGGTTCATTACTTGATCAAGTAAACAACAGCGACAAAAAAAATGACTTTTTAGTTCGTTAATTTGCACATATTTCAACTCATCGTTTAAATTGTAAAAAAGAAAAAGAAAAAGTCGCATAATTTTAAATATTCTTTTCTTTAAGTTATGATACTAGAGTTGTAAAACTAATGCTACTAGGGAAAATTCTCAAAAGATGCTCGACAGTAAGCATACAACAAAAAACACACAGGATTAAGCTCTCCCACTCTGCTTTTTAGTTCTCGTCTCTGTAGTTGAAAGTGCTGACGCGGAGATCTTGTTAACCTCATACAGCAATGCAGCCGAGAACAGGAAACTGCATTTATGCAACAAATATTAAAAGGTCAATGATGCATTCACAGGAAAATATAAATAATTAAGAATCCAGTTAGCCATTGTGTTGCCATGCGTTAACAGACGATGACATTATCGATACTTTGTTACACTTAGGGGGTGTATTCAATTAGGATTTTAAAAGACCATTTGGACATAAAAAGTCTTGAGGATTTTGAAAGCCTATTTGGATAGCCGTTTTAAATTTATTCTTCAAAAGGCTTCTTTTCACCCCATTATAACATGAATGAACTTTCCCAAATGGAAACATCCTCCTGATTTTCTGCAATTTGCAAGTTCAATATTAGGCTGCTAAAACCGATTTGAACTACCCTGTTCAAGCTACAAATGCTTTAGATTGTCAATTACTTAATTTACCTTAAAGCATCTGATTGAGTGACGTTGTAAGTTCTTCTCTACTTTTACAATGTATATTGATTATATGACAGCAGCAATAAAAATTCAACTTATACCATATAAAAGCTTAACAAGTCTAAAGGATAACAATCTACAATCTTCTAATTACTACGAGGGGAGGTTACACACATGAACGCCAGAATCATTAAGGACAAGTTCCATAAAGGATAATCAACTCAAAAATTATTTCTGAACTGAAGATGTCAAATATTAAACTCCACTATTTCAATAACAAGTTGACAGTTGTGTAATCAGCATATTATTTCTGTCTAAGCACTAAGCAGTTGATGATGCATTTTAATAGAAAAATGTTCATGCGTTTCTAAGTAGGAAAATGTATCATGAGAATGTAAGTTAACAGTGGTTTAAAATCAGCCACGTTTTAAGGAGCCTTGACTTGAGTATCCCACTTATTATTGTCAGTTTGCACTACTAGACCAGAGGTGCGATTGGCTTTTAATACGTTTGGGTTGAGATGTGTTTCTTCTTTTCCTTTTTTTTTTTTCTTCTCCCTCTCTTTCTCCTTTTTTTTTTCCAGATACTACACTTCTCAGATGAACTTCTTAACATTATTCATTCATAAGGGGGAGGATAGTTAGGGTGGGAAGCATACCATGTAGTGATGCAAACTCGGTGCACAGTACTTGCAGCAATCAGAGCAATTGCTTCTGCTATTATGACTGTAAAATAAAAACACAAACTTTAAATTTTGTAAACATAAAGCGCAATACTGAAAGCTGAGGCATACTTGATTTATAAATGGTAACACCAGAAGGAATGAAACCGCCAAATACCACATCCTATGTTTCATGCAATTCTCAAGTATAAAAACATGGATGTTCTTCAAGGGCCACAACTCTTCATAAATAGAGTGCATGACCTAGACAAGTAGACAATCAAATTTGCACCTCTTCATCTTCATGTGTCGCTAGAGTTGCTATTGTTAAAGGTATAATATGAATATTTTATTTTAAAAAAATTACTGGGAAAAAATTGCCAGCAACAAACCAAATATAGATAGATTGAAAGAGAGAATGACATGAAGGAGATAAAAAAATTTAATACCACAAGGAAGATACCCAAAATATTAACAATTAGTGGGGCATCATCATCAATTATTAGCTTAGATAAATTCTATGAAAAAAATCCTGTAATCATACAGTTTTTTCTGTTATATAAGTATGCACTCATGCAATTAATCTTGTCAAAACAGATATTAAGAAATTTACAATACTAATTTGTGATTTTTATTTTTTTTTATAAGCAAATATTAGTATGTTAGTTGTTAGGTTTTTTCTCCTTTGTCAGGGTTTGAATCCTAGACCTCCAACTCCTTCAACACCTTAAACACTTAGCTCAAACCAGTTGAGCTACCCCACCCCCACTAATTTGTGATTATTGCAAAGGTTTAAATACAGGATATCCTATATCACCAATTTTATAATAGTGTGTCTATCTGTGATGAAATAGGATAGACAGTTTTGTTTGGATTGGAAAGTCATACCTAGAGAGAGAGCTTGACTAGCCAACACAAAGTCTTGATTATGGGTGTATGAGTTAAGAGGAGAATAAAGGGAAAAGGCCAAGAAAGGGTTTCAAGAATCAGGTGGTGGCAATTGAAGGGTGAAAAACAAAAGAGCTTTTAGCTAAGGGTTTTGGAGGAATGGTTTCTAACAAACAAAGGAAATGAACAATTTTATTGAATGACTGAGAATAGGAGAAAGAATTCTCTTCCGAGGGTTTCTCCTTTCACAATTGAGCTTGGACTTCTTTCTACAATGTGAGAGTAAACTTAATATGGCTATTAGAGACAAGAAATCATATTCATAGTTACCTAAAAAGCCAGTACAATGCTGGTAGACAAGACAAGCAAGAAAAACCAGGTGGAAACTTAAGGGACTCATACACTTAAGACACTGCACTAAGTCACTAACAAATAAGAGCCTAAAGTAGTATGCGTGAAGTTCAATGTGGCGAGAGTGAAAAGATACAATTAATACTCATGCTGTTATACTTAATGTAAGTTCTATTAATTTTAAATGATACTGTTTGTCATCATCATGTACTTACCAGCGCCCCAACCAGTTTTTGCGCCAGTTGTTTCCTGAAAATTTCCAATGAACTGCAAGCACAAATGTAAAGCAAATATAAATACCTTATTGCACCATTGAAGATTTTGCTTTGATGGAATTCTTGGAAGAATTATACACCACAGCAGGAGAAGACAATTAAAAGTAAAATATATGGACAAAAATAAGCATCCACATTTATCTTTTTTAACATAGGACACCACAGTCCATCTACTACTAGTATGAAGAAAAGATTCTTTGTTTTCCTCAAAAGTAGAAGGACTGTTAGCATGTTTGGATACACGTTAAAAAGGGATCAAAAGCTACTTACAATAGCTTCAAGGAAAAGCACTTCCAAGACCAAACTACCGTGCATCCAAATATACCATATATCAATGAATGACCAGGGAACCAATATATATGAATATCTACCTATAAAGTGCACAATTTACAAAAATCTTTAGCCTTCAACTTACAAAAATGGCACCTATCATAGGAAGCATTATGCAGTGCACAATTTGATGCCTTCTAAAGGCAAACCTTAGTACAAAATACAGATACATATATAACTTATATAATATATATCCAAATAACCAAACACTAGTATCAAAAGAGCACTAGTGGAAAAGGGAATCTCATCAGTCAGGAAAAAAATAACAATGTCAGCATTACAGCATATCATATTGATAGGCAAAACTTCAAAGCTGAGAAAGTGCTCATGTATGAGATTGTGATTCATTAGAAAGAAATCAAGAACAGATTCAAAACTCACGGTTAGAAGCACGAGAAATAGGAGAGAACTGGTGAACCCTCCAAGTATAGTGTACAATTCTGATGATGCTAGTTTCCCACGGTACATTTCTTGAAGGGAGAGAATGACTGTGAACAGAAGAATGGAATACAGCATCGAACTCCCAGACCCCGCCATTGACTTCACTAACCAAATTCAGCAACAGACAAACACAGAAACAATTGTAAGCAAAGAGAGAAAGTGCAATGGGTCCAATAACAGACGAAAACCCTAATTCGCATTTTCTGAGGAAACAAACGACGTCGTAGAGCGTACCTCAGACTCAGATCCCAAAGAAGCACTGGTTTCAGACTTCAGATCTCTCCCTACACCGCACACAACGCGATCGTCGTTTTAACGCGCCCCACAAACACAACACATTGTGAGGGCAATTTCGACATTTTAAAAATAACCCTAGGACAAATACGTCCAAACAACACGACGCCGTTTTAAGTCAAACTGTTTCCCTCCGTCCCCGCAGGGAATCTAGCCCAGCTGCAATGGAGTTACCGGAGTGCCCGGTGTGCCTTGGAACCTACGACGATGTCGTTTCAGTCCCTCGCGTTCTATCTTGCGGGCACTCCGTCTGCGAGTCTTGCCTCGTGTCGCTCCCGGAGCGATACCCGAACACGATTCGGTGCCCCGCGTGTATCCAATTGGTTTTGTACCCTTCCAATCAACAAGGCCCATCTTCTCTTCCAAAGAACATCGACCTTCTCAGATTCTCCCTCCAACACTCTTCTCCTTCTTCCGGTCAATCCAAAAAACAAAATCAACGGTCTGCGATCAACGCCTGCGATGATGATTTCTCTTCATCTCGCTCTCGGTTCTGGTCCGACGAGTTCTACGCCACTTGGAAGGATCGGATCCTCCCTCACGACGCCGTTTCGATCAAACCCCAACCCGGTGGTTCCGTGCGATTCGGTTCGTTGAACTTGAATTCTAGGGTTTGCAATTTGAGCCTTGTTCCTGTTGTTTCTTTACCTACTGTGGATACTTCCAATTTTAGGTTTAGTTATGTTGCGAGGATTATCAAGTGTTTGGAAGGGATGAGAGAGGTTGAGAGGGAGGTTTTAGGTTTGGTTCTAGAAGCTTCCGTGAGACAGGGTAGGAGGATGTGTAGGGTTTATGGGTTGTGGGGTGAGGTGGAGGTGGTGGATGGGGATTGGTCTCTCTATCTGGTGTGTGAGAGGCATAATGGTGCTAGTCTTTTCGACAAGTTTGGTGACTTGAGGAATGGGTTACTTGGTTTTGACTTGGGTAATAAAGGTTGGGTTTTTAGTTTTGCAATGATTGGTAAGGGTATATGTGAATCTGTGCTTGCTTTTCATTTGGAAGGTTTGGTTGCTGGCTGTTTAGGATTTACTTGCTTCTCTTTTGATGAGCTTGGTGGTGTTTGTTTTGATTTGAACGAAGTATTGGTGATGGGAAGGAAGATTTGTTCTGCTGTTGTGGATGCTGTTTCTTGCACCGCGAGCGATGAACACAAAGAAGAAGAAATATGTAAGGATTGCTTGAAAAGTAAGCTTTTCGTAAGCCCAGAGGTTTTGTTTAGGTTATTGCACAAGGGGGGTATTACTCCTGAGAGTGGGCATTTAAGATATCCGATTGGGTATGGCTCAGATGTATGGTCATTGGCTTGTGTACTGGTGCTGCTTCTTGTTGGAGATGCATTCCCTCAATATTCCTTTGAAATGAATGAAGAGAATGGCTTTGACTACTATGATGGATACGTTTGTTGGGTGGAGAAAGTTAGTTCTGTTTTAGAAGACAAACTTGGCCCTGAATATCTATCGTTGATGCAGACTCTTTGCAAATGTTTGGACATAAATCCAGGAAACCGTCCAGATGTGGTGGATGTGAGGAAATGCATTCAGGATATGTTAGTCGAACCTCAATTTGATTTTCTGGGCAACTTGGAGGTCACTATAAATAAGAACAGCACAGGTCGCTGCTTGATTCTTGGGGAGTTGTGTCAGTTGCCTAAGGAAAGTTCTAAGGAACAGAGAGAATGTGAGTTGCAGGAGAAAGAAGACAGTGGGCAACCAGATTTTGTTGAAGATGGCAAAGACAAATCTGATGAAGATTTTGTTGACAGCCTGTCTAAGGGAATGGTTGAATTTAAAGATATGCGAGGTCATCTTGATTGTATCACTGGATTGGTTGTTGGGGGTATGAGTTCTAACTTTATACTAAAACTTGCTATCTCTATCAATCATTTTCCATTATTCCATTTGTTGTATCTCTGGATGACAAGATACTTAGGACTACAATTTGGGGCATAAAATAAAACGTATTTCCATTTTGTTATTGAAGTGAAAGTGTGCTTAAGGCCTTTAATCTAGTGATAAATAAGTTATCCAATAATTGGACCTTTGTTATGGATTTGGATGCCAGATGAACCTGAGGCTTTTGAATTTATAAGGTCACAGTTCGTCGCGCCTTCTGTGAATTGCTTTAAAACTATGTTATCAATCTCAGATAGCTGCACGGAGCAGCCGACCCCAAAAATGCTAAAGCAGGATAGGGGAAGCAGGATGGCTGCTATTGCAAAGAATAGAAAACAGTATATATAAAAAAACAGTATACATATTACATAAAAAAACAGTACATAAAAAAGAAAAATAGTATACTCAAATTAACTCAAACAGTTTACAAAAAAGTCAAATAACTAATTAAATAATCAATAAATTAAAATAGAAATTTCAAAATAAATCAATATTGCGTCATGCAGTGATGAGGACAGAGGCGAGAACAGATGCAGAGGAGGCGTGCAGAGAACAGAGGCGAGAACAGATGTGGTGAGCAGAGAACAGAGGCGAGAAAGCTTGCAGAGGTGAGCAGAGTATGGGTCGAATATGGGTCCTCGTTTCCGTCACTGGAAAACCCAGTTGTCATCCCTGGAAAAGGAAGGCGGTAGGGGAGCAAGGAGTGGTTCTTCGCAAAATGCAGAGGGTAGGGGAAAACGTCTTCGCAAAAGGTTTGCTGGGCTGCGAAAACGAAAGTGAGTTCGAATAAGGAAGCTGCTGACCTAAAACACTAAGGGGTAGGGGAAATGATAAAAAAAAACCCAAAAAAAAAAAAAATAGAGGGAACGTATATAAAAGAGGGGTAAAATGGGACTTTCACGTTGAAGTCCCTGTAGCGGCTGCCACAGGCTGCAATCAGCACGATTTGCAACTGCGACAGCCTCCCCTGAAAAATGCAACACACCAGAAGATTGCATGGCGGCAGAGATCCAATCCGCGACTCCGTGATCGAGTGCGATAGCGCCACGATTGTTGAAATTTGTTACAGCCATAATTTTGTACAACTTATAAGCTAGGCTCTTAATCAGTATCCACGTTAAGGTTGCTTTACCTATGTCATGGCCAGAGTTTCACATGTGGTGTTCTGATCTGCTAGGATATTTGGTGATTATGCAATGGAGAGTGACGTTTAATTCTAATGAGTATTTGTTTAGTTTTGCAGGGGGTTATCTGTTAAGCTCGTCATTTTCGATAAAACTGTCCATGTATGGTCCTTACAGGTAGCACTCTTAAAACATAATTACTGATGATCTTCTACTGGGTGCATTCCAAATGGTATAATCTTATTAATAATCTTGACATGAGGATGCCATTGTTAATATTTCAGTAAATACAGCGGAATTAGAGTTTTCCTTTGATATTTTCCAGTAAGTAGTTCTTCAGGTGTTTTTTTTTTCCCTGTGATGCCAGTTAGCATATACCTTCTGATAAATTTTTAACGCTGGTAGATAAATAAATAAAGGAAGAGAGAGAAAAATGGTTGGAGATATTTTCACTTTTTCTTTTTGTTATTTACTGGGTTCCCTTTCTCCTTTAAAAATCAAGACTTGTTTTTTGTTTTTCAAAAAATATATCTATATAAGTAGGTTTGCTCTGAAATTGCTGAATTGCAGTTGACTTTCCAATATTAGAATTCTCTGACAAAGTGCATTAGGCATATTTCCTTCATTTGCACATTACTCTTCCTACGTTGTGCTATGTAGGACTATTACATTCTTTTTTTTACAGGGATAACTAGAAAATACCATCTTTAATGGTAGACTGTTATGCAACATCAAAGCCTGATTGATAATAATGACGAAGTTGGAATGGCTGCTGTCTTTTGCTATAGAAGAGTGTGGTTGTTATTATACAAACTCTTTCTCAGTGATTGTATTAATGACTTTCATCCACACAAATTTTATGTAGGACTTTTCTCATTTACACACATTTAGAGGTCATGAGGGTAAAGTCATGGCTCTAGTTTATATAGATGATGAAGAACCGTTATGCATTAGTGGTGACAGTGTAGGGGGCATATTTGTCTGGGGAATTACTACTCCTTTCGGACAAGATCCCTTGAAGAAATGGTATGAGCAAAAGGATTGGCGCTTTAGTGGTATCCATTCCTTGACAGTTTCCCGAAATCTGTGTCTCTATACTGGAAGTGGAGATAGAACAATAAAAGCTTGGTCATTAAAGGTGAGTTTGTCATCATTTTCTTTGTTTGCTTAAGTTGCAGCCTAAAACAGAAGCTTCATTGGGAAGTGCATTGATTTCTGTACCTTTTTCCAGGATGGAACTTTGATATGCACAATGAATGGTCACAGATCTGTAGTTTCCACACTTGCAATATGTGACGAGGTCCTGTACAGTGGTAGTTGGGATGGAACTGTTCGGTTGTGGAGTCTTAATGATCACAGCCCATTGACAGTGCTGGGGGAAGAAGGTATGCCTGGAAAGATGGGTTCTATCCTGGCAATTACTGTCAATAGGCATTTGCTGGTTGCAGCTTATGAGAATGGATGCATAAAGGTTTCTTCTTTCCTAGAACTGTGCCACTTTTGATTTTTGATGAATTGTAGCCCACTTGAAATGAAATATTGACTTGATCCACATAATCATTTACTGCCATTATTGGATAACATTTCTTTTATCATTTACTTGTTTAGGTATGGAGAAACGATCTGTTCATGAATTCCAAGACATTGCATAATGGTGCTATTTTTGCTATGAATATGCATGGAAAATGCCTTTATACAGGAGGTCGGGACAAAAATGTTAATATACAGGTAGAAATGCAAAGTGTTGTGCTTGTTCTGGGAATTACATGGAAATGAACTTAGTGAAGTCAGTTTGCTTTGTTCATTGGTTCAAATATGTGAAAACTTAATTATGATATTTTATTTAGTGTTTTTTATTCTATTAGCAAACAAAAATCGTTAATAATAACATTGAATTGTAGGAATTATCAGGAGATGAGTCTGAACTGGATGTCAAAGCATTTGGATCCATTCCTTGCAGTTATGTTGTAACAGCTATATTATGCTGCCAAGGGAAACTTTTTGTTGGACATGCTGATAAGTCTATCAAGGTATCTTACTTCCTCCAATGAAATCACTTGTTAAACGATGGCCTCACTTTTCTTTGTTTCTCAATCATAGAGAGAATAGTTCAAGTGTTGCATAAATTGAATATTGATATAATTGAAGTCATGGGCTTGATGTTATTTTGTTTGATTACATAATTTTAACCCTAGCATTTGATCTTTGTCAATGGAAAGAGAAAATACCTCTACTTAGCATCTTTTAGAGATTGCTCTTTGCCCCCCCTCAGTAGAAGAGGAGGTTTTTCAACCAGATCAATTGGATTCATCTTATATGGATGATCAAACAGGAAATATTACCTGGTTTATAGGATCTAGTCTATTTGATAACCTTATTTATTCTTATGTTCTTAAAGGAAATCAACGTGTGAGAAACATCTATTGAGTGCATGGTTCTAGCTACTGATCAAATGGTTGAATTTTGATTTTCTTTTTACTCTTTTGTTTCTACTGTGAAGTTAAGAAATCATGTGGTTGTATTGAAAGAAAAAAAAAATTGATGAAATATATCAAATGATAAATTTCTGCTTCCTCTTGGCAAGTGTATGTTGAGCAGTGTGAGAATGCATAACTTCTTTTGAAATGTGTTGCTAGATTCTTTACGTATACTAGCAAATTTAAAATTAAAATCTATACACCTCGACAGTTGATAGAACATAAAAGTATTTAATTTGAAGTTTGTGTCATGTAACTTGATATCGCTCCCTTGGTCTGCCTTTTTTGTTTATTTTTGTGAAATCCTCAACACTTGACAGCTATCATTGATTTGATTCCTCCAGGTTTATCATGGTAAATGATAAGAGCTTCACCAGGTGCATTTGTTCAGCTCATGGTTCGGTGCTCAAGTTTCAGCCAAATATTTTAAATTTTCTCAAGTTATGCATCCTCTATGTGATTCTGCTCTGCTTTGGAGTGCTCGTTGATTCACAAAATTTTCTCCAGATGTAAATAATCTGATCCAAGTAATACTTCAAGGGTGTTTTTATGTACATTTTTTACAATTAATAAACGTGTCTTGCATTTTCTTTTTGGGGGTATGATTCTTGGGGCTTGTATATAACTTGACTAGACATGATTATATTATACTGCGTAAGTGCGCATTATGCAATTAGAATACTTCCGCCATGAGGTGCCAGGTTTATCAAAAATCTAAAGAGATCTTTTTAGTTATTTAATTTAATTCTGTTTTTAGGGTTTTGGGAGGGTAAGACGTATCCCTCATTAGACTCATCACAAATATTCAATTACATTTATGATTCTCAGCTGGTGCATATTACTTAATCCAATATTTTACTGTTAAATATTAAATAAAAAAGAAAGTAAGATAATTTAGCAACATGATTTAATTTTTCTTTCAAAGTATCATCTCATCCAATAAGTGAACGACTAATATCCAATTGTGATCATGTCATCATTCTTGCCATCTTTGAGTTTTTCATCTTAACATAATTCTTTTCTACAACTATTCTCACGTTGTGCAGCTACTGGAAAATATTGTTCCCCCTTTCTTTTTCGAGATCATGTTATACAAGTTAAGAAAACACTCACGTAACCGATTAAGGGTTGATTGAATGGTAAGTATAACACATAGTAACCATTTTTTTTATTTTAATCATTGTAAATGGTTATACATGAATCTAATTGGTTACAACAGATTTGTTACTTTTTGGCATAATATGCTTTAGAACCAAATATCACTACTCTTTTTGTTTTTTGTTTTTTTAAATCTGAATAACCAAATTTGAAAATAATAAAGAAGAAACAATCAAGAGAACAAATTAAGCCTTTATATAAATGAGATGAGATTGCCACAAACAAAAAAATTTGAGTCCAAATGCATTTGATATGAGTAAGAGGGAAAATTTGTGGGAAACAAAAATTGGGATGATAATAGCAAGATGATTTAAGTGGCAATGAGTTTAGTTTCCTTTAAGTAAGGTTTTTGATTCAAGTTTTGTGAATGGAAAAAATAGACCCTGAAAGAGCTTTGTCCTTTTAAACGGGTCTTCTTGGCTCACTCAACTCGGATTAGTCGGAACCCAACTTAATTTTTGGAAATCGAGCGTGTAAGACCAAAAAACAATATAAGGGGAGATAATAAAGGAAATGAAATAGAGGTCGAGCACGTTGTTGAGGTTTTGTTCCTACGCACTTACAGTTTATATCATATCTCGCATCTTAATCAACTGAGTTGACTTAAACAGATTATATTTGATAGTTTTTATTTTAGAAATTACTCTGATGTTATTGAGATTTATATTATAAAAAACACAAGTGAGAAGATAATATAAACATTGAAAATGAGTGTAATGATATTGCTACTTAACTTATTTTGATCCCTTAACTTATTTTTTCAGTTTCAGTTTGATCCCTTAACTTTTTAAAAGTTTCAAGTTGATCCCATAATTTGTTTTTGTTGATCAAAGTTAGTCCCCTCCGTCAATAAATTAGTAACAATGTTAATAGACCAAAATGGTATTTTAGCCATTTTTAAAATAAAAAATGCTAAATTTAATTAAGCCGAATTTCAAGAGTATGGTGATATCTCAAGTCAGATCCTTAGCATTGACAAATGCAAATTCTATGCCGGATCAATGAGTGTTAGAAGAATGGAAGACATATCTTTAACCCTTGGATTCTCAGCTGGTGCTTTACCCTTTATTTACCTTGGTGTACCTCTTTTTAAAGGCAAGCTAAAGAAGATTCACTTCTAACCATTATTGGACAGAATCAGAGCAAAGTTAGCCTCTTCGAAAGGTCACATGCTTTCTACAATGGGAAGACTTCAGCTTATAAAATCAATTAAGAATGGAATGATTTCTTATAGGTTTCATACTTATGACTGACCTATTTCTCTCTTGAAGATAGTGGATACTTGGATCAGAAATTTTGTACGGTCAGGAGATGTAGACAAAAGCAAACTTGTAACAGTGGCTTGGAAACAGATTTGTAAACCTTGGGATGAAGGAGGCCTTGCTTTAAGATCTCTTAGAAACATTAATGAAGCTGCGATGCTCAACCTTACTTGGGAGCTACTGTCTTCTAATTCTCAATGGACAAAGTTTCTGAAGGCTATATTTAAAAAAAAAAAAACTCAGCTCCTATTACATATCACATTCAGTCCTCCATCTGGCCTGTTGTGAAGTCTAAGATTCCAATTGTTCTTGGAAATACAAAATGGCTGGTTGGTGATGGAAAAAACATAAATGTATGGTTGGACAAATGGCTAACTGATCCTTTAGTCCTGTCTATGAAAATCCCAGCTTCAATTCACTCTTCATTGAAAGCTCCAGTTAGTGATTTCATTCTTGATGGAAAGTGGTCAATACCTCAATATATTTATCAGAACTTCCCTGTATTAGCTGTTGAAATAATGCAATTGACTCTCCAAAGAAGTCCAGGTCCATATATGTTAGTGTGGCAAAATTCAGAGAATGGGGAGGTGCCTTTTAAAGAGGCATTTTTATTTTTTAATCATGCACAAGGTTCTTGTTCATGGGGAAAGAAAATCTGGTCAGCTTCAATCCCTCCATCAAAGACTTTTCTGCTATGGAAGCTTCTTCATAAGAGAGTTCCAACTTCCAACAGATGATAATTTGAGAACTAGAGGATTCATCATAATTTCAATATACAGCCTATGTGGATCAACTGATGAATCCCCTATGCTCCTCTTTTTGCAATGCCCTTATGCATTAGATCTGTCATCTATGGAATTGGTTCAACAACATTGTTAATTGTCCAACTGATCTAACTTCTTTTGAAAACCTGATTAACATTCTTGACAGATCATGGAGTCCATAACTAAAGGATGTTGTTCTAGCCTTAATAACTAATGTACTTTGGGGCATTTAGTCAAGTAGAAACAACTGCAGGTTTGAAAACAAGATAATTCCAATTAGCTCAATTATCTCTTTAGTGTCACCTGTTGTCCACAGAAATGGTAACATCTTTTCTGGTGTGATGTCCTCTTCAATAGAGGAACTCTTCTGGTCAAGCATCTTGTGGGGGAATCTTTCGAGATTACAGGGCTGAAATCTTGGGTTGTTTTGCAGCTAATTTGGGAATGGGGTCAATGGGTTATCCTTATATGCTATGCTTAGTGGTGCTATTCTAGCAATTGAGTTTGTTGTCTCTAAAGGATGGAAATCTCTATGGCTTGAGTATGACTCTACTATTGTAGTCTCAGCATTCAAGTCCTTGAATCTAGTTCCATGGAAGTTAAGAAACAAGTGGAGTAATTGTGTTCTGTCTACTAAAAGCATGCAGTTTCAAGTATCACATATTCATAGAGAGGGAAATTGTTATGTAGACAAGCTAGCTGACTATGGTGATTGCCATCTTGGTGTTACATGGTGGGATCTAGTCCCAGATTTTGCTTGGGATGACTTTATTAGGTCTTCCAAATTTTAGATTTAAATGATTTCTATTTCTTTCATGGGTTTTGATATAGTCCACCATGTTTTTTTTTTTTTTTTTTTTCATTCTTTTTTAATAAATTTAAGGTGTGCTGCAAATGATAAATGAAGCTAGAGACATGGCAAAAGAGCTCGGTCCCACGGGTACCCACCCGAACCCGCTCCAACATTGATGGGGAAACCTCGTTTTGATTGGGTTCGGGTTCGGGGAAAACCCGAGTTCCATAGGCAAGGGCGGGGATGTTGATACCCACCCCAAACCCGGCCCGCTCGCTTCCCTTAAACTGTTCACTCTTCCCTCACTAATCGACCCAAAGATCCCCACGCCGCACAGCTGCTCTCATCTCCCATCTCCCTCACTCTCCATCGCCGCCACGCAGCTCCACCACCGCCACCGCCACCGCGATTTCCCCTACTCGATTCCCCCTCTCATCTCCTCAAAGGTAAAACACAAAACAATCTTACAACCCCTCTTATGTGATTTTTCGTTTTTTTTTTCGATTATAACAATGAAGAAGCTCTCTCATATGTGATACTGATATGCCTGCTTGTCTATTTTAGGTCGCTCCTCTCTCTCATCTGTGTCACGCGCGTCCATTGTTCTCATGCCCAGGTGAGTTTTTCTTGCTGATTGTTTGTGGGGTTTGTTGTGTTGCTGGTCTGAGTTCATATCACCTGGCTTTTATTGCTGATGGTTTTGGTTATTTTTACTGGTGGCTAAGGAATTCCTGTTCTGTTATCTGAATGTTATGCACTAAATGTTAACTTAATAGAAATACACAAAATCAATTTTTCTTTTGAGGCCTTGATTGTCTAACATTCATGTGTCATTGTGTGGGATTCGAATCAGAGTGAGAATCTGCAAATAAAAAACCATTCAAACTTGTCTTCCAATTTTCCTCCCTTTGACACTCTTTATAGCGTCGTTTGTTCTGGTAGAAGTGTAGTACAAGGCCAGGGGTGTAACTGTGCATGAACCATGAAATGCCAAGAAAAGAGTTAAAAAAATAGAGGTTATTTCAGGGTGCTGTTTAATTTGGTTTTGATTCTTTGCACCTCGTTTATGGTTTATGGTTATGGTGCATGTTCCTCTTTTTGATAAATACATTGTGCAACTTTTGATGCAGTTTTACAATGAAGTTTCAGCTTATACATACATTATACAGTTTTAGTTTTATAATGAAGTTTTAGCTTATAAATACATAGTGCAATGTTTGATAAATACATTATGCAGTTTTAGCTTTAAATTAATGAAGTATTGCTAAAAAAAATATATGTATTGTTTATATATCCTTATTGTTGATTTAGTTATTTTTGGAGATAGTTAGAATGTAATTTTAATTTTTCTTATTGTTTCAAGTTAAAGTTTTTTAAAATTTTCTTTTAAAAAGACTTGTAATAAAATTATCATCACATCTTCAAAAGGATAAAAAAATACTACAAAAAATGACTATTGAATAACTGTAGTGGGGGGTGGGGGTGGGGGGGGTGGAGGCGAATTTCCCACACCCAGCGGGGATCGGGGGCGGGGTTGGGGAATTTTTAGGGAGTGCCTTCCCCGCACCTGTCCCGCCCCGTTGCCATGCCTAGATGAAGCCTAGGGCGCCAACCTAGTTGGGATGTTAGGCTTTATTGTGATGCTTTTGTATGCCTTTTTCGTTTAAAAAAAAAAATTTAAGCCAAATTTCAGTACAATTTTCTACTCACAAGTCCCAACACATTACAACTTTTCATGCCCTATATCACTGCCTCCCCTCTCCCCACTTTCTCACTTAGCAACTTTGATGCTATCTCTGCCGTGAAAACGCCATCGGCATCGCCGCGTGCAAGTTTCCGTGAGTTTATCTCACAACTTCTTTATTTCCTCTCTGTTTTGTTTATGTTAAATTTTCTGTTACAGCCAGCCACGATTGGTTAATGCGTTTATGTTAGTTAGGCTTGTGTCCAGTTTTCAAATGTCATTTTTTTTTTACATGTGGAGGACCAAATAATAGTATGTTGGATTCAGCATATGCAAATTGAAATCCTTTTATATGTATTTGGGTGCGTTTGGAAAACCTTATTCGAGCTCATGACAATATCTTATAAAAATAAATAATTTATGAAAAAGTTAATGATGTTCATGTAAGCTTGTTTTAGCTTATTGCATTAAGTTTTTCAAAGAAGCTTATGAAAATAAGTTGTTTTTAGCGTATTTGAAATAAGTGTCTAATTAAGCTGTTTACATGACACACTATTGATGGTTGGTTGAAGATTTGTCGTGTAATCATATTTTTGTTGCATCTGCAGTATAAAGATGTCAGATTCTCTGTCACAAATGGAAGGGCAAGCAGAGCAGAACTCAAATAGCAGCATCACTAAAGGGCCAACATTATGTGAAGAGTGCAAATCTAACCCATCAAAATACAAGTGCCCCGGTTGCTCCATTCATTCATGCAGCCTTCCTTGTGTAAAATCTCACAAAAAGCGTACTGGATGTACTGGCACGAGGAACCAGACTCAATTTGTTCCACTTTCTCAGTTTGATGACAATACCCTATTATCTGGTAGTTTTTACTCTTCAAATTTGAATTTTTTTCCTTTGGATCTTAAGAACCTTTTTTATCTAGTTGATTGCATAAGCAGAATAATTTTGCTTCTTAATATCTTTCTAATCAACCAGAAGGGCCTTTTGTTTTTGGTCTAAGAGGAGGCTCATGGTAGGCCTTATATACGGTGAGAGGAAGAGGGGAGAAAGGAATGAGAAAAGGGGTGGAGCGCATTGTGGGGTTTTGAACCCACGCACTCACAATTCATGTCGCACCACTTAACCAACTGAGATGACTCTAGGGATAGAAGGACCCTTTTTTTTATTCCTTGGAGATTTACATAATTGCTTTTTCTTGATTTATTTTTCAATATTTGTACTTTGTAGGTGGATTTCTTTTTTTTTTTTTTTAACCCTTTTGGATTTTTCATGTTTTCTATTCATCAAGTTTGTTGTTGTTGTTTTTCTGAATTTTCATAAATGTTTACAACTATATTTTTATAGTTCTATTGATGAATTCTTATAATTTCCCATATATCTGAATCTGTGTATTTATTTTATTTACTTTTTTATTTCCTCCACCTAGACTATAATTTGCTGGAGGAGACAAAGAGGGTGGCTGAGTCTGCTCGGAGAATGAGAACTAAGTTGGGCATGTATGCAAATTGTATGTTACCTAATCACCTTAAAGACCTACGAAATGCTGCTTGCAACCGGAGAACCAAACTAATGTTTCTCCCTAGTGGAATGTCAAAACGAGAGAAGAATCAATCTCGATATGACCAAAGGTATTTTCTATTTTCATGACAAACTTTTGTTGTTTTAGGAGGTGGTACATAAGTGATTTCTTCCTTTTGTACGAAACTCATTACTGTTTCCTTGTTAGCTTTTGAACTTTCGGTCTATATGTGATCCATAATGGTCAAAGTTGATGTGTGCAGCTCGGATTATCAAGTTGTCGTTTTTTAATCAAATTATGCTTTCTTCTTTATGCATTGATGCTAGAGGGAAATACAGATTATAAGAATGTTTCATTTTAAGATCGCTAAGGTGAAAATTTTTGTTTTTAAATAAATTACAAATATGTTCATACATTGCTTTCAGGAAGAAGTTTATATCTTGGACAATTGAATGGCGATTTCACTCAACAGATATTGTTTTACATGACCACGGGTGAGCCACTTAGCTAATGTCTTTTGTCTGGAATAAGATACAACACTTTACTTTCTCATTGCATGCTTAGAATCCAGACTCTAGATAATACAATTTTGAGATGATATTATGCTCGTTTCTTCCAGAGTCGATGAAAATACAAACTTCTTCTCCATTCTAGAGAAGCACCTCAAACCTGGTCCTTGGAATCATAAGCTAAGGCAGTTTTGTGAAGACCAGCTGGATTGTCTCAAGCTTTTCATTCGTAAATACCCAAAGGTGGCTTTATTTACCTTTACTATGATTGAAATCCAGGATATTAAGCTGGCAGACTCGTAGGATCACGTTGATTAATCACTTCAAGATATGACTATTTTAGTTATAACTTATAACTTTTATCTTTTTCATGTAAACACAGGGTCCTAGGTCACCCTTCAAACAGTTGGATATGAAAGCTCCAATCAGACAGCAATTAGCAAACGTAGACATTTTGGAGTTTCCTGTTGTTTTTGTTTTCTTGCCATCTCACAAAATCAATTTTGAAGTTATTAAGGATTCCAATCCCACTGTACAAAGACCACTGAAGAATGATAGTGAAGGCAACCAAAACCTCAAAGGCATATCATTTAGGGAGGAGGAGATGGAAGATGACAACAGCTCGGCTGATCCTACGGTTTTTGATCTCATGAAGCACGTGGAGTCAAGTTCATCATGTCAAATGCTTGCCCAAAATAGGAGTTCTGAGCAAGCACCAAGTGATTCATCAAATAAACCTCTATTTGAAGGACAAACTCTGGGTGATCTCTCTCCTTCACTGAAAACCAAGGAATTAAAATTCTCTGAAGATATGACATTTGACTTTGACGAAGATTTTATTCATGTCTATGATGATCTTATGGCTGAAATGACTCCTGATGACTTCTTCAATTTTGATTGTGAATTTCCCAAGAAAATAGAAAATGAAATAGATTTAATTGGTACCGGTGGAGTATTCTCTGTGCCAGAAGATTTGGAGGAAGGGGAAATTCTAGAATAATTGGAAGCTGTACTTCACATCTGTTGAAGAATTGGAGAGAACATTGTCAACAGCAATCATATATGTTTTGAGGTCCATTACTTCCAAGAATGGGTTTGAAGTCGAGTTTCCAGTTTTGCGGACATGATTGAAAAGCTCATACTTTTTTATATGGAGCATGATGGAGATTCTAAATTGCTAGGTTTTTATTGATAATTGATCTGCCCAAGAAATGATTATGCTTTCAAGTTCAGTCTGAGTCATAAAAATCTTGTCCCTGCTTCTTAATAGTTCACTTTGTATGTGTTAAATTACTCTCTAAATCCCGTCTGTTGGGCAAAGCTGCTGCTCTTTGGTATGAGAATTCAGGCAGAGCACAAAAGCCGTGCGGCAGTGCCTGGCATTTTCCAGCTGCATTGGTTACTTTGCAAATCACGACCTCAGGTGAAATTTTGGTATTTGATTTAACTTTTTATTTTTATAATTTAGAGATTTGCCTTTTTTCTCTTTATCTGGATGCTTAGGATACTAAACTTAGAAATACTTGTTATCCAAATATTTGCCTAGTACCTGCACAGACTTGATCGTTCATCTATAAGGTGCTTGGTTTTGTGGGAGTGAAATCAACAATATATTATGTGTTATGCATACTTTTAACACATTTTTAATCATGTTTGCTCCAATTCTTTCATTTTCACTTATATATAGCACTCTTCAATCATTGTGAAGAAGCTTACCTGTATCTTTACTTGATTGAGATGGTTAAGTTATTTTGGCTGATAAGTTGCAAGTAACTCGGCCGTTTAAAATTCCAAAACATGTCATTATTTGTATTTTTTCCTCAATGATGTGTGATGTTATGAGGTTATTTTTAAAATGTCCTCACACGTAGGTTGGATAATTTGTCATCCGCTTTGTTAGCTACCGGTGGTTTTGCTTAAACAAGTTAAAGGAAAAAGAGAAGCCCGTGCTTTAAAATATGGTTGGTTGGAATATTAAATAGTCTGAGATGGTTGTATGTGTCCTTTTTACACAAAATAGGATACAGTTTTCCAAGCTTGCCACACATCAGGCACTCCAGGGAGGCACCAATGTATGCAGTCTGCATAACCATTTAGATTTGATATCTGTTGTTGGGTTAGAGGTTCCCATTGCTTCCTATAGATAGACGGGTGGCCTTCTTTTCTGTATTCTGAAAGCTGTGTGATGTTAAGCATTTGAACATCCAAACCTCTGGTTTTCAAATCTTCAATCACCTTCTCCACCACACGGCATCATTTTAGGATCAGATCCCTTCCCTCAATACCCTCTTCTGAAATTGTATCTGTTTCTTTGTAACAATTGTCACCCTTAGCTGCTCTCCATTCCTCAGCCCTGCAATTTTTTGCATTACAAATCTAATATGTTCATTGATTCTAGTGTAAGTATAGAGTTATTGATTTATATTCAGACTGCTATGTAATTAGTTTTTGGGTTTATGGGTGATGGGATACATTGGTATGAAGCATATTTCAAAATTCCTAAATACTTGTCTTGTAATTGGTATTGCATCACAAACGAATTTACCAGCAGAATCAATTGACTTGTTATATGTGCTTTCTATAAGACGGTAAACTATGCATTGCTGAAATGGGTTATCCTGAAATTTATCTGCTATGGGGATTGGTGCATAAACCAAAGTATTAGTGTAAATATTACAATTATGATATTCGGACACCCGGGATTGACACCCGGGTGCGACACCAAACACTGTAGCCCTACAGTAGCGCTACAGTATTGTACTGTAGCGCTACAGTATCGTACTGTAGCAACCTCTTTTTTTTTCTTTTTTTCTTTTTTTTTTTTCCAGATTTTGCCTTTTTTGTATAAAAATAAAAATTTAGTTTTTTTATACTAATATTTTTTGTTAATTACGTGCAAATATCTGATTAATTCAGTTTATTATATGGTTAACGGGTTTTTTTTGGACAAATTTCGACTTTTTTTAAAACCAAAACACGTGGTTAATCCTTTGAAAATGGTTGGTTAATTCAGTGTATTATGTGGTTAATCGGTTATCCTGAAGCTTACAATCATTTTTCACAACCATGTAAATATTTGATTAATCACATGTAAATTTCTGGTTAATTCAGTTTATTATATGGTTAATGGGTCTTCTTTTTTTTTTGGACAAATTTCGACTTTTTTTAAAAAAAAAAACACGTGGTTAATCCTTTGAAAATGGTTGGTTAATTCAGTGTATTCTGTGGTTAATCGGTTATCCTGAAGCCTACAATCATTTTTCACAACCATGTAAATATTTGATTAATGACATGCAAATTTCTGGTTAATTCAGTTTATTATATGGTTAATGGGTCTTTTTTTTTTTGGGACAAATTTCGACTTTTTTTTAAAAACAAAAACACGTGGTTAATCCTTTGAAAATGGTTGGTTAATTCAGTGTATTCTGTGGTTAATCGGTAACTCTGATGCTTCAACCATTCTATATGGTTAATCACGTGCAAATATTTAGTTAATTCAGTTCATTATATGATTAATGGGTTAACAAAAAATGTTAGTATTTAAAAAAACAAAAAAAAAATTTATAAAAAAAAGTCAAAATTTGTATTAAAAAAAAAAAACTACTGTAGCGCTACAGTAACGCTACTGTAGCGCTACAGTGCCCGGGTGTCGCACTTTGGTGTCGCACCCGGGTGTCCGAATATCAGCTCTCAAATATTATAGTTGAAAGTAGTAAAGATATGGGTAATCAACGATATTTGTCGTCAAAACTATATAGGTACGGGAGCCCTTCCTAACAAACCAGTTAGTTAATGCATACGTATTCTTGAATACAAAACTAAACAGAATTGTATAATCTTAAAATTGTGTTTGAATGTTGAGAGATAGTGCAACAATAACAAGAAGAGCTTTTTTCCAATAACGAAGATGTTGTGTTCTTTTGCGAAATAGAACAATTATTTAACAATCTTCAAAAAGCTTATTAAAAATAGAAGGGGAAAAAAAAGACGAGCTCTCCCATCTAAGGAAAAGTCTCTCTTCCACTCCTCCCCTAACTCTTTGGCCTTGTTTGTCCTCTCCAAACCTTTCTTGTGATGAAAGAAAGGAGGTTTTTTTTTTTTTTTTTTTTTGGCTAAGCAAAGATGTATATTAATAGAGTATAAGGGGTATTATAACTCATATAGAATAGTAACAAAGGGACAAAAGGTGAAACTGTAATTATAATACTAGCCACTAATAAACCAGTATTAGTTTTACAATTACCAATGCCCAGTATCCAGACTAAACAAACTGTAAGTACAAAATCCCAAACCAACTAACTGTGGTGTACCGCTATAATTTCCAGTCACTGTGACACTAGAACAATAGTAGGATTGTTGCATTTGCTGTTATATGTAGCCGCCTCATCAAGTATAGAACCATATTGAACCTTAAAAAACCAAGCAGGAGAAAAACGGGATACTCGCCACCACCACAAATCAGTCCATCCCCACACACACGAGCTATATCAGAACTCACCATAGCAGAAACAGAAAAACAGGGCACAGTGTAACAGAACCTGCATTTTAAGTATGCATCTACAAAAGCATTTCTAATTTCCATACTGAATGCAAATCACAGGGTTTATGCACCAGTCATTAAAAGAAAAATTTGCCTTCTTCACCGGCCAATTTGCCCATTGCCACACTCTAAACTTGATCATATTAGTTACCCTTTCAAAATCTAAATTCCTTTGGTTGAATTTCAAATCATTTATGTGCATCCAAAGAGACCAAATTGTAGCAAACCAAAACATCCTCCACACCTTTATTGACCACCTACCAACTTTCAACCCATCATGTTGTAAAATGAAGGTTCATTAGATTACCTGAAAGCGCTATTTCCACACTCATCCAGTTGTACATGTACATCCAAACAGCATAGGAGAAACCACAAGACAGAAATAAATGTGACTCAGACTCAAATTTATCCTTGCAAAAACCGCACAGCAATTGATCATCTTGATTTATAACACCTCTTTTTTGTAGGTTTACAGTAGTTGGAACACTCTCAAGAATGACCCTCTAGCAAAATGCACTAACCTTTAATGGAATGCTTCTATCCCACAAGAGATTAAAAGCTACAGCCTCTTGGTTGTTCCCTGCACCCGAAACCCTTAGGAAAGCTTATTTGATTGTGTAGGGAACATCATTGTTTTGTAACCAGCACCACGAATCCGCTCTATTTGCCACTAAAATCTTGTTGTTAAGCATATGTAACAATTCTCCCAGCAGCTATTCCTGTTCCTCCCACACAAAAAAGTCTTCTTCTCCAGTTGAAGGACCAGCACCAAAGCCCATTTCTCCATTCCCCCAACTGTACCACTTTAGCCTCCTTAAGCAAAGAGATGTTATACAAACCTGTTGAATTTAATTGATAAAGGAATTGGACCGCACCAACACTCATGCCAAAAAGATGTATTACTCCCATTCCCTGTTATTTTGCTAATACCACCCGAGAGCCACCCTCCACCCAAAGGAACATCTCCCTCTAATTTTCCCAAATCTCCCCACCACTGTGACACCTCTCCACCCTCTAGACATTTTTCACACCATGCTCCCCTCGATGAAGATGGTTCCCCATATCTAACTCTAAGCAAAGAAGACCAAAAGGAACCATTTTCTATTAGGAAGCGCCACCTCCATTTTCCTAAAAGGGACAGGTTGAAGGCATCTATGTTTCTTATCCCTAGACCTGAATTATTTTAGTCAACACCTTCTTAGGAGCTTTGTAGAAAGATAAGTAACATACCGGGAGACTCGATAAAACCACATTGATGAGAATAATTCTTCCTCCAAAGGACAAGAATTTAATCCTCCAACCTAGCAACCTTTTCTATAGTGAGATGATCAAGTGACTCCATGTAGAGGATCTCCTCGGATTTGCCCCAACCAAGATGCCTAAAAATTTGAAAGGTGACGAACCAATCTTACAATTAAGGATGGTGGCAGCTTGTTCAATTGTGCCCGAAACCACCTTGATGTCTATTAAAGCGTTTTTGTGGAAGTTCACCTTCAAACCGCTTGCCAATTCAAAGTTTCAGAGCACACACTTTATAGCCCGCACATTTGATATTGACAATTCCCCCACCAAAACCGTGTCATCAGCATATTGAACATGGGAAATCCCAATTTCTTGGTCTCTACCATCAAAGACATACTCCTTATACAAGTTCTTTTCCATTGCGCTTCTAATTAACCCATGTAGACCTTCTGCAACAATGAGAAATAAGAAAGGTGCTATTGGGTCACCTTGCCTAATTCCTTTAGACATTTTAAACTCCCTAGTTGGGCTACCGTTTACCAACACCGACACTGTAGTGGATTGCAAACAGGTCCCAATCCAGGACCTCCATTTGGCCCCCTCAGGTGTTTCCCACCTCATGTATTGATAATCAAGGTCCTAGCTCTCTAAAATAAATAAATAGTCTCTCCTAACTCCATGATATGTACAGTAAAGGGGTAGTTGTGTGCCTGTTTTTATTGCAGCTTCATAATTCTGACCTTGACATCACTTGTTTAACTATTGACTTAATTGCATTTTTCGTTCTTCTATTACCGACGATGTGCAATTTTGGTCTCTATAGTTTTCTCTGTGCACATTTGGTCCCATGTTTTTTCAATATTGCAAATTTGGTCCTTCTGTTCAATGTTCGTCAATTTTTTTTTAATGATCAATAAAGAGAAATCATTCCTCTAAGCATACAGAACCTCTGGCTGATGTTCTCCCTCCTCTACCTCTTCAATTCAACATGATATTTAATGTTCCATCTTTACTATTTGCTGGTTTTGTCCTTCCTTTTCGAAATCTTTTTTTGGTTTCATCACAGGATCCTTTAACATAGAAGTTTAACCAGAGGTTTTATGCGCTTAGAGTAGTGGTTTTTCTCTGTTAATCATTGAAAAATTGATGAACATTGGATGGAAAGACCGAATTTGCAGCATTGGAAATATAGGCGACCAAATGTGCACAAAAATAACTTTAGGGACTAAAATCGTACATAATCACTAGTAGGAGCATGGAAAGTGCAATTAAACCTTAATTATTTTACTGAACTCGGAATCTCATAAGCATATGCATGTGGGGAGTTTAACTTGTCCTATTTTACCATATATCAATGGGCTACTATTTTTTCTTTTTGGGTTCTTAATGGGCTACTGTATTTTAAATGGTAGACTTGTAGATACCTTTCATGAGTTGGTGACATGCTACCAAAAACAACTTGGTCTTATTATGATTAACATGGACTTCCAACCAATCAGACCAGGTTCTCAAGGCCATCTCATAGACTCGCAGCATTTCAACTCCTTTGTAAATCCCCTCCGAGTCGCTAAATGATCCCCACCTGCTTCAATTAAAATTGTCACCATCAAAATCAATTTGCTAGTGAAGTAGATTGATGCATATTCACATGCAAAATTGATCAAAGAAAGTGATAATTATGAGCTTATGCAAGTTGCACTTACAAAACATTCATTACAGGCCTTCTCCACCAGATGTAAGTGTTGAAAACTAGAAAGTCTGCATCAGTCCAGTACCTAGCATGCTTTTCAATGGCCTTGACTCTGACAGTCCGTTCTAGTACCCTATGGTGTGGGATTGTGAGGGAAGTAAAAGTCCTGGCCTGACGGTTTTAACTTTACCTTCATCAAAACTTTTCGGGCTTCTGTCGAAGAAGACTTAGGCTTTGTTTGTGAGATTGGTTTTGGAGGGAGAGTAAGGGAAATTGTGAGAATATCTTCCTTGTTTGTGAGTTTAAAAATTTGGAGGGGAAGGTTTTGAGGATTTTAGAAAACCCTGAAACTCCTCATCAACCCAGATTTTTTGTTCACCCCAATTTGGGGTTTTTTTGGGGATAATTAAATTACTAATTTACCTTCTCAGTCTTTACTAATTTGCATTAAAATTTTTTTTTTGAAAGGTGCATTAATATTATTTAAAGAATATTACTTATGTTAATTTTTTAAATAAGGGTAAGATTGTAAAAGCATGTCATAAACCCTCCATTCCTTCCCCCATATAATATGCACTCACAAACAAGATAAGGGATAATACTCTCCTTCCTCTACCCTCCCTCTCATTTCCTTCCCCTTTGATCTCATCCCTTTCCTTCCCCTCCAAACTCACAAACAAAGCCTTTTTTTTTTTTATAAGCACAAACAAAGCCTTAGTCAAAATGCTACATCCTAAAGGGCTACTATCTTCGTTCATGGTATTAATCCCAAAGAAAGAAGTTGCCCATTCTATCAAAGATTATAGCCCGATCTCTTTGGTGGGATGTCTATATAAATTTATAGTTAAGGTGTTGGTGGTGGAAGAGGGATGGGGTGGTGGTGAAGGGGTAAGAATGTGATTTGGAAATAAAAATATTATAAGGACAATTTTTTTAACTGTTATCAAATGTCATTTTGGTGCTATATGGGTGTAGCACTTTGTCAAGTGTTTCATGTTAGAAGCCACCGACATCACAAATATTAATATAAACTTTGTTAGAGTTTATATCTCAAGTTATCTTGTCTATGTGTGTGTTTTTTATTAGGGGAAGGGATGTAGTTGGAGTATCTTGGTGCACATTCTGTTTTAGTGGTGGGGTTGTAACTTTTAACGAGTTCTATAGAATTTTCAAGAAAAATAATTGAGTTTTTTAATCTATGAAAATATGAGTTTTTTTTTTTAAAAAAAAAAAGAGAGCAAAAAATTAGTCCCTCAAATTCTTTATGGGTTTTAGTCTTCCATGTTTCAAAACTTTGTTTGAAGTTTCCATCGTGTTCGTACATAGATTAAAGAAAAACCTAATTGAACACCTGTTATGGTCATGTCAATACCATCATCAATCATGGCGTTGTGAGGAAATATTTGTATGGAAAACTCATGGAAGCAAAAGCAATCCACATTTTAGGGTCGATTTGTTTTAGTTTTGATAGAATTAATTTTGAAATAATTAATATTAAAAAATAGTTTTATATATTTCATAATGATATTTTAAAAATGAATTTAAAGGAATTGGTTTTAATTATTTGATAAAATAAAGTTATTTTGAGGTATAAATAACCAACCTTGCTTGCTAGAATCAATTATAAGGAATAAATAACCATTAAAATGTTTCACAACTAGCTAATCAGGACAAACAAAGTTAAAGATATACACTCATTCGCCTAACATAGTTTAGGCCTTTATAAAACTTGATTCTTATTTCTTAACATAAAAGGCTTAATTGCACTTTTTGTCTCCCAAGAATTGATAATGTGCGATTTTGGTCCCCCAAATTTGTTTTGAGCGCATTTGGTCCCCCAACTTTTTCAATTGTGATAATGTAGTCCCTCCGTCCATTTGCTGTCAACTTGGTAACGGAAGTTGCTTACCTGGCATGCCACGTGGATTAAATATATTTATTTATTATTAATTTATTATTTTTAAATTAATAAATTTAAATGTTTCCAGTGGGTCACGTGACCCTTGAGGTGTGTCTTGAAACCATGCGGCCCGCCCAATGTTTGAAAACTGAACCCTAAATCTACTTCCTTTCCCAAATTCCCTCATAATATGCATTGAACCCTACCCATCTGCGCCGCACACAGTAGCCCGAATCCTTCCCCTCTCTGCGACGAACCCACAACCAGCGACGACCCTGACCTGCGACCGCCCTGACCTGCGACGAACACCGTCATCTGCGAAGAACCCATGAACCCCAGCGCACACGACGAGCAATCTGCGACGAAGCGAGACGAAATGAGTTTTGGAAAGGATGACCCACGTTTCTGGGGAGGCTCCAAACTTGCTGACAATATCCGCTCAGTGTACGTAGTTGCTTTCCCTTTCTTTATTCACTTGAAAAGTCTGAGTTGTCGTGTTATGTTTTGTTTGTTTGTTGTTGCGTAGGGTTAATATTTTTTATGCTTTCTTTATTCACTATCAATGCACTTTTTATGCTTTCTGTGTTGGTGTCTTTATTCAACTAGTCACATGTTGCTCACTGTTTGGGATTTAGAGTGAGTCTTTATTAAAGGTTGATGTGTGGTTGTTGTTTGACAAAAAAAAATTGTGGTCCCTTGCTCAGTAGGTCCCCACATGTCAGATCAATTTCTTGGTTTGTTTAATGGTGTGGTCCCTGTATTTTCTATAGTTTAATTTGCTTAATGACGTGGTCCCTATGTTGTATTCGTTTATTAGGCCAACTGTATTCCAAAAGGTGAAATTACGAATTCACCATGGGGGTGTCTTTGTTAAAGAAACTGTTGTCACTTATGTATGGGGTCAGCTGTATGAAATGCATGATGGGTGGGATGTAGACCATATAAGTGCCATTGAAGTAGGTAAATATGTGAAATCGTTAGGTTGTGCTACAGTTAATGCTTTATGGTATAGGCATCCAAGCCTAGATCTGAACACTGGTTTAAGGCCTTTAAACAATGATAAGGATGTTATTCAGTTCCTAAGTGATGTGAATGGCAGTGAATGGGTGGATGTGTTTGTAGAACAAACAGTTGATGCTCCTGTTAGGGTTGAAGAGGGTGTTCAACATTCAAGCATTGTTAGTGACCTTGTAGAAATAAGGGTAGTAGGGGAGGATGCAAGGCATGAGATGGATGTGGGAGAGCAGCAAGATACTCCCTCCGAGTTTGAAGACTCAGAGGATGAGGAGTATATGGCTAAGAGTGATGAAGATAGTGAAAGTGAAGTCTCTTTGGATGATAGTGACTATGATGAAGGGTGGGATTGGTGGACAAATCTTCTTGATGTAACTGTTAAGTATCAGAAACCTGTGACTGCATGTATTCTAGGAGGAAATGTTGGGCATATGGGTGAAGATTCAACTGTTAGACCTGCATCTTCTTCTAGGAATCTTGCTCCTACATCAGCTGCAGATTTCCTTGATGAAGATGGAGCATCATCTGACTTGGACACTCCACCTGAGAGTGATGAAGAGGAGAGTCCAAGAACTAGGCATCCAAAGTTTAAGATGCCTGAAGGGGAAGGTAAGGTGAAATTTGACATTGGAATGACATTTACATGTGCAGCCTTGGTGAGAGATGCTGTTAAGGAGTATGCACTAAAAGAGAAAAAGAATGTATACATGGCTAAAAATGACAAAAAAAGAATAGTCATAAAGTGTATGAAAGAGTGTCCTTTCTATGTTAGAGTTTCTAAGCCTCCTAGCAGCTCCTATTTTCAAGTTGTGATTGCTGTAACTGATCACACTTGTCATAGGACCGCCAAAAAAGACAAGCCAAGCCTAAATTGCTTGCTAGGAAATTCATACCCACCTTGAGACACACACCTACCTATAAGTCCAAAGCATTGGTTGAAGATTCAAAGGAAAAGTGGGGAGTACACCTGTCAAGATTTTAGGCCTACAGGGCAAAAAGAAAGGCAATTGAGCTTATTGAAGGGTCTGTGGCTGAGCAGTACACCAATCTTAGGAGCTATGCTGAAGAGTTGAAGAGAAGTAATCCTGGGAGCACAATCATCATCAAATGTACTGTTGGTCAAAAAGGTCCAGTTTTTGAGAGGATGTATGTTTGTTTCCAGGCATGCAAGGCTGCCTTTGTGACCTATTGCAGGCCATTGATAGGACTGGATGGTTGTTTCTTAAAAGGGTTTTATGGTGGACAATTACTTACTGCTGTAGGGAAGGATAGCAATAATCAAATGGTTCCTATAGCATTTGCAATAGTTGAGGCTGAGACAAAGGATGCTTGGGGTTGGTTTGTGGAGTTATTGTTGAAAGATTTGGATGAGATTGAGAAGAAGAGGTGGTCATTCATATCAGATCAGCAAAAGGTACATATTTTGATGAGTTATTTAGTCAATTAGTTTAGTACATTACTTTATGAGTTTATTACAATAAAAAAGTGTATGTTGTAGGGTCTTGTTCCAACCCTTCAGGGCATAAGTGAACATGTTGAGCATAGGCTTTGTGTCAAACATCTTTATGGCAATTGGAGGAAGAAATACCCTGGGAGTGACATGAAGGAGGCAATGTGGATGGCTGCTAGAGCAACAACGGTCCCAGAACATGAAAGGGCAATGGAACACCTTAAGTCTTTGAATGAGCAGGCCTGGCAAGACATGAAGGAGCTTCCACCAGGAACGTGGACCAGATCTGCTTACTGCACATACTCTCAGTGTGACCTGTAGGTTAATAATATGTGTGAAGAATTCAACAGAGCAATTTTGGAGTAAAGGGACAAACCCATTATCTCACTAGTAGAGGGACTCAAATTCTACATATGTGACAGGTTTGTGACACTAAGGGACATCATGCTCAGGTACAAGGGCACAATTTGTCCAATGATACAACGAACACTAGAGAAGATAAAGAGAGATGCGGATGGATGGACTCCTCACTGGTCCGGGGATGAGTCTTATTCATTGTTTGAAGTTAAAAGGGGCCAAGACAAATATGCAGTAGATTTAGGGAAGTTGTCCTTGTGCATGTAGGAAATGGGACCTCACTGGTATCCCATGTTGCCATGCTGTGGCTTGCTTGTGGAGTAACAACTACAGGCCCGAAGACTATGTGGCAGCTTGTTATAGGTATGTTTCTTACTGTTTTTGTAGCCAATTTCTATTTAAGTTGTATGTTATTGTGTGTACTGACTTATATGTTTCATGTGGCAGCAAACAAACATTCCTGAACACTTATAGTCACATTATTATGCCTTGTAATGGGCCCAAACTATGGCCAATTATTGACAGTGAGCCAATTAATCCACCCTACATGAGGAGAGCTCCTGGAAGGCCAAAGAAACAGAGGAGGAAAACAAATGATGAGCCAAAGAATCCTCATAAGTTGCGCAGGAAAATTAAGACTGTGAGGTGCACCACTTGTGGCAAACAAGGCCATAATAAGGCCACTTGTAAGGGTAAATCAGCTGCTGACAGGGTCATACCCAAAGGAGGGAATAAGGTTTGTAATGTTTGTCACTGTGTTAATGTACCTATTTTACATTCTTTGTGATTGATTCTATTTGTCATTGTTGCAGGCTAACACTCAGGTTGAGCACCCTGCACAAGGAGGTGTTGCCACATCAAGGAAAAATGTAAGGAAAAATGCAAGGAAGGCTGCAGCCTCACCTGCTACAAAGAATGAGCAACAAAGTCAAGCATCTACAATCACAATTCAAGCAAGCCAAGGACCTAGCCAACCAAGTAATGGAACAACTCAAACAAGTCAATGACAAAGCCAAGTTTAGGATAGTGATGCATTTTCTTTTGGTTGTAGTCCCTGATGGTGCCTTTAGGATAGTGCTGCACCTTTTTTTGTGTAATGCCAATTTATAATGGCCTTATGAAGCATACAGATTCTCATATTTTGTGATGGTATCCTTTTGTATTAGCTGTTTTTGATGCCCTTTTTGAATTGGATGGATGTTTATTGTTCTCTTTTGTAATGAACCTTAACATAATGGTTAATGAATGATGTCAATGGTTATTAATGTGATTTTCATAGCAGATTTATTAATGTGATTTTAACAGCAGGTTACTTGAAAAATTAAGGGGATCAAATGCCTTTGAAAAAAAATGGGGGACCAAAATCGCACATGGCTAATAGTTGAGGGACCAAAATTACACATATTTAATTTTTAAAAATTTTTAATTTAAAAATAAAAATTAATAATAAATAAATATATTTAATCCACGTGGCATGCCAGGTAAGCAACTTCCGTTACCAAGTTGACAGTAAATGGACGGAGGGACTACATCCGCACAATTGAAAAAGTTGGGGGACCAAATGCGCTCAAAAAAAATTTGGGAGACCAAAATCGCACATTATCAATACTTGGGAGACCAAAAGTGCAATTAAGCCAACATAAAACCAGAGTCCATAACCAAGGCTTTTATGAAAGTTGAATCTTAACATTATATCAGTTTCTGATTAAGTAATTTAAACCGCAATCTTACCGCTCAACATAACAAGGTAGTCATTATAGAGCGTGTTTGGGAAAGCTGGAAAAAAAGATTATGCTGATAATCAATTTTTGTATAATCGATTATTGTGATAATTGATTATAATCAGAATCTGTTTTTTTTTTGGTCTGTTTGCTGAAAAGCGATTTTAAGATAATCTATTTCGTTTGGGTGGTGCAAAAAAAAAAATCACTTTTATATAATAAATTACGAAAAGGGTATGAAATTATTTATATAATTTAATAATATTTGTTTAGAAGTTAGTTTTATAGGGGTAAACAGGGAAGATAGTCTTGAGAATGAAAAATAATCAAATCACAGCAATCTTAAGCTAGAAAAAACTAGATGGCATAAAACAACTTTTTTCCACTAAAAAAAGCTTTTTTTTTTATAAATTTAAGGAAAATACCAAATATGATAGATTGTATATGAAAAAGCTTTTAAGCTAAAAAACAGCTGAAATGAGAAAAATAATCTTTCCCAAACATACTCTATTTCAATTTCTGATTAAGTAGTTTAAATCGCAATCTTTACCACCCAACATAAAAAGGTAATTAACATAGAGTGTGTTTGGAAAAGCTGGAAAAAAAGAGAGATTATGCTATTAATTAATTTTTGTATAAGTGTGTTGGGAAAGATGGTTTATTAGAATTTCGGCCATTTTTTTTTTGCCTAAAAAGCTTTTTGTAAGTAACTTGTTAGAGTAAATATCCAAATTGGTCCATGAAATTATGAAGTAGTATCAACTTGGGCCTTGAAATTATCAAAATTTCAAAAGCATCCCTGAATGATAAGTTTGTGTAATGGGTTCCTTCATTTTATTCACTTAATATCAATTAAGTCCCTGAAACTACAAACTTAAATCAACTTAGTCCATACGATTTTCAATGGAGGGACTAAGTTGATTACAGTTTTACAATTTCAAGGACTAATTTAGAATTTCGATAATTTTAGAGATTAAGTTGATACTATTTCATAATTCAGGGATCAAATTGGGTGTTTATTATAATTTATTATGTTTGAGTTTTAAGCTTAATTCTTTAAAAAACTTTTCTTTTTGGAAAAAAATCTTCTGAATCTTTGCATCTCATTTGAAGGCTTATTTTATATTATGATTATTTGTCAAAACCTATGCTCAGTTACGTTTTTGCCCCCCACCCTCCACAACTTTCCCATTTCTTTTTTGATAAAACGTTTCCATAGCATCGCTGTCAGGTGTGCAACATATTGTATTATTTATTTAATTTAATTAATATTTATTATTTATTTATATTTTTTATGTTATTTTTTGTTAAAAAATTAAATATTATAATTAAAAAAAACATAAATATTATTAATATCAATAAATAACTTCGTACTTTTTTTTTATAATTTACCATGTAAAAATGATTTTTTTATTATTCAAACGAAATAAATTATCTTAAAATCGTTTTTTTAATAAACAAATTCAAACAAAAATAAATTAGGATTATAATTATTTATCACAATAATCGATTATATAAAATATGACATGCATAATTTTTTTTTTCCCTCTCTTCTTCTCGTGTCCCACTGTCCCTTGAGTCCAAACCCAAAACCCATGACTAACCATCGTATGCTAAGCTAGTTACCTTCCCTTATGGCTACTGTTCCCGCCCTCTTCTATCCACTTTTCTTCGCTCCAAAACCTCTTCACACCACCGCTTCCAATGCCTTCTTCATTCCACCGCTTTCTCCCTTCCCTTGCGCGCGACGACGACGTCGTCGTTTCATGCTCACACCCGTTGCTGCATCCTTGAAAGTGCGCTATGTCCCTTACCTGTTTGATAAAATGCTCATATGGTGAATCTGAAATCGCTAATTGTGTGCGTCGCTTTTTGGTTGTAGGAAAATGTTTTTCGCGTTCAAAAGAGTGTGCATGATTTCACGAGCTTGAACCACTGGGTTGTTGGCGACTACTACCGTCTGGTTAACTCTGTCAACGCCTTCGAGCCTCCGATTCAGGCACTCTCCGATGAGCAGTTAGCTAAGAAAACGCACGAGTTTCGCCGCCGCCTTGGCCAAGGGGAGACGCTTGCGGATATTCAAGCTGGTTCACCTTTATTCCAAGCTACATTCTTCAATTCTTCAATTATTCTGTGATATATTTCAATTGTAGTAACCTATGATGTTACAGAGGCATTCGCGGTTGTTCGTGAAGCTGCGAGAAGAAAACTAGGAATGCGCCATTTTGATGTTCAGGTCTCACTCTATCTTGCATATTTATAACACAGTGAGAGGAGCAAATCCGAACCATTAAACCATACATGAATGACACATAAAGGAGCGAAATTGGACGTCATGTGATCATTTAAAAAAGTCACGTGACTTTATCATACATGGATGATACAAAGAGAATCATGATTAGAAAAAAGTCACATGACGATGTTCTAATCCCGACCATTCATATGTATGAGAGTGAGAGGAGCAAATCCGAACCATTAAACCATACCTGAATGACACATAATGGAGCGAAATTAGACGTCATGTGATCATTTAAAAAAGTCACGTGACTTTATCTTCTAATCCCATACATGGATGATACATAGAGAATCGGGATTAGAAAAAAGTCACATGACTATGTTCTAATCCCGACCATTCATATGTATAAGAGTGAGAGGAGCAAATCCGAACCATTAAACCATACATGAATGACACATAAAGGAGCGAAATTAGACGTCATGTGATCATTTAAAAAAGTCACATGACTTTATCTTCTAATCCCATACATGGATGATACATAGAGAATCAGGATTAGAAAAAAGTCACATGACTATGTTCTAATCCCGGCCATTCATATGTAATCCAAAGGGTTATATTTGCTCCTCTAACTCTCATATAAAAATACCCACCCACACGCGTGCACACACACATTGTATTTTATTTATGTTTACATCAGACTCGCTTAGAAGTAGTACGCTGATGAAAATCTTCTGTTGTTAGATTATTGGGGGAGCAGTGTTGCATGACGGGTCCATTGCCGAGATGAAAACAGGGGAGGGAAAAACATTAGTTTCCACATTAGCAGCATATCTTAATGCCCTGACTGGTGAGGGTGTCCATGGTATGTATTATAGCCAATGCTTCTAAAGCTTTTCGATAGTTTGGGGAATTTCTTCAGGTGCCGGCGTTTGGATTTACAAAAAATATAATAACTTGCTCTGATACTTGATTTATTTGCAGTGGTAACTGTCAATGATTATTTAGCTCAACGTGATGCTGAATGGATGGGGCGTGTTCATCGTTTCTTAGGTCTTTCTGTTGGTCTTATTCAGGTCATTTTCCACTACCAGTAGTAAAATTTGTTTTTATGTATTGTGTGTTTTGTGGTGAGCTAGATTAGAATATGTGTTTTATTGATGTAATGTACAAAATGGGCTTGTCTGGTTTTTGTTAAGTTTATTATCTGATTTTTGCATGCAGAGGGGGATGAATTCTGAAGATCGGAGATTCAACTATAGATGTGATATAACATATACCAATAATTCGGTAATGACACTTGTCAGTTATCTATATTGTATTATTGTTACCTTTTTTGTTTTATTTATTTACATCGCTTGTTTTCTTTTGTTCCTTTTCACCCCTTCTTACCTTAGGAGCTCGGCTTTGATTACTTACGAGATAATCTTGCTGGAAAGAGTGAACAGCTTGTGATGAGATGGTAGTGTGTATTACTTAGATAGACCTTAGAAGTTGAATATATATACACACACACACACACACACATTGAATTATCATTTACTAGCAACTTTTCTATGTGAAAGCAGGCCAAAGCCATTTCATTTTGCAATTGTTGATGAAGTGGACTCTGTCCTGATAGATGAAGGAAGAAATCCTTTGTTAATCAGTGGTGAAGTAAGCTTAACCTTTGTTTTTATTGTTGCTTCTCATGATCGCATTCTTCATCATCCCATCCATTGTCCAGGTTGTTAGTATTCAAAATAATCTTTTAACTGAGTAGGCCCAATGATAGACCGGTTTCTGCCCCTCCTTCTGTACCACAGGCTAGCAAAGATGCTGCAAGATACCCTGTTGCTGCAAAAGTAGCCGAACTGCTTATACAGGGCATTGTGAGTACTTCTCTTGCTCTTCATCATATTATTTACTCTGTTTTTATCTGTTTTCTAAAAACTTTAGTTTATATGGGTAATTCAAGAAAATAGTTCTATATACAAATTTTATTTTGTTAACAGCATTACAAAGTGGAGCTTAAAGATAATTCGGTTGAGTTGTCCGAGGAAGGAATTGCTCTTGCTGAAATGGCTCTTGAAACTAATGACCTATGGGATGAAAATGATCCCTGGGCTAGGTGAATACTATTCATGTACTTTAAATGTTTATTGAATTAACACCATTCGTTTCACTTTAGTTGCTGTTTACTTGTTTTGAAATCCAAGTGGTTGCTTGACAAAAAGTGGGTGGGCATCAACATCTGCATATCTTATTGCTCTCTCTCTATTTCTTTTTTATGAATCGTTTAACATGAACATCACAATAACCTGCTGAAGAGTAGATTATGGGGATTACATTTATCTCTATTTTTCTCGTTATATTATTAAATCATGAATTCTTTCCTTTTATTTTTAGCCTTTTTTCTTTGCTGGAGATTTCCACTAATTATCTTCATCATCGTTATACCAATTGAAAATTACTTTCTTTCTGGGTAATTTCTGGTTAGGCTAACACATTGGAATCGAATTATTTCTGTCCAATCAGTTCCACATGAGTATTAAGTGTTAAGTTACTGCAGATTTGTGATAAATGCTTTAAAAGCTAAAGAATTCTATCGCCGAGATGTGCAATACATTGTAAGAGATGGGAAGGCTTTAATTATCAATGAGGTAATATTTTCAAGGTTTCGTTATTTTTGAATATTAAGCAGTTTGTACTTACCATTTCTTTGTTTCTCAATATAACTTTTGCCTCATAATGTTCCCATTTTTTCTTATCTTTTTCTCGCGTTGTGCTTTTATCCATTAATGTTTTTTACCTATAACAATGTGGCCTTTTGTGACAGCTGACAAGTTATATGAGTGAAGCTTTAAAAAAATTGTTATGATAGGATCTAATGTTCTAAAGACTATGCTTTCTGTCAAGGAACAACTATCCCAAAAGCTTAATTGTTTTGTGGGGCACTGAGTGGTTTTATAACTCTAACACACTGCCCCATGTAAGAGCCCTCTGGGCTTGAAGTGTGGACAACACACAAGGCCACTTTACCTTGTGCTGAATTTAATTTAGGACCTGTTTGATTAGGCTTAAAAAAGTGATTCTAAAATATTCTAAAAAAGTTGTTTTGATTGTACAGCTTTTATGTAAATGAGAAGCTATTTTGCTTTACGCTACAATTATAAGAAAGTGTTTTTATATTCTCTCTCATCTTTTGTAGGAACCCTTTTTTTAAGAAGCTGAAAAATATAGCTTCTCATGAAAGCTGAATTTCAGCTTCTGCTTTTTAGTAAAAGCCCAACCAAACAAACATGTAAATGTCAGAAGTGATTTTTTTTAAAAAAGCTTAAGCAAAAGGCCCTTAATTGTGAAGAATGAGGGAGGAAAGGATTGAACTATTGACCAATTGGTCATAGAAGCTTTGGTGCCATGTTGAGGACTAACTTTCCCAAAAGCTATATGGTTGAAGCACATCAATGTTTTTATATCTCTAGCAATGTTAATTTATTGGGTGTGTATGGCTTTCTAATATCTTCAGAAATACACACACACACACACACACACACACACACACACATACACACACATATATATATATTGCTGATGCTTTTCTTAAGAATCTGATGATATAATGAACATGATTTTGAAAAATTCTCAGCTGACCGGAAGAGTTGAAGAGAGAAGGAGATGGTCTGAGGGGATTCACCAGGCTGTGGAGGCAAAGGAAGGTTTGAAGATTCAGGTATATCGGGTTCTCTGATTTTGTTATTTTGTCTCATGACACTCATTTGATCATTATTATATAGACAAATAGCTAGATAGATAAAGTTACATAGATTTCATTAAGACGAGGAGAAGATGAATTACATAGAGTTAGGAGGATAAGAGATCGTAATAATTATTTGATTCTAACTTTCGAAGTTTCAACCCTGCGCAGGCAGATTCTGTTGTTGTGGCACAGATCACATACCAGTCATTATTCAAGCTCTATCCAAAGTTGTCAGGAATGACTGGGACTGCAAAAACAGAAGTAAAGATATCAATAGATTCTGATCTTGCATTTGAGGTGTCATTATAAATTGTTCAATGACATGTTCTTGGTGACCGTATATATCATTGCAGGAGAAAGAGTTCCTGAAAATATTCCAGGTGCCAGTCATTGAAGTTCCCACAAATCTTCCCAATATCCGTAAAGATTTGCCTATTCAAGCTTTTGCTGTATGACATCTAATATTGTTGCTAATTAAGTACTTGATAGCAAATTACTATTTTCTAAGTATATGATTTTTCTGTTACTTTATTATTTTAGACTGCTCATGGGAAATGGGAGCAAGTTCGCCGTGAAGTTGAATATATGTTTAGACAAGGTCGTCCTGTCTTAGTTGGGACAACTAGGTAAGTGTTATGGCAGTTGTAACTTCTAATGAATATTGTCTATTACTCAGTTCTGTTTTGTGCAGAACATGTAATAATTAGAAATAATTTTACTTAGCCAAAAGCTCTGAAATTCGTGATAGGTGCTGTTTAATAATGAAAAACCTATACAGATATGCTCGCCATTTCTTCAGGGAAATCTTAAACCTTGTTGACAGATATGAACAGCCTTGTTATTAATGGAACTTGTGTCTTTTTTGTGCCTGTTAAAAAGGATACATTGTTGTCCTTTAATTTAATCTTTCTTTTCTGTTATAAAATAGTATTTATAACCAAATAATTAAGAACTACAATCTTTTCAATGTTGGCTGTTGCAAATTATACATTAACTTCACGTTTTTAGAATCCATATCATTAGGAGAAACCATAAAAAAGGCCTTGTTCGAAATGCTTCACTAAAATTTTGGTTTTTAGTAGAGTCCAATGTTGTCTACTGATTCATGTAGCCAAACCATCTAGTTGGATGAAGCTTGGTTGTTGTTGTTGGCGGTGTCTCAATATATCATTATATTTGTTGATCAATATTGATCAGGCTAGAATTTATATCTCTAATGGTTGTTTTAGGTTTCAAGTTGAGAGTTTACTGGTCCGACAAACCAATCAATTCAAAGAAAATTGAATATTCAAATTATTAGTTTTTGCAAGAAATTAGAGTGTTGTTGTCAGATATATAAACCATGAGGTCTGCCACTAATAACTTAAACTTTTAAGGGATTTAGCTGTTGAAGCGGTACAACTTCAGCTAACAACTGAAGCATTGTCCATGCTGAAAGCCTAATAGGACTTGTACATGAGGGTGCATGTTATAGATATACGCCATTTCTAGTCCTGCACGTAACAGCTTAGGCTTTTAGAAGAATTCATCCTGACAATTATCTTCTCTTTTTGTTACATTATCATTGAAAGTGAATTTAATTTGCTTAGGTTTTGATGATTATGTGTCTTGGCAATAGTGCATGCCTTAGCAGCGTCGAATTTGAATCAGTGTAAAATTTACTCTTTTTCACCCACCTTTGTTTACATTGTGTGTTTTGGATTAGCTTATTTTGTGTTCAAAACAACTTATAATCAAAAGCTCTGTGAGAGAGCTTTTTGAAAAAAAAAGAAGCAATTATTTGACCCAAAAAAAGCATGTCCAGACATGCTGTGAGTCATCTGGTCCATCATCATTGTCACAATGATTTGTTGTATATCATATCGTAATGAATCTTTATCTTGAATTCTTTACTTGTGTAGGCTATTTATTAAATTTGTTCGTGCATAAGCTTTTCAGTTATCTATAGTTGAGACTTGATAGAGTAATTATTTTCCTTTGTTTCCCTATGCAGTGTAGAAAATTCAGAACTTTTGTCTGGTCTGCTTACGGAATGGAATATTCCTCACAATGTCCTGAATGCTCGACCCAAGGTTTGTGATAGTATGACTTGTTGGTATCTTCAGAAGCATATGCTCTGTCTAACTCTTTTACATGATTCCTTAGACTGTTTTACTTTTTGTTTTCAAGTTTTGCCTCTCACCGTTTTGCCCCCCACCCCCACCAATTTTATTCAGTATGCTGCAAGAGAAGCTGAAATTGTTGCACAAGCAGGACGGAAACATGCCATTACCATCTCTACAAATATGGCAGGCAGGGGCACAGATATAATTCTTGGAGGAAATCCAAAAGTAGGTGTGCTAGGCTGCCAGTAAGATTAGTTATTTGTAGCTAGTGTTCTGTGAGAACAATATGGACCCTAGCTTGTTTTGTCTATGCCTTCTTGAATGCCTAGAAAAATGAAATCATTTGCATCTCTTCTGTAATTAGATGATGTCCTGTTTGTATGATATGCCACTTTAACATGAGTTGGATCTTGGAAGTGACTGCCTACATATTTTTCCTGGTATCTATAGATGCTTGCCAGAGAAATTATAGAGGATAGCATACTTTCATTTTTAACACGAGAGGATCCAAATATTGAACTTGCTGGTGAGGCTGTTTCACAAAAGGTAACTCTGTCTGTTATTGTATTTTAATTTTATATATTCAAGAATTCAGTTTTTAATGAATCTTTTCATATAGGCTCTTCCAAAGATAAAGGTTGGATCGTCATCATTGGCCTTCCTGGCTAAGACAGCCTTAATGGGTCTGTGATTCTAGTCAAGAATTTTTTCCTTTTCAGTTGAAATTATTTTCATTTTTCTCATAATTGCATGTTTTAACTTAAGGTGTTATATTCTTTGCATCATGGTTTATTCAGCCAAATATGTATCTAAAAGTGAGGGTAAAAGTTGGACGTATCAAAAGGCTAAATCTTTTATCTTGGAGGCTGTTGAAATGAGTCTGTCATATAGTTTGAAGGAGCTGGAGAAGCTTGCTAATGAAGAATCTGAGATGTACCCTCTTGGTCCAACGGTAGCACTTGCCTATCTGTCAGTTTTGAAAGATTGTGAAGAACACTGTTTGCATGAAGGGTCTGAGGTAAAAAGGCTTGGGGGCCTTCATGTTATTGCTACTTCTTTACATGAGTCCCGGAGAATAGATAACCAGGTGGGTCCTAAAGCATAGTAACAGTGTAAGTAATAGTTTGTTAGATCTAGCATTTGTCTTTACTGTATCATTCCCCTTGGATGATTAATGAGGGAGGGGAAGATGTTAACTGTTTAACATTCCAATATGACTCTTCTGAAATTCTTTATTACGAACTGTTAAATTGTTTTGAAAATAAAGGGAAAACTATTTCCTCTTAACCTCTACTTAAGTGGAGGAATTTGAGCGGGAGAAGTGGGGAACAGTTCCTGTCTCATCTCATGTGATGAAGTTATTTTTTATTTTTTCACTTTGTATACATTATTTGATTGCAGCTACTCTAAGATGTAACTTTATATATATATGTATATATATTATGTTTGCATGCCTATATATATATATATATATATATATATGTATTTTAAGTATTAATGGATATATCTTCTGCAGACTGTTATGTGTTAATTTGATTGCAACTTCTAATATGTAACTTTTGACTGTAGTTTGGCTATCCATATGCGAGGAGTATTTTCATTTTTGTATTCAATTACTCCTTGAATTATCAATTATTTGAATTTGGTATAAAAAATGTTATATACCTATATATGCATAGGGTAGTCATAATTCCAACATTTAATACGTGTTCTTCATGCTTCCAATAAGATGTTTTTGAGGTTTCTTTAGAGCTTGGCCTTAGTAGTTTTTACCCCAATCTTGTAAAGCTTATCCTCTTTTCCATTTATTGATGTCTATACACTATTATCATCATCCCCGGTCATGTTTTGCTCCCATTTTATTAATCCATTTGTGATATTCTTTTCTCTAGCTCCGTGGCAGAGCAGGAAGGCAGGGGGATCCAGGATCAACACGATTTATGGTCAGGTAATATACTACTGCTGCTGCTAGTTAATGGTTCTTATACGCATATAAGTCTAAACGCGTCTTGTCAGTTGCCAACTTAGATAAACCAAAAATGGGTGATGCTTAGTCTTAGACTAACTTCTGTTTTGATTGTTACGTGCAATGATTGTTTTTAGCTGTTGTAGTAATTTTTCTCATTATTAAAAATAGAAGAGAAAATTCAATCACTGAATTTCTTGGTAGTCGTGTGTCGGTGCTAGGTTTCAACTTTTCAAGCTTTGCACTGGCATGTCATATAAACAACAAAATTCTTTGTTCCTCAGTTCTTTTCTTTGGTTGGCTCTTCGACTATTTCACAGCTCCTTACTAATTTCTTTCAATCTGCTATTATTTATTTATTTATTTATTTTATAGGCCAATCTGCTAGTTATTATAAGTCAAAGACTGTTTGCTGATTTATTCAGAGGAGATAATCAACCTTTTGGTACAAGGAAAAGGATTTTTTGTTTATATAGGCTGAAAGGAACATTAGGTATTTCTATGGTCTTTATTTACCTATTTAAATAATAATGATAAAGATTCTTTTTGAAAAGATAAGTTTAGGTGTGAATTTCAACTGATTTCAATGCGGTTATGTGTGTCTAATTAATTAAAACTGGAAGGTCATATTTGAAACTATTTTCTTTATTTGCATTTGAAGTTTCTTTTGAAATACAAAACATTACAACAAACAATAAAACTGTGATTAATATATTTTTTTTATTGAGGTATAAGTTTGGATTGTTGTGTTGGTATTTTTCATTAAAAAGTATGAACCTTGAGTTTAATGGCTGAATTGTTGAAGACATTTTGCTCCTTTGTTAGTTTATTTACTTCTGTGTTTTCTGAGGTGGGTGGAATGACTTGGGGCGTGATTTACTGTTTGAGGATTGTCAATCAGTTCTCATACCATCCCATCATGTTGTAGCTTGCAGGATGAGATGTTTCGGAAGTTCAATTTTGATACTGAATGGGCTGTGAGACTTATCTCAAAGATTACAAATGATGAGGATATGCCAATTGAGGGTGATGCCATCGTAAAGCAGGTTATAATCTACTTATTTACATTATGGTTGATTAGTAAGTACTTGATTTCAGGAAGATGTCTCATCCTCTGCTTTTGTACTCTTCTCTTTCTCTTTTGTAATAAAATTTCTTCTTTCGTATTAAATACAGTGAATCATCGATTTATTTATGCTGTTTATATATTTGCCTTTTCCATGTGATCTATATTTTTGTCGTAGTATATGTTTGATGATTGCAATCTTCCCACTACTAACTGGGACCATAACATTTGTATAGCTCTTGGCGTTGCAAATCAATGCAGAAAAGTTCTTCTATGGTATAAGAAAGAACCTGGTTGAGTTTGATGAAGTATTGGAGGTATGTTTCTATTATGAGGAGATATTTCCAAAACATACTGCAGCTCAGTTATGTAATTAGTTACAGTTTCTTGCCATGATAATCTGGATTGATTCAACTAGGTAAAAGTCAAATTATGAGCACTTTCCAGAAATAAAATTTATACGCTTTTATTCAATAGCGATCTTTGTTTAATTATTAAGAATATGGTTAAATTAATCTAAAGGTCCTTGAACTATTTGAGAATGTTCAAATAGGTGCCTATACTTTAAAAGTTTGCAATTGAGTCCTTGAATACTTAGTAAATTTGTAATTGGGTTCCTCGTACACTTTTATGTTAGGGTTTCGTAAGTATCCGTTAAGTGGGATCCATCCACTCATCTTTGTGGGGTCATTTAACTTTTTGAAAAAATTCAGATAGGTCCCTATACTTTTTAGGAAAATTCAAATAGGTCCTTGTACATTTTGGAACCCTAACGAAACCCTAATGGAAAAGTGTACGAGAGGACCAATTACAAATTTTCTGTGTTCATGGACCCAATTACAAACTTTTAAAGTATAGGGACTTATTTGAAAATATTCATATAGTTCAGGGATTTACAGATTAATTAAACCTGAGAATAACTTGCAAAGATAAACTTCCAATTCTCTTGGGAAAAAAAAACAGATACAAAGTCTCAGACTTGTTATTATTGTCGTTAATTGTTATTGACTTATTGATAAGAAGTCTCAAATTTAATTAATGAATTTTGAACCAAAATTTTCCTCTACTTTGGCAGAATTTCTTTATCTGCTGGAATTTTCTACCATCCTTTTGCTTATATTTTGGTCCTTTATAATTTAATGGAAAAGCTCAGAGCCTCGGATGCTTGTATGTTCTTTGTACTTCTCTTTTGCTGAATCCGAATCTGTACAAAACTAGTGAAATACCTAAAATAATTTAGAAAAGCTCTTCTCCTCTCCTGTTTATTTCGTTATGAAAGTGAGTTAAGTGTTGGACTTACGTCAAACAATTAGTAGACAATTCTATAGTTATAGTTTCTACGAAAGAGACCATTCCTGTCAAACAAGTCTGCCCTTCCTTGGTTTCTCTTCTCTCCGTTGAGTGAAACATTGTGTTGGAACTACCTTAAACTGTTGGTAAACTCTTTGATCATTATAGCTTCTTCAATAGAAAGAATAATCTGTTTGAAAATATGAATTTTTGGGTTTATTGGGAAATCCGAAGGTATCTCTATAGTCTAAGCCATTTAAGCTTCCGAGTGGCCAAATGAGTCTTTAATTATTATATAATGGAAGGCTGATGCAAATTTAGTCTTCTATAACCAGCAATCAGTAGCCCTAAAGCACATTTGTTTTTGGCTAACTGTTAATCTCCAAAAGTTAATGTCGTGTTGTTTTTGTTCGTGTATTTGAGATCAATTTTCAGATATGTAATTCTTAAATACTTGCTACCAAATGTTTTCATTTTTCAAATGTGTGGTACTCAATTTCGTCTACCTTAAATCTTTTAAAACCCTTGTCAGATTAAACTTAAAAGTTGTAAGAGTTTTTTTTTTTTTTTTTTTCCATGGAGTAAAATTTCACCCTTCACTTTAGAAATGAACTTTTGGACTTCATCCTAAAGTCTGCAAATTATATTTTATCAACTAATTTGCTTTTGAAATTATTTTATCAGGTGCAACGGAAGCATGTTTATGATCTACGGCAGTTAATCTTAACAGGAGATGATGAAAGCTGTTCCCAACATATATTCAAGTGTGTCTTTAAATTGTCAATCATGCTTACCCTTATGCCTATCTTATTTGTGGATGATGAATCTCGTTCTCTTTGGGTGTTGCAATTTAGCCTGGCAAGCTTGACAACAGAAAAAAAAAATTCCACATACTAACTTTTAGTAAAAGGATAGTTTGGTTCTCAATATGAAATCAACGACCATTACAGGATAATATGACCTCAAATTTATCTCAAACACTCAAAGTAACCAATTACCACTTACTAGAACCCAAGCTCCTAAACCGTAGATTTATATTCAAAGCCCTACAATACAGTCGCCCACCATTTTTTTTTAAGATAGCAAAGCTTGTGGGGTTATGGTATTTGACTAAACGCAGAGAAGATAGAGAGGGAAAAGAGAGAGAAAGAGAGAGAGAGTGAGAGAGTGAAGTAATCTGAATCTTGTATATTCAGTTGTTGATTTCAGTGAAATACAAGAGGCTATTTATAGCCTTGGGTAGCTGAGCTTAATTGCTCCAACTTCTTAACTGATCATAACCGAATTGGTGCTGACTCAGCCCATTCGGTTATGGTCCAGCTAAGCTTACAAGTCTAAGTCTACTGTATTATACTTGTCTAGTATACTACCATACATATCTAGTATACTCTATTAGCCCTCCTTCAAACTCAAGGTGGTTGTTGAACTGCAACCACATTGAGTTTGGACCTTAGAGTTGCAAACTGAGAAGAAGACAGTGGCTTGGTAAGGGAGTCTGCCAGCTGCTCTGCACTAGGGACATGATGAACTGACAGTGCTTTGGCAAGGACCTTCTCTCGGACAAAATGAAGATCCAGCTCAATATGTTTGGTGCGGGCGTGGAGCACTGGGTTGTGAGCAACTGATACTGTGCTCAGATTATCACAGAAGACTTGTGGAGCTGCAAAAGGTATTGATAGCTCTTGAAGAAGGGACTGTATCCAAGTCAGTTCTGCCACAGTGTTGACCATACTCCTGTACTCTGCTTCTGTACTAGAACGAGCAACTAGTGGTTGCTTTTTAGAACTCCAAGAGACCAAGTTAGGCCCAAAGAAGATGCAAGAGCCTGAGGTAGACCTTTGGTCATCTGGGTCACTGGCCCAGTCTGCATCACAGAATGCATGTAGGGAGAATGGTGTAGATGGTGAAGCTGGCTTCAGTAGTAAGCCAAAGTCTAGAGAACCTTTGAGGTACCTTGGGATTCTTTTTACTGCTTGCCAGTGAGAATCAAGGGGATTTGCCATGAATTGGCAAACTTTGTTGACACTAAAGGCTATATCTGGTCGAGTTAAAGTTGCATATTGCAAGGCTCCCACTACTGATCTGTATAGGTGAGGATCCGAGAGTGTGTCAGTCCCAAATCTAGACAACTTGCAGTTGCTGACCATACGTGAGGAGTTCCCTTTGGCTTCCAACATATTAGCCTTCTCCAATAAGTCTCTGATGTATTTGGACTGTCTAAGTAAGAGGTTGCCCGAGGGAAGTCTTTTGACTTCAATACCCAAAAAGTAGTCTAAGGAACCCAGTTCTTTGAGAGCAAACTAAACATTAAGCTTCTTGATCAACTCAATAATTTGAGTGGGAGAGGAACCAGATAGGATAATGTCATCAACATAGACAAGGACATACATCACAACATTCTTTTGAGAGTAGACAAATAGAGAAGGGTCACACTTGCTAGTGGTGAACCCATACTGCACCAAAGCTGTAGCTAATCTCTCATACCAGGCCCTTGGGGCCTGTTTCAGCCCATATAAGGCCCTGTTAAGCTTGCAAACTAAAGTTCTGTCCTCTGCTTCAAAGCCCAGAGGCTGCAGCATATAAACCTCCTCATTTAGATGCCCATTTAGGAAGGCATTATTCACATCTATCTACTGGATTTGCCACTGATGTGTTAGGGCTAATGTTAGAATTATCCGGATTGTAACAGGTTTCACCATAGGGGAAAAAGTCTCATGGAAATCAAATCCATGTTGTTGGTGGTAACCTTTGGCAACCAACCTAGCTTTGTACTTATTAATGCTTCCATCAAGGTTCTCTTTAACCCTGAAAACCCATTTACATCTGATAGCCTTCCTATTGGGGGGAAGAGTGACCAGGGTCCATGTATTATTTTTGAGAAGGGCATTATGCTCATCATTCATGGCTTGAAGCCACTGTGGGCTAGCAAGAGCTGCTTTAACAGAAGAGGGCTCTAAATGAGCTAAATAGAGACTAGGTGGAAGATGACCAGTTTTGGATCTGGTCATCATGGGATGGGAATTTCTGGGAGGAGTAGGAAGAGAGGAACTGGAGGATGTGGAGACAGATGCATGTCCTGGAACAGGACTAGTGGGAGGTACAGCGGCAGATGTAGAGTTAGGAGGCTGTGATTGATGACTCACAAAGTTGACAGAGTCAGTGGAGGAATGTGCAGGCGTGGAAGATGTGGACTGAACAGCTGAGGCAATGTGTAAAAGTATTCTCAATATTATTGATTGTGTTAAGAGTACAATCACTAATCTGAATATATAACCTAACTAATGGGCCTGACTAATGGGCCTAATACAAAAAGCTACTAATTACATATTACATATTTACAACACTCCCCCTCAAGCTGGTGAATGGATATCAATCATTCCCAGCTTGCAAGTAAGTTGACCGAATCTTTCTGTTGGCAAGCCCTTTGTTAACACATCTGCTAGTTGGTGCCCAGAGGGAATGTAGGCTGTTGTTATTAATCCACTATCCAACTTCTCCTTGATGAAGTGTCGGTCTATCTCAATGTGTTTTGTCCTGTCATGTTGAACAGGATTATGAGCAATACTGATAGCCGATTTATTGTCACAAAACAACTTCATAGGACCCTCATACTTTATCTTCAAGTCATCAAGCACAATTTTCATCCACAATAGCTCACAGATTCCTTGTGCCATGGCTCTAAACTCTGCTTCTGCACTTGATCTAGCTACTACATTTTGCTTCTTACTTCTCCAAGCGACAAGGTTCCCACACAAGAATGTGCAATAGCCTGATGTGGACCTTCTATCACTCACTGAACCTGCATAATCTGCATCAGTATAAGCCTCCATAGTCAAGCTTCCACCTCTTTTGAATAAAAGTCCTCTCCCTGGAGTGGCTTTGAGATACTGCAGAATACGATCTACAGCCTGTAAGTGTCTCACCCTTGGATCATGCATGAACTGACTCACAACACTAACTGCATATGCTAAATCTGGTCTAGTGTGTGCTAAGTAAATCAACTTCCCCACTAGTCTCTGATATCGGACCTTGTCAACCTTGACACTCTCCTCTTCGGTGCTCATTCTATGATTTTGCTCGATAGGAACACTTGCAGGTTTACATCCAAGTTTGCCTGTTTCCTGCAAAAGATCAAGCACATATTTCCTTTGAGAAATGAAAATGCCTTGTTTTGAGTAGGCCACTTCAATCCCCAAGAAATACTTAAGTTTCCCAAGGTCCTTCATCTCAAACTCTGCAGATAATTTTTCCTTGAGCAGTTGTCTCTCAACCGGATCATCTCCTGTAATAATAATATCATCCACATAAACAAGAAGTACAGTCACTTTTCCTCCCGGTGAATGTTTGAAGAAAAGTGTATGATCTCCTTGGCTTTGCTTGTAGCCTAGACACACCATTGCTTTTGTAAATCTTCCAAACCATGCTCGGGGAGACTGTTTCAACCCATATAAAGCCTTCCTCAATCTGCACACTTTGTTTGTTCCACTTGTGGGACCAAATCCTGGGGGAATCTCCATGTACACCTCCTCCTCTAAGTCTCCATGCAAGAAAGCATTTTTGACATCAAACTGGTGTAATTCCCACCCAGAATGGGCAGCAAGAGAAAGTAAAATACGAATAGTGTTCATCTTTGCAACTGGAGCAAACGTCTCCTCATAATCAATGCCATAGGTCTGAGTATATCCCTTTGCCACTAATCTTGCCTTGTATCGATCAAGAGTGCCATCTGACTTGTGCTTGACTGTATAGATCCACCTGCAACCAACTGGTTTCTTGCCCCCTGGCCTCTCAACAATTTCCCACGTTCCATTCCTTTCAAGTGCCTTCATCTCCTCATCCATAGCTTGGACCCAATTTACATCCTTTAGTGCCTCTTGGACAGATGCTGGGATTCTCACAGAGTCAACAGCTGTAATAAAACTCTGATGCTGCAGGGAAAGATGTTTAGAGGAGACAAATTGAGAAATAGGGTACTTGGCACACGACCTTTTCCCTTTTCTCAAAGCAATTGGTAAGTCATCCGGATTAGGATCAAGGGTATCAGAAATATGGGAATCAGAAGTGGGGAAATTGTTTTCAATACTTACCTCCGGTTCGGACAGTTGAAGTTGTTTTTGGACCAGGTTGGGTTTTTGTCTCCTCTGATAGACCAATGTTGTAAATAATGTAAATCTTGTATTAGGCCCATTAGTCTGGCCCATTAGGTTTAGCGTTGCCTATATAATCTTATTAGTGTTTGTACTCTTGACACAATCAATAATACTCAATATATTTTTCTACATGGTATCAAGAGCTCCCGATCTTGGGGGTCTTGCTTCCGCATAAACCCTAGCCGCCTTATTGCGGATTTTTTCAGCTGCCTTGAGTGCAGTGTTTGGAACCTATTTTTGTGCCCTACTTCACCTTTCAGACAGCACTGACTGCTGTTCAACACCGTTCAGCCGCCGTTCGTTGTCGTTAGCCACTGTTCAGCCCTGTCTGCCGCCGTCCGCCACTTATCTTGCACCGGCGACCCTCCCATTGTGTTCGCCGGCCGAAAACCGTCCAGGACCCAGAATCTCACGGCCATTGGACGTCTGACGCGCCGCCACGCGCCGCCGCAGCTCCGTCCACTCTCAGGCGCGTGTAGGCCACGCGCCGCCTTCCGGCCACAGTTTCGCCGCGCGCTTCTCACAGTAGCATCGCCGGACCTTCCCCATTCCGTTTGAGGGGTTAAAATCGTGATCGGAGGACATTTTTTTCGTGGGTCTGTTTGAAGCCTCGTTTGTCCTCGTTGTTGTCGTCGTTTCTGAGTTGTTTCTAGGACAGAAAATCCTATTTTAGTAAGCCTTCTGGATTTTGTTCTTTGACAATGACTGGTAAGAGCTTTTGTTCCCGCTCCTTTACTGCCTCTGGTACTATCCCTAAGGATGCTTGGATTCTTGACTCTGGTGCTACTGATCATATGACCTTCCATTCCAAATTGTTTTCCAACTATACATCACCTTCCAATATTCATTATGTTGGAAATCCGCCTTAATTGCGGTTCGCCTAGCCGCCTTAATTGCGGCAAGTTTGGGCTGCCTTCATTGCAGCCTCCAGCACCTTCATTGTGCTGAGTATGAGGGGTGTGTTTAGTCCCACATCACCTAGAGATATGGCCAAAATAGTGCTTATAAAGCTTGGGCAATCCTCACCTTACAAGCTAGCTTTTGGGGTTGAGTTAGGCTCAAGCCCAAATTCTAAGATGGTATCAGAGCCTATCCTAGATCCGTTGTTGGGTTGCCCGCATCATCCACGCTCCAAGCCCATTGGGCTTGGGCGTGAGGGGGTGTGTTGGAAATCCGCCTTAATTGCGGTTCGCCCCTAGCCGCCTTAATTGCGGCAAGTTTGGGCTGCCTTCATTGCAGCCTCCAGCACCTTCATTGTGCTGAGTATGAGGGGTGTGTTTAGTCCCACATCGCCTAGAGATATGGCCAAAATAGTGCTTATAAAGCTTGGGCAATCCTCACCTTACAAGCTAGCTTTTGGGGTTGAGTTAGGCTCAAGCCCAAATTCTAAGACATTATATTACTGTTGCTGATGGTTCTCGTACCCGTGTTGTTGGTTCTGGGAATGTTGATCTTCAATCCTCAATAAAATTGAAAAATGTGCTTTATGTTCCCGAACTCTCCAATAACTTAATTTCTATTCATAAGCTTACTCAAGACCAGAACTGTGCAGTAACTTTTTTCCCTTCTCATTGTGTTTTTCAGGATCTTGCCACGGGGAGGACGATTGGAGTTGCTAAGGAACAGGGAGGGTTGTACTATCTGTCTGATGAAAGATATGGTCAGAAGGTGCAGTCTTCCTGCTTACAGTCTCAGTTTGAGTCTCACTCTTCTGCATCACAGGTCTGGCTTCAGCACAAGCGTCTTGGACATCCTCCATTTTCTATAATTAAGTCTATGTTTCCGTCTTTGTTTTTACAACAGTCTGTTGAGTCTTTCAAGTGTGACATGTGTCAGTTTGCTAAACATCATCGTGCGACTTTTCCTTCTAGTTATAAGAAAAGTGCTGAACCATTTGATCTTATACATTCTGATGTTTGGGGACCAGCCCCTATTTCTAATATTTCTGGTGCGAGATGGTTTGTTTCCTTTATTGATGATTGTACTCGAGTAACTTGGCTTTTCTTGATGAAGGATAAATCAGAAGTACCCCAACTTTTTATTCAATTTTATCATATGGTGCAGACACAATTTGGGAAAGGTATTAAAAGATTACGCTCCGACAATGGAAAAGAATATGTCAATCATAGCCTTTCCGGTTTTAATAGTAAACAAGGAATCATCCATGAATTTACATGTGTTGACACCCCACAACAAAATGGGGTTGCAGAAAGGAAAAATCGCCACTTACTTGAAGTTGCTCGAGCCATTCTCTTCCAAATGTCAGTCCCAAACTCATACTGGGGAGAAGCAGTACTAACTGCTGCCTATCTGGTTAATAGGATACCATCTCGTGTTCTAGGTAATGTTAGTCCTGTTCAGTTTATGATCTCACACTATCCTTCTGTCCCTATCATGCAGAGTCTTGAGTCTCGGGTATTTGGATGTGTTGCCTTTGTTCATGTTCATAAGCAGCATCGAACTAAGTTAGATTCTCGTGCAGTCAGGTGTGTCTTTGTGGGTTATGCACCAAATAAAAGGGGGTGCAAATGTTATCATCCTTCCAGTCGTAAGTACTTTGTCTCTATGGATGTTACCTTCCATGAACATGTGTCATTCTTCACTCGCCCTCAGCTTCAGGGGGAGAGCAATGATTTGGAATCTGAGTCTGAGTTTCTCCTCATTGGTCCTCATCTGCCTGAGTCACCTGTTTATGAGCCTCCTGTTTCTGCTCCTGTTTTTCCTTTGTCTCCTGTTTTACAGGAATCTGCACCTTCAGCACCAGCGAAGAACAAAGCTAATGAGCCAACATTGATTTATCAGAGGAGAGTAAAACCCAACCTGGTCCAGAAACAACCTCAACTGTCCGAACCGGAGGTAAGTACTGAAAATAATCCACCCATTTTTGATTCTCAGTGTTGTGATATTATTGACCCTGATCCAGATGACTTACCAATTGCTTTGAGAAAAGGGAAAAGGTCTTGTGCCAAATATCCTATTTCTCAATTTGTCTCCTCTAAGCATCTTTCCCTGCAGCATCAGAGTTTTATTGCAGCGGTTGACTCTGTGAGAATCCCAGCATCTGTTCAAGAGGCACTAAAAGATGCAAATTGGGTCCAAGCTATGGATGAGGAAATGAAAGCACTTGAAAGGAATGGAACTTGGGAAATTGTTGAGAGGCCAGGGGGCAAGAAACCAGTTGGTTGCAGGTGGATTTATACAGTCAAGCATAAATCAGATGGCACTCTTGATCGATACAAAGCAAGATTAGTGGCAAAGGGATATACTCAGACCTATGGCATTGATTATGAGGAGACATTTGCTCCAGTGGCAAAGATGAATACTGTTGGTATTTTACTCTCTCTTGCTGCTCACTCGGGGTGGGACCTTCACCAGTTTGATGTTAAAAATGCGTTTTTGCATGGAGACTTAGAGGAGGAGGTGTATATGGAGATTCCTCCGGGATTTGGACCCACTAGTGGAACTGACAGAGTTTATAGATTGAGGAAGGCCTTATATGGGCTTAAGCAGTCTCCTCGGGCGTGGTTCGGGAGATTTACAAAAGCAATGGTTTGCCTGGGTTACAAGCAGAGTCAAGGAGATCATACACTTTTCTTCAAACATTCACAAGGAGGAAAACTAACTGTACTTCTTGTGTATGTTGATGATATCATTATTACAGGAGATGATTTGGTTGAAAGACAACTACTCAAGGAGAAATTATCTGCAGAGTTTGAGATGAAGGACCTTGGGAAACTTAAGTATTTCCTTGGAATTGAGGTGGCCTACTCAAAACAAGGCATTTTCATTTCTCAAAGAAAGTATGTGCTTGATCTTTTGAAGGAAACAGGCAAACTTGGATGTAAACCTGCAGGTGTTCCCTTAGAGCAAAATCACAAATTCAGCATTGAAGAGGAGAGTGCTAAAGTTGACAAGGTCCAATATCAGAGATTAGTGGGGAAGTTGATTTACTTGGCACACACTAGACCAGATTTAGCATATGCGGTTAGTGTTGTAAGCCAATTCATGCATGATCCGAGGGTGAGACACTTGCAAGCTGTAGAGCGTGTTCTGCAGTATCTCAAAGCCACTCCAGGGAGAGGACTCTTGTTCAAAAGAGGTGGAAGCCTAACTATGGAAGCCTATACCGATGCTGATTATGCAGGCTCGGTGAGTGATAGAAGGTCCACTTCAGGCTATTGTGCTTTTTTGTGTGGCAACCTTGTCGCTTGGAGAAGTAAGAAGCAAAGTGTAGTGGCTCGATCAAGTGCTGAGGCAGAATTTAGAGCTATGGCACAGGGAATCTGTGAGCTATTGTGGATGAAGATTGTGCTTGATGACTTGAAGATAAAGTGTGAAGGCCCTATGAGGTTACTTTGTGACAACAAATCGGCTATTAGTATTGCTCATAATCCTGTTCAGCATGACAGGACAAAACACATTGAGATAGATCGTCACTTTATCAAGGAGAAGCTGGATAGCGGGCTGATAACTACGACTTACATCCCTTCTGGGCATCAACTGGCAGATGTGTTAACAAAAGGCTTACCAACAGAACGATTCAGTCAACTTACTTGCAAGCTGGGAATGATAGATATTCATTCACCAGCTTGAGGGGGAGTGTTGTAAATAATGTAAATCTTGTATTAGGCCCATTAGTCTGGCCCATTAGGTTTAGCGTTGCCTATATAATCTTATTAGTGTTTGTACTCTTGACACAATCAATAATACTCAATATATATTGGCTCACTAGCTTTGTTCTTTACTGGTGCTAAAGGTGCTGATTCCTGCAAAACAGTTTCCAAAGGAGGAACAGGAACAAAACCATAAACAGGAGACTCCGAAGCAGGTGACTCAGAAACAGGTGGCTCAGAAGCAGGTGATTCAGGAACAGGTAACTGAGGAACATGTAACTGAGCAGCAGGTGACTTAGGAAGACAAGGACCAAGGATGAGAAACTCAGACTCAGATTCCAAATTATTACTCTCCCCCTGAAGCTGAGGGCGAGTGAAGAACGACACATGTTCATGAAAGGTGACATCCATAGAGACAAAATACTTACGACTGGAAGGATGATAGCACTTGTACCCTTTTTTGTTAGGTGCATAACCCAGAAAGACACATCTGACTGCACGAGAATCCAATTTAGTTCGATGCTGCTTATGAACATGAACAAAGGCAACACAACCAAATACCCGAGACTCAAGACTCTGCATGATATGAACAGAAGGAAAGTGTGAGAGCATAAACTGAACAGGGCTAACATTACCTAGAACACGAGATGGTATTCGATTAATCAGATAGGCAGCAGTCAATAATGCTTCTCCCCAATATGACTTTGGGACTGACATTTGGAAGAGAAGGGCTCGAGCGACTTCCAGTAAGTGGCGATTTTTTCTTTCTGCAACCCCATTTTGTTGCGGGGTGTCAACACATGTAAATTCATGGATGATGCCCTGTTTACTATTAAAGCTTGAAAGGCTATGATTGGCATACTCTTTCCCATTGTCAGAACGTAATCTTTTAATGCCTTTCCCAAATTGTGTCTGGACCATATGATAAAAATGAACAAAAAGCTGAGGTACTTCTGATTTATCCTTCATCAAGAAAATCCAAGTTACTCGAGTACAATCATCAATAAAGGAAACAAACCATCTCGCACCAGAAATATTGGAAATAGGGGCAGGTCCCCAAACATCAGAATGTATAAGATCAAATGGTTCAGCACTTTTATTAAAACTAGAAGGAAAAGAAACACGATGGTGTTTAGCAAACTGACAGACATCACACTTAAAAGACTCAACAGATTGTTGTAAAAACAAAGACGGAAACATAGTTTTAATAAGAGAAAATGGAGGATGTCCAAGACGCTTGTGCTGAAGCCAGACCTGTGATGCAGGAGAGTGAGACTCGGACTGGAAGCAGGAAGACAGCACCTTCTGACCATTTATTTCATCAGACAAATAGTACAACCCTCCCTGTTCCTTAGCAACTCCAATCGTCCTCCCCGTGGCAAGATCCTGAAAAACACAATGAGAAGGGAAAAAAGTTACTGCACAGTTTTGGTCTCGAGTAAGTTTATGAATAGAGATCAAGTTATTGGAAAGTTTGGGAACATGAAGCACATTTTCCAGTTTTAAAGAAGATTGAAATTCAATATTTCCAGAACCCACTACACGGGTATGAGAACCATCAGCAACAGTAATAGATTGAATACTAGAAGGTGAGGTATAAAAGGAGAACAATTTGGAATGGAAGGTCATATGATCAGTGGCACCAGAGTCAAGAATCCAAGCATTCTTAGGGATAGTACCAGACGCAATAAAGGAGCGGGAGCAAAAACTCTTACCAGTCATTGCCAGAGAACAAGAACCAGAAGGCTTACTAATAGAGTCAAGAAGGGTCCGCAAACGATCCAAGTCAATCTGACAGATTTTCGCTTCAGTTTCTGCCATGGAAGAGGAGAAAAACCAATCTGATGAACAGTGCCCGTGCGGACAGCGACAATGATGAACAGTGCCGGAGTGAACAGTATCCGCGATGAACAGTAGCAGCGCTGAACAGTGACTAGTAAACAACAACAGTGACGCCGATGAACAGTGACGCGTGAACAGTAACAACAGCGACGATGATCAGTGACAAGCAGTGGTCGGTGAACAGTAACAGCGGCGTGCTGAACAGTACCGCGTGAACAGTGGTCCGTGAACAGTAAATGCGTGAACAGTACTGCTGAGCAGTAATTGGTGATAACACCTGCGATTGAAAAGGGCACAATGATAGTGCCAAACGCTGCAATGAAGGCAGCTAAGAGGGGCCGCAATGAAGGCGGCTAGGGTTTTTCCGCGGAAGCAAGACCCCCAAGATCGGGAGCTCTTGATACCATGTGTAAAAGTATTCTCAATATTATTGATTGTGTTAAGAGTACAATCACTAATCTGAATATATAACCTAACTAATGGGCCTGACTAATGGGCCTAATACAAAAAGCTACTAATTACATATTACATATTTACAACAGGCAACAAGTGCAGTGTTTGGGGAATTAGATGGTTGTGCAGTAGGTGATGGAGTGGAGGTGGATATTGGTTTAAAGGTGTGGGGGAGAGAATGGGATAGTTAGGAATGGGAATGGAGGCTGGGTAGGAAGTGTCAGGAACAGAGTTAGAAGAGTTTGGAGGAAATAAGGAGGGATAGGGAAATTTGTTTTCATTAAAGAGAACATCTTTAGATATATAGATTCTGCCACTTGAGGCTAGGCATTTGTGACCTTTATGTTGGGGGGAGAATCCAAGATAGATGCATTCAGTGGATCTGAAATCTAGTTTGTGTTTGTTGTATGGTCTAAGAAAAGGGAAGCAAGCACATCCAAATATTCTAAGTGTAGAGTAGTCAGGTTGAGAGCCATGTAAGGCATGAAAGGGTGATGCGAAGTCTTTTAGAGCAGTTGTGGGTAGTCTATTTATGAGGTAAACAGCTTGGGTAAAGCTCTGATCCTAGTACTTTAAGGGAAGAGAGGCATGAGACAAGAGACTTAAACCCATTTCAACAATTTGTCTCTGCTTTCTTTCAACTGTCCCATTTTGATGGGATGTATGTGGACAAGTTAGCCTATGAGTTACACCAAGTTCACTGAGATATTTGGTAAAGGGTCTGAATTCTCCACCCCAGTCAGATTGAACTGACTTAATGTGGGCAGAAAACTGAGTTGTGATGAGAGAGGAGAAAAGTTTAAAGGCAGTTATAGCATCAGATTTTTGTTTTAGGAAGTATATCCAAGTGAATCTAGTTTTGGCATTAACAAATGTGATGTAATAGGTGTATCCACCAGATGAAGTGAGGGGTGCAGGACCCCATAGGTCTGTGTGTATTAGTTCAAAGGCTGTGTAATGAATATTACTAGAGGGAGGTGCATATAGTCTATGAGCTTTGCCTAAACAACAAGCATTGCAAAAATCAAGATCACTTTTATTAGACATAGGAACATTACAGAGTTGTAAAACAGATTTTACAGCATTATGATGGACATGCCCCAACCTACAATGCCAAGTATTGAAATAATTGGAACTAGACACAACATTTGTATTTACAGAAGTATAGCAACTGGGAGATTTAAAGGAAGAGCTTGATAGTGATCTTGAAGAGATGTCCTTAAGAATGTTGAGATTCTTGAAGGAGTAGAGACCATCACTCCCTAGTGAGCCTTCAAGCAAGACTTGATTAGAGTCCTGTGATTTCACACAACAAGAATAGGCGTGAAATTCAAAATAGACATTATTGTCAAGAGCAAACTTAGAGGCAGAAACTAGGTTCTTTGTGATAGTGGGCACAAGTAATAGGTTGTGTAGTGAGAAAGTGATGTGGGGATTATTAGAAGAGTAAAGTTTAGAGGAACCTATAAAGTTAATGTTTAGACCTTGCCCATTTCCCAGGAGCACCTGGTCATGTCCCCCAAAAGGTGTACTGTGGCTCAGATTTTGAGCATCTGCTGTAAGATGGTGGGATGCACCAGAGTCAGGGTACCAAGTGTGTGCTTCAAGTTGTTGTGCATTGTGAAAATCAGTTGTGGTTGGTGCATACCGAGGAGCCTGAGAAGCCATGTATGCTTGTGGTTGATGTTGGTAGTTAGGATTAGATGGCATAGATGGCCTTGGCAGAAGTCCTTGAGCTGGACTTGGAGCTGCATACTGATTCTGATACTGATTCTGATTGGACTGAGCTAGATTGGGAGGAGGCATAGGTGGGGGCACAAAGGTTTCATCGAACCTATACCAGCAATTGAATGAATCGTGGCCATACTTGTTGCACAATTGACAAGTAGGCCTATTGCCTCCACGGCCACGGCCACGGTTCTGGCCTCCTCTGCCTCAATACGAATCTTGAAAATTCCCACGCTGAGTGTCAGACTGAGTATTGCTCAAATTAGGGTTTCCATTGGACAGATTTGGGGCTTGAGCAACATTGACAGAGATCGATGCAGAAGTGGTCAATTCTTGACGAAACTTTTCGAATTGAGCATCCTGCATCAGAAGCAAAGCTTCAATGTCATCTATTGAGGGCGAATCACTGCATCCATATATCATCATGACGAAAGAACCGGGAAGACCTTCCAAGACTGTGTCAATGTGGTCTTGCGCTATGATAGAATCGCTCATGGCCTGAAGCGAATCAACAATCACTCGAATTCTCAATAGATACTCCGAAATCGATCTCGAACCTTTCTTTGTGTTCTTTAACTCTGATCGAAGCTGGCGCACGTTTGCTTGGAGATGCGAATAGAAGAATTTGTGAATTTTGTCCCATACTTGCCATGGTTGTTTACAACCTAGATATCGAGGAAGGATTGAGGGCGAAAGAGAACCGAGGAGCCATGTGAACAACTTTTGGTCTTGTACGATCCATAATTGGTAAGCTTCTTATTCGATTCCTGCCAAACGATTAGCTTCAGAGGTGAATTGAGGAGGAATTGTAGGATTATTGACGAATCGGTGCAACTTGTGAGCGATGATTACAGCTTCAACTTGCTGTTTCCAGAGAAGAAAATTTTGGTCATCGAGCTTGACCGAGAGAGAAGGATTGAAGTTGCCGCCGCTGTAGACGACGGCGCCGGAGAGGAAGTGGTTCTGTGAAGGGAATGACGCCGGCCATTGAAGACGAGGCCCAGGATTAAGCTCTAGATACCATAAACGCAGAGAAGATAAAGAGGGGAGAGAGAGAGGAGAGAGCAGAAGAGATGGAGAGAGGAGAGAAGAGAGAAGAGAGAAGAGAGACGAGAGATCGAGAGAGAAGAGAAGAGAGGGGAGAGAGAGAGAGAGAGAGATGAGAGAAGAGAGAGAGAGAGACCAGAGAGGAGAGAGAGAGAGAGAGAGAACTAATCTGAATCTTGTATATTCAGTTGTTGATTTCAGTGAAATACAAGAGGCTATTTATAGCCTTGGGTAGCTGAGCTTAACTGCTTCAACTTCTTAACTGATCATAACCGAATTGGTGCTGACTCAGCCCATTCGGTTATGGTCCAGCTAAGCTTACAAGTCTAAGTCTACTGTATTATACATGTCTAGTATACTACCATATATATCTAGTATACTCTATTATTGACACAACAGAAACAAGAATAAAAGAGTAGAAACTTACCTCTAATTGCTAGTGCAAGCAGTGCAAAGATTTGGGCCAGAATGAGACGTAGAGAGACTCGGTTATGGTTCCCAATGGAGCTTCTAGTTTCATGAAGGAGAAAGAACGTCTCTGTTTCATCCGTGTTTTATAACCATCGAATTCTATTTTTTTGAAATATTGGAAAGTTACCAAACTATCCTTAAAAGTAACCCCCCCCCCCCCCCCCCCCAACCCCCCCACACCAATATTTATCCCTTCTTTAGACTTGAAAGAAGAGAAAAAGACCTTGAAACCGCTTTGTGAGAAGTCCCTTGGTGAAGACATCTGCATTGGAACTTTGAGGGACGTACTCCACGACTATAAGATCATTATCTAACTTTTCCTTTGATAAAATGTTGGTCTATCTCTATGTGCTTCGTCCAATCATGCCGGACCGGGTTGTGAGCGATACTAATGGAGTCTTATTGTTACAAACTAATCTCATTGGAGCTTCATACTTTATTTTGCGATCATCAAGTATGATTCTCATCCATAATAATTTACAAATCTCTTGTGCCATTCCTCAAAATTCTGCCTCTACACTTGATCCTGCAATTACATTATGCTTCTTACTTCTCTAAGTCACCAAATTTCCTCCCAAAAACATGCAGTACTTGAGGTGAATCACTTATCTACAATTGACCCTGCTCTGCATCTGTAAAGGTTTCTATGGACAATTGCCCCCCCTCTTGAATAACAGTCCCCTTCCTGGGCTTCTCTTCACGTACTTGATGATTCTATTCACTGCTTGCAAATGTCTCTCATGTGATCATGCATAAATTGACTAACCACACTGACTGCATAGGCTATGTCTGGTCTAGTGTGGGTGAATATATGAGTTTTCCCACAAGTCTCTAATATTTGGTCTTCTCCACCCTTGGGCGCTCCTCATTACTTATAGTCCTCTCCAGTGATTTTGTTTAATGGGTGTTCCTATGGTTTTGCAGCCTAGCTTACCCATCTCTTTAAGAAGATCAAAGACTTATTTCCTTTGGGAGATAAAAATACCTTGTTTGGAGTAAGCAACTTCTATCTCAAGGAAGTACTTTAGCTTTTCCAGGTCCTTCATTTTGAACTGTGCTGCTAAACTTCTCTCTTAGAACCTATTTTTCAACCTCATCATCACTTGCAATGATCATATCATCTACATAGACCAGAAGCAGAGTGAGTTTGCCTTCTTGAGATGTTTTATAAAGAGAGTATGATCATCTTGGCTTTCTCTATAACCTAAGGATACCATATCATTAGTGATCCTCTCTAGCCAAGCACGTGGAGACTTGAGTCCATAAAAGGCCTTCCTTAATTTGCACATCTTATTCCCTCCATTAGTAGAGCCATATCTTGGTGGAATCTCCATATTTACCTCCTCCAAGTTATCATGTAGAAAGGCATTTCTTCCATCAAATTGGTGCAATTCCCAAACCAAAGTGTGATGTCAAGAAGAGAATAACCCTGACTATATTAATTTTTCCACCAGGGCAAATGTTTTCTCATAATCAATCCCATATATTGGACTGTATCCTTTTGCAACCAGTCTTGCCTTATATCAGTCCAAAGTACCATCAGATCGATATTTCATTGTGTAAATCCATCTGCATCCTACCATCTTCTTATTCTTTGGTTTCTCAACAATCTCCCAAGTTTTTTCTCCCCAAAGCACTCTGTCTTCATACATGGCTTGAACCCAATTCTCATCCATTAAAGCTTCTTGTACATAGGGACTCTGATAGAATCGATTGCTGAAATAAAGCTCTAGTGTTGTACTGAAAGGTGTTTGGTGGACACAAACTGGGGTACAAGATATTTGGCGCATGATCTTTGTCCTTTTCTCAAAGAAATTGGCAAGTCTTCAGAGTTAGGATTCACGCAATGAAGGTGCAAGGAAAACAGGAAGCAGCTGCAATGAAGGCAGCCTAGGGTTGTATGCGGAAGTATAGTGTCCCAGATATCGAGAGCTCTGATATCAACTTGAAAGAAGAGAAAATTCTAAATATTATTGCTTTTAATTGATTTTGTACAAAGACAGGTTACAATATATAGACTAAAGGTTGCTATTTTAAAAATCAGGGAGTAAAATCTGCCTAATAATGAAAACAATAAACAAATTTGTACAATTAAAAAAGAGAATAACTGAAGATATCTTCCTATAATACAATATATTACAACATTTAGTTTATGATGTTACAATGATACTTTTCACAGCAGTATGATGACACTTATTTTTCTTTTGTAAAGTTTTGAGCTTCAAATACTATTCGGGTCCAGTCATTTATAGTTCGATCTATTTTATTTTATTTCTTCAACCCTTTAGGCATTTTAGTGTCTTATTTCATTATTCAAGATTGGGATGAAATTCATGTAAGGAATCCTCAGGATTACATCTTCCAAGCTATCTATCCAAGTCTGTACTATTTCTTTGGAGCGTGAACAATTTCAGTTCTTGAGATGAATCTTGAGCCTGTCCTAGAAAGTGTTCTTTCTTTTTTCTAGCCTAATCCTGAATTTCCTTTGATCATTAAAAACCGTAAGTCTTAGTCCTATTCACAGACCCTAATATACTTTCATATGTCCTACACTATAAACACTGTCTTGATAGTATGATATAAATTATAAGTTTACCTTCAGAGTCTGAGTGATTATGGCTTAATAAGTAATATAAAATGTGAAGGAAAGTTTGTTTTAAGATACTGTTTCATGATGAGGTAGATCAGCATGAGCTGTCTTGGGCTCTGTCTTTCTGATTATAATAGTGTTCTATCTTTTTTTTCTTTATATATATAGGCAAAAGTTAGTATGTTAATTGTTATGTTAGTTTTTTTTCCTTTGCCAGGGTTTGAACCCTGGTCTTTCAAAGCTGTCTTGATATTTAGCATGAAATAATGCACAACCAGTATATAATTTTTATTAAAAAAAAACCTAGTATATAATTTTTACCTTACTTTATGCAAGCATATTTAAATTTAGAGTCACTGGTTTTTGTCTACTTTTGGTGATCATGGTATTCTTATATTCCCTCTTCTACCACTCGTTCTTTCTAGTTTCCCTTCATAATTTAATGTGTTGCTCAACATAGGTACATGCAAGCAGTGGTGGATGAGATTGTGTTCAGTAACATTGATCCGCTGAAGGTGGTTCAGCTTTCCCTCTAGCATGTTGTATATTTCTACTGACCAGTTCCATTTATTTATTGCTTTGAATGGATTTTGTAGCATCCATGTAGCTGGGGTTTAAGTAAGCTCTTAAAAGATTTTATGACAATTGGTGGAAAGCTGTTGCATGGTAAGCGCATTTGCAGTAACACTGGTCCTTCAATTCCATCTGCACAAATATTCCGTCCTCTTCATTTTTTGTTTTTGGCACAAAATCAACTTATACTATTATTATTGATACGTCCAAATGGAATATGGCAGAATCTTTTGGAGGGATTACTGATGGCACTTTGCTAAAGTCACTTGGGCAACTGAATGACATAAGTTCTGTTGATATTGTCTACTTTTCCCTTCCAAATTTGCCAGCACCTCCAAATGCATTTAGGGGAATTCGCAGGAAAAGCTCTTCATTAAGACGATGGCTTGCTATTTGCTCTGATGATTTAATTAAGTGAGTTAATTGCTTTACTGGAGATACGAGAAATTTAATATAGAGTTCTAAAACTCACTAATGGTGTGCCTAATGTAGGAATGGGAAGTACCGGACAACTTCTAATCTCCTTCGCAAGTATCTTGGAGATTTTCTAATTGCTTCTTATTTAAATGTTGTTGAAGAGTCTGGTTATGATGAGAAACATGTAAAGGAAATCGAGGTCAGATATGTTATTGAATCGTCTTTTTTCTTGTGAATAAAATTTTGGTTGCTATCTGTAAATTTACTAATGTAGAGAGAAGGAGAAAACAGCAATTAGCACTAGTACCACTACATCATGAGTGTGGGGTGTGGCTTGTCTACAATGACCGTATCTCTTTAATCAGCAATTAAGGATGTATTTATCATTAAGTTTTTGTGGGTTGAGGTCATGATGTACTTTAGATTAAATCAAGGATACATATACTCTTGCCCACTTTAGAAACAAGCTCACTTTAGAAGAGCTTTTTCCTTAAGTAGAAAGAAAAGCTTGAGCCTCACTGTAGAGCCAATTAATATAATTATTCCCCAATAATTACTAATGGATATACAGCTTTTGCTGTGAGAAATGCCCCTCTCACTCTATTGATTTAAGGGGATCGGGATATGAATGTGGTTCTCTTTCGTTTGCTAATTTGGAGAACCTTTGATGTATATGGTCCAAAATGGTAAATTTACATGATACCAAGCACAAGCATAAGGAGATTGTTGATTTATTATCTGTTTTTGCTCACTGGATTCTAGTTGCTTCTTGTTTACCCACTTCTTGGGACTTTTCAACTTCTCTTTCTTTCTTTAAAAAAAAAATTTATTATATCTAATATTTTGTGTAATACAGAGAGCTGTTCTTTTGAAAACTCTTGATTGTTTCTGGAGAGATCATCTTGTAAACATGAATAGGCTGAGCTCTGCGGTAATTTGTCCCTCTTCTCTCATTAATCTTTTTGGATTTCTTAACAGCTAGAGGCTTATCTTAGAATTGTGGCAGGTGAATGTAAGGAGCTTCGGCCATAGAAATCCTCTTGAAGAGTATAAAATTGATGGTTGTCGGTTTTTCATCTCAATGCTTAGTGCAACTCAAAGGTTAACTGTAGAAGCACTTCTGCGGTATTGGACATCTCCAATGGAATCCCAAGAACTATTTTTATCATAAATGTTGAATGTTTTTTTACATATAAGGTAGATAATTCAAGCAATAGAGTTATCAACTTAGACCGAATTTCCATTCCCCCCCTATGGGTTAAAAGGGAGGGACATTTTTCAGGGCCAACTTTGTGTTCCAATTAGTCAATTGGTCTGCGTGGTATAGATGTTATATAAAAAAGGGGGGCAAATACCCTTTCCCTTCTGCAGAATGGTTTTAGCGATTTAGGAGCTCAGGGTTACTTCATCTTCCGGTAGTGTTATTCTTATTTCTGGTTTGTTAAAGCTACATGGAAGATACATGGCGGTGCTCACAAAAAATGATTAGTTATCACGAGTGTGCACCCTATTACGGAGGTAATTCACGTAAGAATTTTGTACCATCTCCTATGATTAAGGCCTGGAGAATTGTTTTAACGTGAGTTTTTCCTTTTTAACAGGCAGAGTAATGAAAGGAGCAGATCCTATTTTATTCCAGTGCTTTTGTCTGGATTACATTATTTCTGTTTGTAGAAAAATATATTGAGTATTATTGATCTTGTTCATGAGTACAAACACTAAGAAGATTATATAGGCAACGCTAAACCTAATGGGCCAGACTAATGGGCCTAATACAAAATTTACAATATTTACAACACTCCCCCTCAAGCTGGTGAATGGATATCTATCATTCCCAGCTTGCAAGTAAGTTGACTGAATCGTTCTGTTGGTAAGCCCTTTGTTAACACATCTGCCAGTTGATGCCCAGAAGGAATGTAAGTCGTAGTTATCAGTCCGCTATCCAGCTTCTCCTTGATAAAGTGTCGGTCTATCTCAATGTGTTTTGTCCTGTCATGCTGAACAGGATTATGAGCAATACTAATAGCCGATTTGTTGTCACAAAGCAACATCATAGGGCCTTCACACTTTATCTTCAAGTCATCAAGCACAATCTTCATCCACAATAGCTCACAGATTCCCTGTGCCATAGCTCTAAATTCTGCCTCAGCACTTGATCGAGCCACTACACTTTGTTTCTTACTTCTCCAAGCGACAAGGTTTCCACACAAAAATGTACAATAGCCTGAAGTGGACCTTCTATCACTCACTGAACCTGCATAATCAGCATCTGTATAGGCTTCCATAGTTAGGCTTCCACCTCTTTTGAACAAGAGCCCTCTCCCTGGAGTGGCTTTGAGATACTGCAGAACACGCTCTACAGCCTGCAAGTGTCTCACCCTCGGATCATGCATGAATTGGCTCACAACACTAACCGCATATGCTAAATCTGGTCTAGTGTGTGCCAAGTAAATTAACTTCCTCACTAATCTCTGATATTGGACCTTGTCAACTTTAGCACTCTCCTCTTCGATGCTCAATTTGTGATTTTGCTCTATGGGAACACCTGCAGGTTTACATCCAAGTTTGCCTGTCTCCTTCAAAAGATCAAGGACATACTTTCTTTGAGAAATGAAAATGCCTTGTTTTGAGTAGGCCACCTCAATTCCTAAGAAATACTTAAGTTTCCCAAGGTCCTTCATCTCAAACTCTGCAGATAATTTCTCCTTGAGTAGTTGTCTTTCAACCAAATCATCTCCTGTAATAATGATATCATCAACATAAACAAGAAGTACAGTTAGTTTTCCTCCCTGTGAATGTTTGAAGAAAAGTGTATGATCTCCTTGACTTTGCTTGTAACCCAGGCAAACCATTGCTTTTGTGAATCTCTCGAACCACGCCCGGGGAGACTGTTTAAGCCCATATAAAGCCTTCCTCAATCTACACACTCTGTTTGTTCCACTAGTGGGTCCAAATCCTGGAGGAATCTCCATATACACCTCCTCTTCTAAGTCTCCATGCAAAAACGCATTTTTAACATCAAACTGGTGAAGGTCCCACCCTGAGTGAGCAGCAAGAGAGAGTAAAATACGAACAGTATTCATCTTTGCCACTGGAGCAAATGTCTCCTCATAATCAATGCCATAGGTCTGAGTATATCCCTTTGCTACTAGTCTTGCTTTGTATCGATCAAGAGTGCCATCTGATTTATGCTTGACTGTATAAATCCACCTGCAACCAACTGGTTTCTTGCCCCCTGGCCTCTCAACAATTTCCCAAGTTCCATTCCTTTCAAGTGCTTTCATCTCCTCATCCATAGCTTGGACCCAATTTGCATCCTTTAGTGCCTCTTGAACAGATGCTGGGATTCTCACAGAGTCAACCGCTGCAATAAAACTCTGATGCTGCAGGGAAAGATGTTTAGAGGAGACAAATTGAGAAATAGGGTATTTGGCACAAGACCTTTTCCCTTTTCTCAAAGCAATTGGTAAGTCATCAGGATCAGGGTCAAGAGTATCAAAACACTGAGAATCAAAAGTGGGTGAAATATTTTCAGCACTTACCTCCGGTTCGGACAATTGAGGTTGTTTCTGGACCAGGTTGGGTTTTACTCTCCTCTGATACACCAATATTGGCTCATTAGTTTTGTTCTTCGCTGGAGGTGAAGGTGCAGATTCCTGTAAAACAGAAGACAAAGGAAAAACAGGAGCAGAAACAGGAGGCTCATAAACAAGTGACTTAGGAGCAGGTGACTGAGGAACAGGTGACTCAGGAGCAGGTGACTGGTGTAGACGAGGACCAAGGAGGAGAAACTCGGACTCAGATGCCAAATTATTGCTCTCCCCCTGAAGCTGAGGGCGAGTGAAGAATGACACATGTTCATGGAAGGTAACATCCATAGAGACAAAGTATTTACGACTGGAAGGATGATAGCATTTGTACCCCCTTTTGTTAGGTGCATAACCCAGAAAGACACACCTGACTGCACGAGAATCCAACTTAGTCCGATGTTGCTTATGAACATGAACAAAGGCAACACATCCAAATACCCGAGACTCAAGACTCTGCATGATAGGGACAGAAGGAAAGTGTGAGATCATAAACTGAACAGGACTAACATTACCTAGAACACGAGATGGTATCCTATTAATCAGATAGGCAGCAGTTAGAACTGCTTCTCCCCAGTATGAGTTTGGGACAGACATTTGGAAGAGAAGGGCTCGAGCAACTTCAAGTAAATGGCGATTTTTCCTTTCTGCAACCCCATTTTGTTGTGGGGTGTCAACACATGTAAATTCATGGATGATGCCCTGTTTACTATTAAAATCGGAAAGGCTATGATTGACATATTCTTTTCCATTGTCCGAGCGTAATCTTTTAATGCCTTTCCCAAATTGTGTCTGCACCATATGATAAAATTGAATAAAAAGTTGGGGTACTTCTGATTTATCCTTCATCAAGAAAAGCCAAGTTACTCGAGTACAATCATCAATAAAGGAAACAAACCATCTCGCACCAGAAATATTAGAAATAGGGGCTGGTCCCCAAACATCAGAATGTATAAGATCAAATGGTTCAGCACTTTTCTTATAACTAGAAGGAAAAGTAGCACGATGATGTTTAGCAAACTGACAAATGTCACACTTGAAAGACTCAACAAACTGTTGTAAAAACAAAGACGGAAACATAGACTTAATTAGAGAAAAAGGAGGATGTCCAAGACGCTTGTGCTGAAGCCAGACCTGTGATGCAGGAGAGTGAGACTCAGACTGTAAGCAGGAAGACTGCACCTTCTGACCATATCTTTCATCAGACAGATAGTACAACCCTCCCTGTTCCTTAGCAACTCCAATCGTCCTCCCCGTGGCAAGATCCTGAAAAACACAATGAGAAGGGGAAAATGTTACTGCACAGTTCTGGTCCTGAGTAAGCTTACGAATAGAAATTAGGTTGTTGGAAAGTTCGGGAACATAAAGCACATTTTTCAATTTAAATGAGGGTTGAATGTCAATATTCCCAGAACCGACAACACGGGTACGAGAACCATCAGCAACAGTAATATAATGAATACTGGAAGGTGAGGTATAAGAGGAAAACAATTTGGAATGGAATGTCATATGATCAGTGGCACCAGAGTCAATAATCCATGCATTCTTAGGGATAATTCCAGAGGCACTAAAGGTGCGAGAGCAAAAACTCTTACCAGCCATATCCACGGAACAAGATCCAAAAAATCTTACTAAAAGAGTCGAGACTCGGTTCTGAAACAGTAGAAGGCAGCAGCAACAAAGAAGCACCGAGGCTTCAAAAATACCCACGAAAAAAGGTTCTCCGATCCAGATTTCAACCCCTCAAACGGACTGAGAACGTGCCGGCGAAGCTACAGTGAAAGTCGCGCGGCGAGACGGTGGCTGGAGGGCGGCGCGTGGGTTACACGCGCCGGGAGGTGAGCTACGCTGTGGCGGCGCGTGAGGGCGCGTCTGGCCTCCGTTGGTCGCGATTTTCTGGGTTCCGGTCGATCTTGAGGAGGCGATCCTCTGGGTGTTGTCGCCGGAGTGATATCAGCGGTGGACGGCGGTCAACGGTGGTGAACAGTGACGGATGGTGGGCGACGGCCAAAAACGGGCACGATGAAGGTGCCAAACGCTGCTACGAAGACAGCCAAGAGAGCCGCAATGAAGGCGGCTAGGGTTTTTGTGCGGAAGCAAGATCCCCAAGACCGGGAGCTCTTGATACCATGTAGAAAAATATATTGAGTATTATTGATCTTGTTCATGAGTACAAACACTAAGAAGATTATATAGGCAACGCTAAACCTAATGGGCCAGACTAATGGGCCTAATACAAAATTTACAATATTTACAACACTGTTGACCAGTTGAAGTGAGTTTACATCTTGATTGTGCCTAGTTTCAAGAATTTTACACCAAGAGCTATGAGTCTATGACGTACACATACAAGCACGTGTCCTTTCTACCCTCTTGTTATTCCGTAAAGAATAAGATACCAATTTAGATATGTGCAATTGTGCATAATCTTGTATATGTATAGTATCTTTTGGGGGATTGGAGGACCGTAATGAAATCATGTATGTAATTTTATCCTTGTCAGTGTTGTGTAAAAAATACGGCATGTAAAATATGAAGAATGTTTAAACAATATACAGTTAATTCAATTCGGAGTTTATTTAATTTTGCCTCTTCAGAAGAATTTCTCTTCTCCACTTTCACTATAGCACATTTGCGAGATGCTGGGAGAAAAGCACGGTAACTCGTCCACCCAATGCTTTCTGTGCCTTGTGGTGGGGCTGTGACGAGTTCCTCGTCTGCAAATGGTTTGGTTGGTTTGTTAGCATATGAGAAAATAGTGTAAGTTACGCCTCTTTTTTGAAGGGAAAAATTTCACCATCATTTGGAAAGCCTGAGAATCTTTAGAGGCTCCTGGAGAATTCATGCATCATTGAGCTAGACTACCATTGCTCATCATCTAGTAAGTTGGTCGGTTAGCATTACAAAAGTGAAAAATCCATGTGGTTCTTTCAAATGTTATAAATTCTTATGATATAAATATTTAAAAATTCAAATGTAAAAAATCCTTAATATAAAAATAGTTTTAAATAATTTTATAAGTTAACAAGAATAATTTTCTCATTCTATATAAAAAAATAATGATTTTCTCATGTTAATTGCCTCTCATATTCTATATAAAACAATAATGATTTTTGAGCCCAAGTTAGCTTTGCTGCTAAATTTGGAGTTCTGGGCTCTGGATCACTAACTTTTGGAATTTATTTTTTAGGCCCATAGCTAGTTTTGTTTTGCTAAATATATGTATTTAATGCTTCTAATTATTTTGTTTCCTATCGGTTTGTTGTTTCTTGTTTTCATTTCCTATTTTTAGAAATAATTACAATAAAATTAATTATAAAATTGTCATATTGTTTTCATTTTATTTTTTGTTTTCAAGTATTTGTAGTTTTCACTGTTTCCTATACAAGCCTTTGAAAATAGGAAACATTATGAAATCAAAGTAAGGGCATGTTTGCTTTGGTTTCAGTTTTCATTTCCTATTTTCAAAAATAATTACAAAACTGTCACATTGTTTTCATTTTGTTTCCGTTTCCAAATATTTGTACAGAAAACAGTGAAAAAAAGAAAAAAGTTGTTATCCAATGTTTCCTATATAAATTTCTGAAAATATAAAACATAATGAAAACAATGTGGCAGTTTTGTAATTATTTCTGAAAACAGAAAACTGGAAATAAAGCAAACAGACCCTAACATTTTGAAATTGTTTTTGTTGTAATTACTTTGCTAAAATATACTTTTGGTCCTTTATCTTTTGATCAAAATTCATTCAGGTCTTTTATCTTTTTTAAAAAAATCCATTTTTGTCTTTTATCTTTCCAACGTTACACAAAATGGTCATTTCCGTCATCTCACTTCCAAACTCTGTTAGTATCATATGATGTGGTATTAACTCTCCTCAGTGACGCATGACATGACAAAAATTATCAACATGGATGTTACCGTTGGGATCAATTCTCTTCCAAATTAAAAGGACCCTATGTCTCTTCTTGCTCATCACTAAGTCTTACGCTATGTTTGAAAGTTTTGGAGGGGATGGAGTTGAGTGGTTGGTAATTGAGTGGTTTGTAATGGAGTGGGATAGAGAGGTAAAAGTTTACCGCTCCATTGTTTGGAAGTTGAAGGAGGAAATCCTAAACCCCCCAATTTGGAGGGTATAAAAATTGGGGGTTTGGATGGGATGGAGTGACTTGGGTTATCATCCTAAATCATCCCACTTTATTAATGAGTGAACTCCCAAACAATGTGCTAATGCTTTTTAACCACTATACTCCATTACTAACCACCCCACTCCATCCTTCCAAACATACCCTTAGGGGAGAAGGGGTCCTTTTAATTTGGGAGAGAATGGATCCCAACGGTAACATCCACGTTGATAATTTTTGGCATGTCATGCGCAACTGAGGAGAGTTAACGACCACAACACATGATACTAACAGAGTTTGGAAGTGAGATGACGTAAATGACCATTTTGTGTAACGTTGGAAAGATAAGGGACCAAAATAATTTTTTTTTTTTAAAAGATAAAAGATCAAAATAAATTTTGACCAAAAGATAAAGAATCAAAAATATATTTAGCCTAATTACTTTTGAACTCGGGAAATAAAAGCAGAAAAAAAATAAACCAAACAGACCCAAGAAGACCGAGAGCGGTGAAAGGAAGATTCCAAGTAGATTTAGGGAGATTCTCAATCATTTTCATGAAGATGGACCTGGATTTTTCTTCTTTCTTCTTATTTCTTCTTCACTTGTCATGGATTTCTAAATACTTTGGGGTATAGGGATTGATGGGCCCATTTGGGAATATGATCTAGTTAACTTTGTCTCTTGATTTCAAGATTTCATTTGTGATTTTATCTATTAAATATGTATTTAATGCTGTATGAAGCAGCTAATCATACATTGTTTTGTTGGATCGTCATGAAATTGAAAAATGGACTGTTTGGTCATGCTTCTTGATTTAACAGCCATACGCTTTGATTATCGAGGAATAGAAATTGTTGGGTATGCGGTCTTTTGATTCTTTAATCTTGATACCTTATTCTCATGTGGTTTGAATAAGGAATTAATCAAGGATTTAATTGACATACACTGTCAGTATAGAGATTTTTTACACTATTAACGAATCAGAAATTGACACACATTGAAAATATTTATTTAACGTTTATCATAATTACCTCTAAAGTCATATATACTATGATTTCTGATTGGCTGATAGTATAAAAAACTTTATATTGATAATAGATATCAATTAAATTCATTTATCAAATGGCATGGGTTTGAGAGAGTCCATGCACCAAAGTAATTGGGTATGAGCCATTTTAGAAGAAGTTGATCTTAAAACACAAATGAATAGCTTGGACTAAGTGGTTGTTAGATTGTCAAATGAACAGTTGGTGAAATCTATCCTTAGTTGTTTCTAATTAATTGAGGAAAACCTCAAAATTAAGTCATTTAGTTACCGCCAGTTTTACTTCTTTTTTTTTACCATTAGTTTTTATTCATTTCATTGCGTAGAATTAGAGACCGCTTCAATCCCACTTGTATTAATTCCATTAATTTACATTATGAAATGGTACGAGTTGACTCTAATCTTTGTAGGAACGATACTCTACTTTCACTATAATATTTTTACAAACTGATGCACTTATCGGAGATGTAACATAAGTCATTATATTTCTAAATAGTTTTCTAATAACTCATTGGACTTATTTATCCATAAATAATAATTTTTTTTAAATTTCTTCAATACATCTCCCCCATTTTGATTTTTTTTTTGTAAACCCGAGTATCTTCTGGCCGGGAGCTAGAGACTAATCCCTCGAGGTACTGAGATCCATTTAAGGGGTTGACCTCTCCCAACAGATATTTTTTCATACATGAGCCAGGAATCGAACCCCTGATCACATGCTTAAGGAACCCAGTTATCTACCAATCATACTACACCATGTTGGTAGATTTTATTTCCATCCAAAATTGTCAGTAGTTAAAGTTGCGGGACATGAATTTAAGTGAACGGGTTCAAATTCCTACAATACATTTCTCCCTTTTTTTCATTTCCTTTTTCCCTCCTCCTCCTCTTCTATGGAGCTTCCTATGGGCTACCCCTTGGATTTTTTATTTTATTTTATTTTTTACAAATATTGAAGTACAGATAGTGATCACTTTGTGTCAACTATATATTTCTTTTTCACTTTCTTGTATGTTGTTGCTAAGCAACTTTTACAAATTAATCCTTTTATAGCTCGACCTTAGTCCCACATTTTGTAGAGTATAATAAAGTTAATTAACTGAACTAAGTAGCACATTTTCATATCCTACATTGTGTGGATTGATTAAAAAAAATACAAACACTAATAGTATTTTGTAATGAATGCTTGGGAGTTAGATAATGGCTTTCAATCAGCAATCTTGATTAATTAGTTTATTGGCGTGCATAACTAACAGCCAAAACGGCAGTGGCTACCCGTTTTCAAATAATTTTAAATATTTACAGAATAAAGAATTAAATAACATTAGGTTCTGCCAACAGGGGTTGACATATTTGGTCAAGCCTTCCGCTTATACTAGCTGTGTTTTGGGTTCGATTCACAGATCTCCCCTGTTGGTAGGCAATATGTAAATTTCACTATAAATTCTCGTTGAGGTTGGTAGTATTCCCTGACCTTGCAAGGGGCATGCCTTACCCCAATATAAACTTTTGAATATATAAAAAAAAAAAATTAGGTTCTGAATATATTAAGGCTAAAATACATTTTTGGTCATTTATCTTTTGGGTAAAATTCATTTTGGTCATTTATCTTTAAAAAAACTCATTTTAGTCCTTTATGTTTCAAAAGTGACCCAAAATGGTCCTTTCCGTCACCTCCATCCAAACTCTGTTAGAAATGGTGACGTGATACTCTTCTTCTTCTTCTTCCCCAAAATAAAACCCTAGCCTTATGCAACCAGAGAAGTCCGGCCACCCTCCACCGCCGCGGCATCCACCATGCCCCGACAAACCCATAGCTCCGCCCTTTCTCTCTCAAGACGGCTCCGTTCTGGTCCAAGGCGGCTCCACCGACCACTATTGCTAGCTCCTCCACCATCGACAGATCCATAGCTCCACCACTCTCCACTGACTTCTATTTACTGCATATTAATCAGGTGTACAAGTGGGGGATGAACAACACCACCAAATGGATTCACACAAGAAAATGGTAATAGCTCTTGTTGTTGCCAGCACCGCACTTGTTGTAGTCATTTTGTGTTTGTTATGCTTCTGGATTTATTATACCAAGTATCTATCAAATTCCAATAGGAAAAATGTTCAAAGTTCAGGTATTTATTTTTACTATTCCATTTATACGATTCTGTTTTGCTTCACAATTCTGGGGATATAAAGAAGGTTCAACATTAAAACTTGGTTCTATGATTTCTTTTTCCTTGTTCTGATTTTGAATGCCCAGATGCTGAGAAAGGGCTCACTTTAGCTCCAATTTTGAGTAAATAATTTAGTTCTATCAAGATGGTTGGTAAGAAGGGGCGTGTTCCAATAATTGATTACAAGCAGATAGAAAAAGCCACCAACAATTTCAAGGACACGATCCAGATTCCAGACGCTCTACCACCCACGCCCCACGTCTTTCCGCCTCCTCAGATTCACCGCACCACTGGTCGGCCGCCGCGAGCAACGCCCCTCTTCCTTCCAGCGAGCTCTGTGAACATGGTAGAGAAAGGGTGTCTTGGAGAGATGGGAGAAGTTTCCAAATCTGCTTCTCAGAGCAATTTGTTGCAGAAAGCTAGGGTTTCATTTTGGGGAAGAATAATCAGTTTGGGGAAGAAGAAGAAAAAGAAGAAGAAGAAGAGTGTCACGTCACCATTTCTAACGGAGTTTGGATAGAGGTGACGGAAATGACCATTTTGGGTCACTTTTGAAACATAAAGGACTAAAATGAATTTTTTTAAAGATAAAGGACCAAAATGAATTTTACCTAAAAGATAAAGGACCAAAAAAGTATTTTAGCCATATATTAAATACTTCTATTTTAATTTTTTTTATTTCAATTTTTAATTAGAACAATATATTTTTTTAATACAAGGGGGAAGCAATTAAGAAACTACTCTAGGAGTGGACAAACCTCTAGCATCCTCTAGGAGGATAGGAACCAGATTATTTTAAATATAAAATAACTGTGTAACACAAAGATTAGGTGAGTATTTAACGTAAAATGATAATGTGTTGATTATTTGTTGGCTAACCTATATAAATTGTATAAATTAAGTCTACACGTATATTTTTCCTTTATCAAAGTTTCACACTAATAGTAAAATCTTGTATCTTTTTGTATTTGGATTTCAAGTAGACTAAGGCCTACATAATTTGAAAACGAACTCAAAATGCTACAAATTTAATTTTGACATATAGTTAGTGTATTCCTTTTAGCTTATTATTCAATTTTGTATTAGAAAATTTATTTAATGAATTTAGTTATATTTATAATTACATAATGCATCGTTTATCAAAGAATAATTATATAATGTAAGTACACATTTAAAACTATTTTAATTTCACAGTATATCAAAATTAAATTTAAATACGTTCTTAAACCATTCATTTTAGAGTTTAATAAATATATGTTGACAGTGTAAAAATGTTTTACACCAATCATATTTCACCATTATGTCATTTTATTATATTAGTTTATAAAACATCTTCACAAATATCTATGTGGTGAGATATAATTGAATGTATATATAAATTTTTTTTTTACACTGTCAATACATATACAATTAATCCTTCATTTTAAATAAAAAATCTCTACTCATAAAAAAAAAAACTGTAAACTTAAGCTACTAATTAAGTAGGCAAATTGACCAAATTGGTGTCATTTTAGAAATTATTTACCAGTTTAGGATCCTTTTGAAACTATTTATCAAGGGGGGGTCGTTTTTGTCACATGGCAAATTTTTTTTTTTTTTTCTGACATAGGGAAGGCGCCACTTGGACTGGCGCCTCCCACTTAAAAAAAAAAAGTCAAAGGCGCCACTGCCAGTGGCGCCTCGTTTTTATAAAAAAAAAAAAAAAAAAAAAAAAAAAAAAAGGTGTAAGGCGCCACTGCAAGTGGCGCCTCCCCTCCCCCCAATCTGTTTGAGTACTGTAGCGCTACAGTACGTACTGTACTGTAGCGCTACAGTAGTTTTTTTTTTTTTTTTTTTTTTACAAATTTGTCTCTTTTTAAAAAATATATATATATTTTTAAATACTAATATTTTTTGTTAACCCGTTAACCATATAATGAACTAAATTAATCAAATATTTGCACGTGATTAACCATATAACAGAATACACTGAATTAACCAACCATTTTCAAAGGATTAACCACGTGTTTCGGTTTTAAAAAAAGTCGAAATTTGTCCAAAAAAACCCATTAACCATATAATAAACTGAATTAACCGGATATTTGCACGTAATTAAACAAAAATATTAGTATTCAAAATATTAATTCAGTGTATTCTGTGGTTAATCGGTAACTCTGATGCTTCAACCATTCTATATGGTTAATCACGTGCAAATATTTGGTTAATCACATGCAAATTTCTGGTTAATTCAGTTTATTATATGGTTAATGGGTCTTTTTTTTTGGACAAATTTCGACTTTTTTTAAAACAAAAACACGTGGTTAATCCTTTGAAAATGGTTGGTTAATTCAGTGTATTATGTGGTTAACCGGTAACTCTGATGCTTCAACCATTTTATATGGTTAATCACGTGCAAATATTTAGTTAATTTAGTTCATTATATGGTTAATGGGTTAACAAAAAATGTTAGTATTTAAAAAAACAAATTTTTTTTTTATAAAAAAAGTCAAAATTTGTATAAATAAAAAAGAAAACTCCACTGTAGCGCTACAGTAGCGCTGCAGTACCCACACGACTCAAACGAAATTTATTATATGGTTAATGGGTTTTTTTGGACAAATTTCGACTTTTTTTTAAAACCGAAACACGTGGTTAATCCTTTGAAAATGGTTGGTTAATTCAGTGTATTCTGTTATATGGTTAATCACGTGCAAATATTTGATTAATTTAGTTCATTATATGGTTAATGGGTTAACAAAAAATGTTAGTATTTAAAAATATATATATATATTTTTTAAAAAGAGACAAATTTGTATTAAAAAAAAAAAAACTACTGTAGCGCTACAGTACGTACTGTACTGTAGCGCTACAGTACTCAAACAAATTGGGGGGAGGGGAGGCGCCACTTGCAGTGGCGCCTTACACTTTTTTTTTTTTTTTTTTAAAACGAGGCGCCACTGGCAGTGGCGCCTTTGACTTTTTTTTTTAAGTGGGAGGCGCCATTCCAAGTGGCGCCTTCCCTATGTCAGAAAAAATATATATATTTTTGTCATGTGGCAAAAACGACCCCCCCTTGGTAAATAGTTTCAAAAGGACCCTAAACTGGTAAATAGTTTCTAAAATGACACCAGTTTGGTCAATTTGCCAATTAAGTACGGTCAACTTTGACTTTTTGCTACAAGGAGTGAGAAATAAAGAATGTCAATGTCACTACTAACTAGTCTAAGAAGCTATACAGTCATATCATAACTTCCTTGTCATAATCCATGCTATTTGCAATCTAGGTTACCTTTTAAACACATTAAGGTCATGTTCTGCCAGCATGTAATTGCTTATTAAAATTAACAATTAGTAATCTTAGAAGAGTGTATGATAAGTATTCTAAGAATTGTATTCATAGTTTTATTACAACTAACAACGTGATATTTCAAAAAGGAATGTTATATGGTAGGAGAAGAACTTGTAGTTATTATTAAAAAAAAAAGAAGAAAAAAAGAAAAGAAGAAGAACTTGTACCAATATAGCTAATAATGTAAAATAACAAAAACGGAATTCACTATTGAAAGAAATATGAAAATTAATAATTGTTACTACATGGATTTGATATGAGTCAGACTCGATTATACGCTTTAACATGGCCGTATTAGGCCTTAAACTCGGCTCACCTCAAGTTGGGTCTGTGACCGCAAATATCTATAACCGATATTAGATCTTGTAACAACTAATGGACAATTAATGACTTTGTAACCGTCCTCATTAACGAACCTCATAAATCACTCATAAATAGTTCGCTACCCTCACACTATAGAAGGCATGAACCTTGAGTATGATCATCTTCTTCTGACACCAACAAATCGAGTTTCATCTCGACATCCTTGTTCTTTGACGAAACAATTGTAAAATTCAAAACATACTAATTCGTACAAAATGGCGTGGTTATTTTTTGTACTAATGAGCATTAACCTAACAAAGGTGTAGTTGACCTGAAATAAGTACTTAAATGTATAAAATTAGGAAGGGTAAGAACCAAGGAATGACGTATGGAAGATTTATCAAATCTGATTGATGAAAACAGCCGCGGAGCTTAAAGAAAATTTTTAGGGGTGTTTAATATGTAATTTTTGTTTTCTTGCTCATTGATATTAATTTTATAGAAATATATATTAATTCTTACTTTTTTATAGTGGAGTAGACTTCATAGCCACAAGAGAAACAGAGTTTGGCATGATGGCGTTGTTTTCAATCTTCCCTTGAGGATTTGGAGGACCGGTCCTCCCCACTTCTCAACCCATAGATTTATTATTTATTAGAAAGAACGGTCCAGATCTATTTACATTATTTACTTGAAACTTGTATTATTATTTTTTTTGTCTTTCTTTTTTCTCCCAACCATCGTCGGCCACGACCCCAACCATCGTCGGCCACCACCCTTACCCTCGTTGATCGTTATAGATTTCTACAAAATGTTGTTACTAAAATATCACAACTATCTTCTACAAAATTTCAAATCCCAAAAACAAATTTCCATCCCCAAAAACTTGGACAATGAAGAACACGATTACAGGTTTTGTGCAAGGAAGAACACAATTGCAGGTTTAAGGTGTTCATGGCTAACCGATGTCGAGCTCAATGCCACAAAAACTTGGAGGCCGCCGTGATTAACGGCGTCACTCGGTTCTCTGATCATATGAACTCCAGAACAGAGTGTTAAGTCTGAGAGGGAGATGCCTCAGGTTGCCGCATGCAAACACTTCGCTTTCTTCACCACCACTTCCATCTCTGACTTCAGATTCTCGTCTTTCATGGTGGTGATTTTCTTGGATTCTTCGTGCGCCCGGTGGTAGCACATGACGAGGTAGTGGGTGGTGGATTCACCGACGGCGACGAAGAAATCGGTCGGAGAGTCGATCGATGAGAGATACTGAGTTGCTTCCCTTCGTTGAGAATCTCAGTGGCCAACGATGGCCGACGAGCATTGAGGTTGAGAGAGAGAGAAAAGGGGTGGGTGGGTTGGAGGCAGAGCAACAGTGAGGTGATGACATTTTTTTTAAATAAAATTAAAAAAAGAACCGGGTAACCGGCTGGAACAGGTCAAACCTCAGTGAATATTGAAACTCAACCCTCACGATGGAGGATTGTAGAATCCTCCTGGAAGGATAACCTTTGTAGTAGAGGGGTGTTGTGCTGTTGTGGTGTGACACAATAGTCACATGATCGGTAGGGTTTTATGTTTTTGTGGCGCATCTTCATCTTCAATAACTAAGATTTTAACATGTGTTCTTTTATTTTAACATATGTATTTTTATTTTAAGGGTTAAATACGTTTTTAGTCTCTCATTTTTTATAAAAGTTCGGTTTTAGTCTCCGTTTGGAAAACATACTTTTTTAGTCCCCCATTTTTTAAAATGTGGGAAAAGTGGTCTCTACACCACATATTTTTAGTCCTTCATTTTTTAAAACCAAACATTTATAGTCCCTCATTTTTCAAATGAAAGTGTGGTGTAGGGACCATTTATGACACATTTTAAAAAAGGAGGGACTAAAAAAGTACATTTTCCAAACGACGGACTAAAACTGAACTTTTATGAAAAATGAGGGGCTAAAAACATATTTAACCCTTATTTTAATAAATAAGAAATAAAAATAACAATAATGTTGAATTCTCAGGATATTATTATATATCCTATGCATAAAATTTAAATTCTTTAATTAAAGGGTAACTCTTACTTAACGGGATAGTCCAAGTAAATTTCATGTGAGAAAGGGATTAAACTTACTAGAGAAATAGTTAATTGCACCATTTCTTATGAATGACTTCTTTTTTTTGACTGAACGACTAAGTTAGTTTTTTTTTTTTTTTTTTTTGACTCAAACGACTAAGTTAGTTATTAAAAAATTTAATTAACTTTTAATCAACTGATTATGGTTAAGTGATTCAATCAATTAATAATTAATGGAGATATCTACACCCTTATCCCTTAGAGATTGGGTAGCTATCACGACACTTGATTGAAACTAATAAAAATTTTTTTCCTGAGCTGATTGAATATTATGTTCATAATATATAAAGTAATCCACGTCATTCTCAGTATCTATATTTATTTTTGAAGTTTTATGAAAGTAAATTCTACTTTTGATTTCCAACGAGAATATGCCTAAACAATTGTTCAGTTAAATAACTAATCAAATTAATGGCATCGAATGCACATCTTGTAGCATCTCTCTGCTAGAAAGGTGGGTAACACCGACCATGCAACGACTTTGCCACTAGCTTGATTTGAAGTTGTTTATTATATCATTAAAAAAATTGATAAATTAATCTTTATATAAAAGAAAACGTTGAAAGGCGTCATTCACCAATAAAAGTTTGGCATGTAACTTTCAACCTGAAAAAAAAAAAAAAAAAAACAGTTTGACATATGTATCATGAAGATGAGATAATCTTTTTTATGGTGCTATGGTAAACTGCATGTGTATAAGAAAGGATTGACACCGATTGGATGTGTCACGTCATATCCTTATTAATCATATCTTATCTTATCCTATCATGTAAGTTGAAATTTCTTATAATTTTAAATAGTTAGAATATGTAACAATATGTTATTGATAAAAATAGGAGTATGATACATCAAAATAGAGTAATGTTATTTGTATACCTGGATTTTGAACATTTGGATGACACCTGCAAAACCTGATTAGTGGTATACAAATTATTGGTTAATTCAGTTCAATGGATGATTTTTTTTTTTTTATAAACAAAATATTGTATTAATGTATAGTAAGGAGGCACCAATGGTGCCAAACATTTACAAAGGATCCTGCATGTACAAAACAGAGGATCCCACACCTAGAGTATAAATTCCTTCATAAACCCCCACAAAAGTTCAGTGGATGGTTAACAACGAATTGTAATTTCTTGTATCCATTAACCAAGTTCAAGACACTATTAACTACTATTTTGAACACCCAAGTTTGAAGGTATACAAAAAAATAACATGCACCAATGTAGGATGCATGGGTGGTTAACACCGTTCACAATCGTGACTAATGATATATTGGACTTGATTAATGGGTACAAGCGTTTACAATTCATCGTTAACCATCCACTGAACTGAATTAACCAAGAATCTATATACTATTAATCAGGTGTCACACAGATATCCAGAATTCAGGTGTACAAATAATATTTTACTCACCAAAATAAGACAGCCATGAGAAAGATAGAGTAAATTAATTGAGTATAAACTGAATCTATGTGTATATTCAGGCACCCTAGACCAATTCTTTGTCTGTCATCCTGATTGTCGTGGGTGCCTTATGAGAGACATAATTACTCAGCATCATGTGTTCTTTTGCTATCACAAACAGAGATTTAGAATTATAGAAGGCGTTGAAGGGAATCCAATAAGTTTTTTAAAGCAAAGCAACATGCAATGCATGAACATAACTGAAATTCAGTTGCCCCTGCTGACCACACTGTCCTGGGGGAATGTATTGGACTTCATTCTATGCATGGTTGCCTGACATATCGTTGTACTTATAAACTATATATTAATATTATCAGCTCATCTCCATCTCTCTCTAATTTAGAAGCCAAAAAAATTAGATTGTGTTTTCATGTTGAGTATATACTACTTCACACTCAGGGCTTAGATTATTAGGAATTTCATATGCTTTTGTTTTTTTTCCCTTCCAAAAACTAATTATTTATATGAAAAAAGGTAAAATAAGTAGATTGGTTCTATATATATATATATATTACTTTTCAGATCGGTTCTATAATTTTTTTTTCAAATTGGTCATACACGTTACGTACGTTTTCATAATTAGTCATTTTCATTAATTTCGACCTAGCGCCATTAGTTTTGACCTGAAGTGACTATCATGTTAGTCTGACACGTGACTTTTGATCTAATCGAGTTAGGTCGAAATTGACGGAAATGGACTATCGTGAAAATGGAATGTAACGTGTAGGACAAATTTGAAAAATATAAAACTTATAGGACCAATGTGAAAAATAAAAAATAAAAAATAAAAAACGTATAGGACCAATCTACCTATTTTGCCGGGGGGAAATGCATAGTCCTCTTAAGTCATCTCGCTTGGTTAAGTTGCGGGACAAGTTGTGAGTATACAGGATCAAACCTCCATGATGCGTTGTACCTCTCTCATCCCTTTCTTTCCTTTGATTCCATGTAAGACCTATCACGAGTCTCTAATTTGTAAAATAAAAAAATAAACATAGATGTGCCCTGAACTTTATCAGCATTGCAATATCATTCAAGTGGGGGTTGTATAATAATCAAATCACGACAATTTTAATTATCTAAATAAGAAAAATAAAATGAAATAAAAATAAGTGTTTTGATATTTTGGAGTGGGTTACTGACTTACTGTGTGCCAAGGAGACACGTAATGTGAGGATCTTTGCTTGAAGGGAAAAACAAACAGCCCCTGTGCAAGGGAATTTTAGCAAGATCAAAAGGTCAAGAATGTGTAAGGTATTAAGAGTACGTTTAGTTAAACACCTTAAGCATTTATTCAATAAGCTTATTTCAAATCAGCTAAAAACAAATTATTTTCATAAATTTCTCTGACAAGTTTATTAAAATAAGCTAAAAAGAGCCCATAAGAAGATCATAAATTATTTTCATGAACTATTTGCATAAATTTATTTTCATAAACTATTTTCATAAGCTCAAATAAACTCTTCTAAATGCATCCTAAGTGAGACAAAATTTCTTGCTGTTTGATTAGCACACTTTTACTACTAAAAGCCTACAACTGAAAATCAATTCACTAAAGGGTCTCTTTGAGAGTCAGATTTTGGAGGGGAAGGGAAACTTTCTAATCTATATATGGATCTAGCTATATTTGAGATTGTAAATAAACTGAAGGAATAAAATGATAGATGATCATATAACCTTTCAATCATCATTCCATCGTTTTTATAAAACATTTTATAGCTTCCTTAATTTAGAAATAAAAAATAACCCTTCACTTTCATTTCCCTCCTAAACCCTCCATCCAAACATACCCTAAGAAGTACTCAACTTAAGAGGGCAATGGCTATTGATCTGGATTTGGATTGAGACTTTAAGGTTCCTTTTACATTATATTGGACAACTACCAATAAATTTTGATATTTAGTTATGTCATGTGCCATTCATTAGTTGTTTAGACAAGCATACATTTCAGTGACTTTTGGCTTAAAAATATTAATTGAGGGAATTAGACCAAAGGGAGAGAGTCAGGGACTCAGGGGTTAGGTAACAATTTTTTTAGTCGAGTAAGAGAGGGATAATCGGATGGTGAGCTCTAATGCAATGGTAAGTTGCTATCTTGTAATCTGCAGGTTAGGAGTTCAAATTCTAATAGGACTTTGATTTACCAATTAATTACTTTGAGGGTAATTCCTTTTGTGTGTTTTTTTTTTTTATGTATAGGAAAAATACGAAATTAATTAAGCAACAAAGTAAGGAATGTTGCAACTAAGACCACTATTCTCCAAAATTAAATCTAACGAGGGTGATGCCCTTTCAAACATCGTCCAACCAAAAGATCTCATATGGATCGTGTTGGTGAGATATAGTTTGCACAATGGTTAGCCTCACGAAATACTCATTTTAGAAACGAATTTCCTAGGATTTGCCTCTCCTTGACTACAATTACCTATCATGATTAAAGTTAATTATTCTTCATATATGTTCCATTACATTTTTGAAAGTATTGCACTATTGGGATTCAATTTCCTCCATCGAATCCAAAAGAATGTGTCAGAATGAAAATAACACCCACTTTGTGGTTTTTGTGGTCCTAGGCTAACTGAAAGCCATTAAATTGCATGTCCGGCTCTTCAGAGGATTTTTTTTAACTAAAATTTGAGTTCGTTGTCATCTTGAAATCCATAGAGCAACTCCATTAAAAGTTACTTAACTAGTTCTTAAAAATAAAGAATTAGTTCTTGCAAGGTGGCACCATTAGAGTAAGATGACATGACTTCCACATGCAAGGATAATAGTTTCTATAATCAACTAGTTCTTATCTAAGAACCCACCGGAAAATGATAAAAAAATAATAGAGAATAAATGTAAATAAAGATGTCAGGAAGCAACTGCAATAGGAGTTGGGAGTTGCTTATCAGGTTCTTAAAGTTAAGGACAAGTTCATAGTGAGTTGCACCATTGAAGCAATCTGATGTGGATGCTATACGTAAGAACAATAGCTTCTATAGGCAACTGATTCTTATATATAAGGACCACCAATAGAAAAAAGAGAGAGAACCATAATATTCAGCAGCACAGTCATACATGAATCAATATTTTAAATTGAAACAATTTTTTATATATAAACAATTGAAACAAAAATAAATGTAAATAAAGTTGTGGTGTAATTTGTGGGATCTATTCAGTGAACTTTTAAGAATTGCACCATTAGACTCAAGGACGGAGGCACTTGTATGCCTAGGAGGGCTTAGCCGTCCGTGACTTTTTTAAGTTTTTTTATATCAGTAACACTGATCTTATCCTTGTCAAATTTGTTGTTTTTATAACTTTGGAGCATTGGGAACTATCTCTAACCTATGTCATAGGTTGGTAAAAACTAAAAAAGCATAAATTTGTCCCCTTGTGTGTATAGAGTGATAATTTATATTCTCACACATCCTGTTTCTACGGGTACTAAAGAGCGATCTTTTTCAAGTATAAATATAGTCTACTTCGTAACAAGATGGAATATGAATTTTTTACTTATTGTCTAGTATACATTGAAAAGAAAATTGCTAAAAAAACTTAGTGCAGATTCAGTTATAGACAATTTTTGTGACTTATAGGAGAGACATTACGTATTTTGATAAATTATTGATGTAATTAACATTTTGAAACATATAATTATGAATATTTATATGAAATTTGATGTATAAAATTTTTTTTGGATGAATTTTCATTTTTATAGTTGGACCCCCTCACCATCTAAGTCCGGCTCCGTCCCAGATTAGAGTGTAGTGTTACTTAAAATATTATAAAGTAAAAAGTGGTGATGTATCATGGTAAGACCCAAAAAAAGTGAAATTAATTAAGCAACTCCAATGGGTTGCACCATTGGAGATGCTCTAACTTGTAGTACACATTTGATGAACATTTTAGAGTTGTACCATTGGAGTGAAAAGTTGTTTAAGGTAGTATAAAATAAAAAGTGATAAAGTGATATAAACCCTAAACATTAGGTGCTGTCTAATATGCACCCTTTGGAAAGAGGTGCATCATGCACCACTTACAAAATTCTATTTTTACCTCGCCTCTAATTATAAAATTACTATTTTATCCTTACCCCTTCCCACCCAACTAGTCACCACTCACCAGTGTCCTTTCCACACCTCCTCTTGCCACTACAAACAAAGCCCACCAATCAGCATCCTTTCCACACCACCACTGCTTCACACCAATCACTTAAGCTAGCCGCCAATCTTTTCTGCCAGAAAATGGTTAAGTGAAATTGCAATCAGTTTCCTTTTGTAATTTCAAAATCTAATGTAATCCCCAACAGTTAGATCTTGAAGCTCCGCCCATCTAGACTCAGTACTTTTTGTAAATCAGACAACATTCCTTCTAAACCTTGTGTATGCAAGAACAACAACACAAGGGGTTCAAAAATCAGATTTAACCAAGGTGAGAAGTGTGTGCTGACGGCGGCGGGGGGTAGAAAGGGGGAAGATCTCTTTTACAGAGATGTTTACGGGTAGAAGGGGGAAGACCCCTTTTGCCGACGATGGCCACGAGACAACCACGCACGGTGGCGGACAGCGTCGCTTGTGGTGGATCGAGTGAGAGAAGGAGCGGAGAGAAGTAAAAAAGGCAGAGTGTGAGCAAAGAGAGAAAGAGGGATACCGCGGCTGACGACGAAGTCGTGGCATCGAGACGACAACAAGGGAGGGTCGGGTCTGGGTCTTGCTTGTGTGGGACTCAGTGGGAGGGCTGGATCTGAGGGGAACGGGAAAGGGATGATAAAGACAAGGACAATATTATCATTCTATTATTTTTAATCTTTTAATCTCAATCATCTCTTTCTTTTATTAATAAATGTGTGGTTGTGATTCAAATAGCAGCCTGCACAAAAGTAATGGAGGTGCATGCCAGCATTCACCTAAACATTATAATGAGTTGCACCATTAGATATACTTTTAACATAGTTAAGTGCAATTTATTCATTAACTAATTTTCAATACATGGCAACTTGAATGTGTAGTTTTTGTAGATAATATAGGGGAATGGATCCCTACAGTGAAAGTTTCTTACAGGGGATCCTGACCCTTGAAAAATGAAAAGGGTGAGAGGATTTTAAATAATGAAAAAAGGGGAGAGATTGTTTAAGGGTGAAGATCTAAAAACTAGACAAAAACTTGAGAGAAAAAACTGGAAAGAATCCATTCTGGTAATATAGGCATAAAAATAAAAAATTGAGAGTCACTATTTAATAGGAAACGTGAGGGGTATGAATGATGCGGACTTTTTTTTTTTTTTTAGCTCTTTTTAAAGAAATAAATTTAAATTAAAAAACAAAATCAAGATAAATGGCGGTCATTAATTAATCCGTAAGGCCTTTTTATAGGAAAAGCCTTTTTTTTTTTTATAAGCCAAAAAGTATATTTATTAGGGGTACCCCAACCCGTATACAAGGACCCAAAAAAGAATAAGAAAGGAAGGACCAATATAAGTATAATGTTAGAACAACACCAGTCCAGTATTGATATTACAAAGTCCTAACCAATGAAAATAGTAAGAAACAAGAGCACCAAAGTTACAACCAAAAACAAAGAAAACAGCAAACCAATTTAAAGCCACCAAACACCAAACACCAGGAGCCACCGTATTGGCAAAAAACCAAAAATAGTGCAGCATCCAGTTAAAGCCAACACGTCCAAAGCCATAGAGGAGAGGAGCTAGTCAAACCAAGGAAACAAAGATGTAGTTGAAGTAATGAGCCAAATCTGAACCTTTTCTACCAGCATAGAAAGGAAAAGCCTTCTTACTCGGGTTGGGCTAAGATGCACCATCCTAAAATTACACTCCTTAATATATCACTCATGTGATAATTTGTGGGCCAATAGAATTGTCACATGGATGGTCAAAGTTTCAAATCTTGAAGGTGTATTTATACAGTAGTCAAAGCTTATATGTACTATATACTGCAGTATAGTATATGTATTTATGGTATTTATATATTTTGCCCAAAAAAATTTATTTATTATTTTTAATATCAGAAATAGTTTAATTTGTATTATGGACGATCCTGTAGGCACTCATCGTTGGAACTTTTCTGGACAACAATACACAGAACATATACAAATTAAACTATTTCTGATATTAAAAATAATAAATAAATTTTTTGGGCAAAATATATAAATACCATAAATACATATACTATACTGCAGTATACAGTACATACAAGCTTTGACTACTGTATAAATACACCTCCAAGATTTGAAACTTTGACCATCCATGTGGTAATTCTATTGGCCTACAAATTGCCACATGATGGTACATTAGGGGGTGTAATTTTAGGGTGGTACATCTTAGCCCAACCCACTTACTCATCTTTTCTTTCTTTGTTTTTTTTTATTATTGTGCTATGAAAGACAACAAAATCGTAACCTCTAGTCTCTGGACTTTCGTTAGTATATAAGTATGAATAAATGAATTTATTTCGTATTTTAATATTTTCTTAAGTTCAAACATCATTTTTTTTACAGGAATTTTTTTTTTTTTTTTTTTACGAGTTTGACAGGAAGTTCAAACATCCTTAATAATTGTGAAAAGTTTAAGTTCTCGTTGACTAATAAATAAGCTTAGTATAAAAAATGAATTGTTGGACCAAGTCCAACACGATAGCTTATTTTAAAAACCTTAAGATCTTGGATAAAAACATGGATTTAATTGATATGTATTGTTAATATAAAATTTTTTTTATATTGTCAATCAATCATAAATTGTTATATAAGCAAAATTATTTGACTCTTAACTTGATTACTTTAAAAATCACTCATTCGGTAATTTATAATTAATTATTAGTATAAATTTTTTTACACTTACGATACATATTAAATAATACTCTAAAAAAAATATGATAAAATTTGAATATAACTGAAACAAGTTGACAAATCTATAACTGACTCACTGCTTGTGCATGATGTTGATGCAATATTCTGAATTACAAGCAACAGGTTGGAAACCTTGGTCGGCTAGAACATGGGCGTTTGGCGATCGAGGTGCTCCTTAATTTGTCTGGTTTGGTGATCAAGGATATTCTCCAACCGTCAAAGATTAAATTTTTTAGAGACATTGAGATTATTAAAGTAATTTTTTTCTCTTCCAACAAAACTTTTATTTATTCATCAAATTTCTGATAATATATTTATGGTTTAATGAACTTTTTGGTCCCTGAAAAGTAGGTGTGTTTTGATTTTAGTCCCTGCACTTTTTTTCCTTTGGTTTTGGTCCCTGTAAATTTAAAACTTTTGGTTTTAGTCCCTGCCGTCAGTCACCCTCCGTTAAGTGCTGACGTGGCTAACGGAGTGCCGGCACGTCAGCAAATATGCCACGTCAGCTGCCACGTATGAAAATGAACTTTGGTTTTAGTCCCTGAAAAGTGAGTAAACTTTGGTTTTAGTCCTTGTACTTTTTTTTCCATAGGTTTTGATCCCTGTAAATTTAAAACTTTTTATTTTAGTCCCTGTCGTCAGTGACACTCTGCTAAGTGTTGATATGGCTAAGAGAGTGCCATGTCAGCATTGTCACGACAACAATCTTTATCTAGCAGTCTTGCTTCCCCCTTCATTCTACAACAATCTTGCTTCCTCCTTCCGCAACAATTTTTATACTCTTTTGCGTTGAGGGGATCATGGTCGCAACTTTGAAAGTTCATTGCAGAGAGCGAAAGTGAAAAACATTAGTAAAGGAAGAAGTAAAGCGTAGGTCTGAATGGGCGTAGAAAAAATGTATTAGATGGTATGGAGAAACGCTTCAAAAGGAGGAAGCAAGATTACTGCAAAATGAAGGAGGAACGATGGAGAAAGAGGAAGAAGAAATGAGTCAAATGACAGTCATGTTTTATAAGAAAAAATAGTTATAATATTATAATAATAAAAATTAAAATAATATAATGGTTAAATATAATAATAATTAATGTTAATATATTTAAAAAATTAATACTATGGCGTGGCAGCCTACGTGACTTAAAATAATGATAATTAAATTGTCGTGACAATGCTAATATGCTGTTTTGTTAGCCATATCAGCACTTAATAACTGACAAAAGGACTTAAATCAACAGTTTTAAATTTACAGGGACCAAAACCAACGAAAAAAAGTATAAGGACTAAAACCACAATTTACTCACTTTTCAGGGACTAAAACCAAATTTTATTTTCATACGTGGCAACCAACATGACATAAAATATTAATATTTTTGATGACGTGGCTGTGCTGACGTGGCACTCCGTTAGCCACGTCAGCACTTAACGGAGGGTGACTGACGGTAGGGACTAAAACCAAAAGTTTTAAATTTACAGGGATCAAAACCAAAAGAAAAAAAATGCAGGGACTAAAATCAAAACACCCCTACTTTTCAGGGACCAATAAGTTCATTAAACCTATATTTATTAAGTAAACTATGTTGAGCCTTATTGATTTCCTTCATCTTTATCGATTTTACTTTCTCTTTTGCAGAAGAGTGGGCAGGAATGAATTCTATTATTGACTAATCCAAAGGATTTATGGGTTGAAGCAGCAATTGAGCTAAGTCAGCAACTATTTTATATATATATATATATATATATATATATATGAAACTATAAACTATAAAGGGTAACTCGAATGTCAGCTCCAAATAAGTCATTAAAAATTAATTTAATTAATCAAATATCTTAAAAAATTAAATATTTTAATGCAATTTAAATTTTTGAGTTATTCCTCAACTGACCAATGCAGACAACACAATAATTTCTTTCACGCTAAAGCAAAGTATAACTGAGCAGTGAATAGAAAGAGATTGAATTCATCTTTATTTATCAACTTAAACCCTTCTCGTTTTGGTTCTTAATTAGTTCTTCATAAAAATATTCTTTTTTTAAAAAAGGTTACTGGGTGCACGGCATGTCTTTAAAGTCTTATAGTTCAAGTCTTCAAGACATGCAGATCAACATTTCAAAGTGAGTCATAAACTTCTTTAAAGGAAAGCACCACGATAATAATAACACATGGCCAAGTAGAAAAAATAAAATAAAAAATTCTGCTACTATATTGATTTTTAGTCTCTCTGTTTCAAAATAATTGCTATTTCTATAACTGATTCCAGCATGTGTCTCGACAGGTTCGCCGTTAGGCGTACAGAAGTTATTAAAGCATGTAATGGCTATTTTTGACATTACATCCAAATTTCGTTCTCCCCGGCGATACCCACAACATGTGCATTCTGCAATTAATTCTTTCACAGAAAATTCGAGGTTAAGGTGGTATTGCGGTGAGAATTTTGAGATGGGCCGTAATAGTGGGGGCACGATAGTTTTTCACAATCTCTATATATACTTTATCAAAATTAAACAGATATGAATTTTACTTGCTCATTTTTGTTTATTATAGAGATAAATTTATTTTAGAGAAGTCTAATCAATAAGTTTGAGAATTTTAAGTATGAATAAAATGTGAATGAATAAGTCTCACATTGGAAATAAATCAATAAGATGAAGATATATGAGTGAAAAGTACGAGTAAACACCATATTTAATCCCTAAAATTATAAAGTAGTATCAATCTGGTCCCTGAAATTATCGAAATTCCAAAAGCATCCCTGAATGATAAGTTAGTATCAATTTGGTCCCTCATTTTACTCACTTAATATCAATTAAGTCTCTGATACTACTGACTTGAAATCAACTTGGTCCATACGATTTTCAACGGAGGGACTAAGTTGATTATTGTTTTCCAACTTCAGGGACTAATTTGGAATTTTGATAATTTCAGAGACCAGATTGATACTACTTCACAATTTCAGGGACCAAATAGGGTATTTACTCGAAAAGTACTAATAGACCTAATGTTTAAAGATTTTAGGTCACATGTGATGTCAAGAATATTTTTTTTACATGGTTCTTCACTTAATCCACGAGTGAAAAGTAATGAATTAACACATGGCGTCAAAAGAGAAGTGGAAAAGAAAAAGAATAATGTTGTAAGCACAAAAGAAAAAGAATAATGTGAAGTAGAACCCTTTTTTTTTTTGAAGGCAATGTGAAGTAGATCCTTAAGCACTATGAAAAACTGCTGGCTTACACACATTTGTTTTCTTCATCAGTTTTATCGATGCAGCGTTGAGTTCTTCCACTCTATACTCTTGTTTTTTATGTACTTTTTCTTGATATGAAAGAGGTTTGTTCATGCACTTTAATTTTTTTTTTCTTACAAGGTGTTTTAACATTTAAGAGAAATAAGACTAATCCCATTCGTATATAATAACATAGTAAATCTTAGATAAAAACTACTTGAGTGAAATTACATAAAAAATATCTAAATGTTTTCTGTGTCATTGTATATAAGCATAACAAAAAAGAGAGATAAGTAACTAAAAGTAATGAAAAAAACTGTAAAATGTTGCCTAACCACCAGGACGTCACAAAGTGGCTTCAGGCTAGTAGCAATTTAAATAACAAATTCTTATTTTTGCCGAAACATTTTTTGTAGCAATAGCTACGGGCATAATTATTTTGTCTCATTTAATAAAACATGGAAAAAAAATTCCCAAAATCACTTCTCGGCACAAAAGGAATTTTGAAGTGAAAACGTTGGTTTTGATTCCCAAACACGCACATAACTGGGTGAGTTGTATTTGGATAGAAGAATTATGTTTTGATTTTTAATGTCCTAAAGAAACAGCTTTGTGGATATTTTTTTAATCAGATTTTTTACAAAAATTATAATCTAAATTATTCAACATACATCATAAATCATACAACATATATTAAAATATATTAATAATGATAAGAATAAAATAGTGTGAATGGTTGAAGTTTGAGATCAAAACTTCAGTGCTGGCACTGAACAATTATTTGTCTTCATATAATAATAATGCAGTGGTATAATCCAGGAATGCAATCTCAACCAAGTTTTGATTTTGTACATGGTTTTGAAGTACAAGAGTACAAGTACAGCAATGGATGAGTTAAGATTGTAAAAGTCGAGTTCTTAATCAAACCCCAATACCATCTGTTAGCTCAGAAATGTATCCTAACATTCGGACAATTGGAATCAATTCAAAAGGCCAATAATTCACTAAAGTATTCATTACACAATAATGCTAGTTCTGAATATAACAGATTAATTAGTAGCAACCGCAAGAAGGAAAATAAAAGGGTATGATGTTGCCATGTTAAGCTTATTTTAATTAGAACAAAAAAGAAAATATCAACAATATTAGAATGTCAATTTGGAAAGTTGACAATGTATTAAATTAGAGGTAAATGATTGTATTATAATATATTAAGCCTTGACCATACCTTCCTTAACCCTAAAACTATGCCTCCTAATATGTGTATTGACAAAATATAATATTGGGGGCAATTGTCATGAAGGAGCATGTCATGTGTGAAAGTCCATTGGTAGCAGTAGTTTTACAAAGCAATGTGGGGCAGCCAACATATGATTAGAGTAGTCGGCAGATATTTAAACTATACGCCAAATGATCAATTTCAAAGTCAGCAAATGGATAAATTATTCATAGTATTATTAAGAAAAATTTAACAGGAATGATGTGTTTCCTACATATTTGATGTGAATCAAACCAATAGCAAAAGAAATGTTAGTTATCCCATAATTAGTGAAAGAACATATGGATATTTTTGAGGTCCGGGATGGAACCCAGGGTATCCCCACAACCGGTAGCCGTAATACTAATCCCTCGAGAATGTAGAGTGCCAGTTAAGGGACAACTTCTCTACTCACAGATGCAGCTTTATTCTCATCACTAGGATTCGAATCCTGAACATATGGTTAAAGGGACCGAGCTATTAGCCTCTCTAATTATGCAATGATCTATTGTTATTTAGTGCGTGTTTGCTTTATCGTTGCATCAATTTTAATGTTAATAATGGCAAATTCGTAATAATTTTGCGATCAAACGTGAAATACACTTACTTGTTCAAATTATAATAAAATGAAGTCATACACATTGTTGACATGGACTGATTCAAGATCTGGTACCAGTTTATAATCAAAACATGTAAAGAGAGAAGCAAAGTGGCTAGTGTGATTAATCCAATGTCTTAAATCAACGGTGGAAACATTAATGAGATGCATCACCTGAAAAGTGAAGGACTTGTGTTGTGGACTTGTAGGCTACAAACAAACAGTAACTCCAAAAGCAAGCATTGACCTAATAATTTTTTTAATTAAATGTGTCACCGTCCGTGATCTTACTCTAACGGCTGATTTTTCTTTCAAAGGAACCTACACGTTGGTTGACATATTGCAACTATGTTTATGTATCCAGCATGGTGGGAAGTTGTTATAAATAGGTAAAGGTACCCTCTTAGAAACCACAGCAGAACAACCTAGCTAAGCTCAAACTACCTTGTTATCTCTCTCTCACACACACAAACACATTCTCCATCTCTTTCTGATCAAATGGCAGTCCCAGTGATTGATTTCTCAAAGCTGAATGGGGAAGAAAGAGCCAAAACTATGGCACAGATTGCCAATGGGTGTGAAGAATGGGGATTCTTCCAGGTACTTATATCATTTATCTTTACAATTAATGACTCCTAATATATCTTTAGAGTATAATGTGGATGCAATAAAGAGGTCACGACTACTCATCTATCCAAGAATCAACAAGTATGCCACATCATCATTCTCTCACAGAAACTCTTGGCAAAATTTTTGGCACTCTATAGCATTTTTCATGTATTTACAATATCAGTTTAAAACGTGAATGCATTACTTTTCTTGTGTTGGAAAGTGCTGCACATTTTTAGAGATGGAAAAACATGCTGCACAAGAAGTTACAAGAAGAAAAAAAAAGTATACCAAGAAGCCATATATAGCTTGTGACTAGAAAATAATGAAAAATATAGAGTATCTAGAGAGTTCTACGCAAAAGTTAGGTGGTTCAAGAATGCCTATAAATAGACAATACTGTATCATTTGTAGCGTGTGATGGAGTCTACCACCAAACAATCAAACATTTGCTCAATATCAACAATAAAATCATATGATTATTCTCATTTCTTTGATTGTCATTTTCTTATAAAATCTCATCTCTCCAATTACCTCATCTCCGAAAATCCTAGATCTTTCTTGTGGGTTTTCGTTGTCGGTATTCTACTTACTACATACATATCAAATTCAGAGCTCATACTTTGTTTTACAGTTGATCAACCATGGCATTCCAGAGGAACTCCTTGAGAGGGTGAAGAAGGTTAGCTCTGAGTACTATAAGCTGGAAAGAGAGGAAGATTTCAAGAACTCCAAAACGGTGAAGCTTCTAAATGAGTTAGCTGAAAAAAAGAGCAGTGAAAAGTTGGAGCATGTGGACTGGGAGGATGTTATCACTCTCCTGGATGATAATGAATGGCCAGAAAAAACACCAAGTTTCAGGTATAAAGCAAATCAATGGTTTTTTAATACTAAAATATAGTCAAACATGAAACATCACATGAAAAATGCAATTTCATACCAGGAACACTCCACCTATCACTATATCCACACTCTCTTCAACTGTACTTGCTCTTATTCACAAGAAACTTATGTTCTTGTATTACTTCACATGGATGACAGGGAAACCATGGCAGAATATAGGGCTGAGCTTAAGATATTGGCAGGGAGGATCATGGAAGTGATGGATGAGAATCTTGGCTTACCCAAAGGATACATCAAGAAGGCACTCAACAGTGGAGATGGAGATAATAATGCTTTCTTTGGCACCAAGGTTAGTCACTACCCGCCATGTCCCTATCCAGAGCTCGTGAACGGTCTGCGAGCACACACTGATGCAGGAGGTGTCATTCTACTGTTCCAAGATGATAAGGTAGGCGGCCTTCAAATGCTCAAAGATGGGAAATGGATTGATGTGCAACCTTTGCCAAATGCCATTGTGATCAACACAGGTGACCAGATTGAGGTCCTGAGCAATGGTAGATACAAGAGTTGTTGGCACAGGGTTCTGGCCTCTCCAGATGGAAACAGAAGATCAATTGCCTCCTTCTATAACCCATCACTCAAGGCCACCATATATCCTGCACCACAGTTGGTGGCGAAAGAAAACCAAGAAGTGGATGACACTTATCCTAAATTTGTTTTTGGTGACTACATGTCTGTCTATGCTGAGCAGAAGTTTCTTCCCAAGGAACCAAGGTTTCAAGCTGTTAAGGCCATATGAGAAAAGCACTTGCTTAGTTGCTTTCATATAGAAAATACATCCCTTCACCCTTTTTTCTTTTTTTTCTTTGTTTATGGGTCTTGCTTGGTGCTATAAGACATGCTTGCATAGCAAAGAATACCACTTGGTTTCCATTCTCTTGATGAATTTCTCGACAATGGAAAACCACCGTGGGTATTAGTATTCTTGTTTTGGTTTTTTAGAATGCTGTCGTGCCTTTTAATATCAGTGGGAGATGGTATGCATCCATCTGGTCTTGCATTGTACAATAGTACTACTAGATAAATTCTAATCTGATGTTGTCCGCTATAATTTTCTCTCTCCTCTCAATATTGTTTCCCTGCTCTAAATTTCAATTATCATCCGCATGAAGTAGAATATCTGCAATCATATCCTTAATCTGGCAAATTTTTCTGAGAAGTACCCTCTTTCCTAAAGGTCATAAGTCATAATCACAAAGATCAAATACCTTATTTTTCAACACAATCAATTCCCAGGAACTTTTTGGCTATGTTTGTATAGATGGCGCGGAGTGGTTGGTAATAGAATGGAGTGGTAAAAAAGGAGTAACCCATTGTTTGAGAGTTTCATCATTAATGGAGTGAGATTGTTAAGGATGGGAACCTAAACCACTATATCCCACCAAAACCCTCCAATTTTCATACCCTCCAATTTGGGAGGTTTGGGATATCCCTCTATTCCCTCATTAAACTTTCAACCAATAGAGTGGTATATTTTTACCTCTACCCCACTCTATTGCTAATCACTTCATTACTAAACCACTCCACTCCATCTCCTTTGAAACTACCAAAACATAGCCTAAGACAAATAACTGCCACTAACCCTCAGCAACGTGATTAAAATAACAAAGTGCAACGTTTTCCTTTTCTTTTGGTGAAGCATCATAGTCACTTTATTGGATGGTTCGAGTTGTACGTATACATTTTACAAGTCACCAAATAGCCAAATACTACTGAATATACATACAAGGAGATGATAACTACCTAGGTAGAGTTTACAAGAGTTCAGTCAGTTGACAGAAACTCTGGATGGATTTTCTTCTTCCTACGACATTTTTGAATGAAAATACACCCGTAGATAAATGATTTGATATTTGCCTAACAAAGTATATTGAGATAGAGAGAATGTGAATTGGACTCAAGTGTAAGAGAGCACTTTAAGTCTGTTATTTACATAAAAAAGAGGCTGTGTACAGTCAATAGTACAAGTATTACAACTACCTCAGTAACAACAAAAACTATGATAGCCGCTATTTCAACAGAGTAAAATAAGGAGAAAAAGAAGTCTAGGGTCTAGCAGACAGTGATAAACTTTCAGACGCACCAATGAGCTGCTTCTAAGATCAACAAATTACAGCTTTAAATGTCAGTATACAGCAGCATCTTGCCACAATAACGAGGGTAAAACATTCAGTTATGTTATTCTAACAACCCACATACAACAACTCCAGCGACAACTCCGTATATCTTCCGGTCCGGAATTTAAATTCCTGAGCTATAAAATGAATATTCATATGTTTTTACACTTCCGGAAATTAAATTCCGGACGTATACACTTTTACACGTCCGGAATTTAATTTCCAGAAGTGTAAAATGAAGGGGGGCATGTGATTTTTTACAAGTCTGAAAAAAATTGCACCTCCGGAAATTGAATTCCGGAAGCTCTACGCACATGACACTTCATTTTACACTTTCCGGAAATTAATTTCCAGACGTGTAAAATTTTACACGTCTGGAATTTAATTTCCGGAAGTGTAAAAACATACGAATTTTCATTTTACACCTCCGGAATTTAATTTACGGACACTTCCGGAATTTAATTTCCGGAAGATATACGGTTGTCACGTATAGTTGTCAAGACCGGTTGTCAAAAAATCATTTCTGCTTATGTAATCTCGATGCATATTTATACCATAATTACACAACCCAAGCCTTCAGAGGAGAATAAAGCATATTTTCCTTTCACTTTCACATGCTTTATAGGGCCTTTTGATCAAGTCTTTCATTCCAATTTAGGCAGCGAATCAAGCTATGAAACCAATCACCTGTTTGGTCAAACTTGTTAACAGTTGGAAGTGGATGCTGACTCATAGATATTCGTACAGAATCTCCTCTTGAAAGCTGCTGCCTTCTCTTTCCATCAAATGAAACCCAGGCGTTGCTCCTTGCATCTTCTGGAATCTGTTATCAATAAATCATGCCCTAATTACAAATCCTAAATTATTAAATCATTAATTAACCCCTATATTCCTTAAATTCAGTGATCATAATAACCATGTGATCTTAACCATGTAACTTTCCAACACATGCCTGAGACAATTTAGCATAGCTAAAGTAGGGGAACAATTTTTGGCATAGAAGATGCAACATGAGCAATGAAACATGCAATTTTGGTGACAAGTACATCCAATATGATACTATTACGACATAGAGAATGAACTTCACCTTCAATTCAAGTTGAGCAGAATCTGGAAGTATAACTGGTCTAAATGAGAGTGAATGTGGACAGATTGGGGTAAACAACATGCAGGGAACATTGGGATGAACCTGCAGTTTTCTTGCCATTAGATTAAAACATCAATGAAAGCAATGATTAATTCAGGTCGATTTCATACTGATACAGTACAGATAACATGCCATTAGATATATATATTAGAATTCAAAAGTTATATTAAAGGAAATTATATGAGGCATTCTATGAGGCTTCTATACTAATTTCATCTAATTCTTGGATACTGGCTTGTATTAAAATTTTGATACGTAAGCCACCTAAATTCTGGAAGAAAAAAAAAATAGCTGACCTCCGCTGTGCCCCGCCTGCCCCTGACTGGAGGTTACAATGGGATGGGCTATGCAGTGTAGTGGGGTGTCGTGTGGTGGGAGGGAGGGGTGAGGGTCGTGCAGGGACCATCCACAAGTGGAACAACAAGAGTTACTTATGACGTCTTCAGAGTCACTTCACTCTTCCTAAAGATATCCACTATTTCACATTTCATATGATAGAACCTAAATTACAATAGGAAGCATGAAAACAAGTACATTTTCCTTAAGGGATAACAAACATAATGTAAGTAAGGATGATACCAAACCTCTTTCGTGAGAGGGAAGGGAAGTTAGGAGGACTCTATTTGGACAAGTTCTTTATTTCACAAAATGGGGACAAAGGAAAGAGGGGGCAAAAAATTATGTTCAGGTGCAGTTATCTGCAACTCATTCAGCATTGTCAAATGTCAACCACTGATATTTGCTAAGTAGTTGGGAAAGATTGATGACTACAACTTAAACAATATCACTATTCTCAGCCTCCTTGGAACATAAAAATAAAATAAAATAAATCCCATCCAGTTATCTTAAGTTGCCACCTATAGCACAATGCAGTAAGAGTAGGAAGACATCTCAACACAATGTTCAACATCTAACACAATGCAGAAAGAGCAAGTGAGGAACCTTGGGTGAAACAATAATAGCTCAAGATTATAATCAATGTTTATTAAAGAAGTCGAAGGCAACGGATATCAAACCAATGCATCTAACTAATTTAGTAACAATACAGCTCAGACCGTGCTCCTAATTAATACAACTCTAGCACAAGCTTACCATGGAACCTCCAGCAGCTGTAGAATATGCAGTACTTCCAGTAGGGGTGGCCACGATGACTCCATCACCTTGTACCTGAAAGACATGACAATCGCCATATAGAAGGCATGGCACTGCTTCATAAAGGTGTTCAAATATATGAAATTTAGAAAATTGGCGGCTCTCATCATAGAATATAAAAGATGTACACAAAATTGGGGTGCAAATAAAAAGTACATAATAAAACTTACCTTGGTTATAAGTCTATCATGTTCATAACATTCAATCTTTGAAAGGTATGGATTAGAACCCCGATCAACAACAACCTCATTGAGAATATCAAATATTTTCCCTGCCACTGCTTTACCCTTACGAAAAATTTCACAACGGAGACGCATTCTGAGAGTGATGTATACACCATCTCCTGTATTGCTTCCATGGATGACTTGTCGTAAGTCCTGCTTGTAGTCTTCGAACTAAAAACAGCAAACAAAATGGAAATCAAACAAATGGCAATAGAGATACCTACATTACTTAATAATGAAATAAATTATGGATTAGAAAAGCTTACATTATGAGAAGTCAGAAAACCAAGGGAACCAAGGTTAAATGACACAACAGGGGGAACAGCACCTCTGAATAGATTTGAAGCATGCAGAATAACACCATCTCCCCCCAAACATGCCACGAAATCTACTTTCTCATGTAGATCACTGAATCAAAGGCATTAGATACGTTAACTGAGCATTTAATGAAACACTGTTTTTGCATAAAGGAAAAAAACGACGTGATTGCACACAAATTCACAAACACCAGTACCAAGTATCTTGATTATAGAAGGTTTGAACAAATCCAAACCCAGGAATTCTGGCAAATATATCATGCACATCAGGTTCCACGAAAACGTTCATTTTCTCTTGGTAATATAGAAAAGAAGCAACCTGCAGATTAGATACAGAAACTCTACTGAGAATGAATTTAGTCAAATTAATTGCAAAAGTCCAAAGTAAATGCTCATATAGTTTCCATAAGAATCACAAAAGTATCAAATGTTCTTGGAATACCACTCAAAGCTTAGAACTACATTTACATTCCCCAGTTCCCACCACGTTCCCTAAAAGATTTGATTCCTAAATTCCACTTCTTTATTACACAAGGGACTATACATCTTTCTCTCTGGCTCACATATATTTCAAACTATATGAGAACCTATCTAAAAAGAGCATATGCATGTATATCATTATATAATTATGAAATGATATGTATAATATTATTAATATTAATATATAATTGAAAATAATATTTTATAATTTATATAAAATAATAACATCATATGACAAATATATATATAATCATATATACATTTTTTTATTATTTTCGTTTACATTAAAAAACCAAGAATTATAGTAAAATTTTCACACTTGCTTGCTTGTCAAATGGGGTTGCTTTTCTATCTAAAGCTCATTTCTTTTATTGTATGAGACAAATATAGCCCGAAAATGTCATCAAAAGCAGAGCTCAACTACACCCCTACAATTTTGGTTCTTCACATTAATGGGGCGATGGATATATATGGTTGCTCAAAGATACAAAACAAATTACAAGCATACTATATGGACAGCAATCTCAATGCTTGACAAATTTGATGCTAAATCATTTTCAAACTAATGGTTTCTAATCCTATCCTATTCAGCACCTTTGTAGAGCAACTGGCACCTACCCTGAGCTCTGACATCAATGCCCCTCCCCCACAATAGGACTTGTCCCCCATGTATATGGTATATCAAAAAGCAATTTCATTCCTAAATGACTATGTTAGAAACTCTGATGTCTAGACCATTGAAAACCCAAGAGGATCACTTTTTTAATGGTTTGGATGCTTCTTGGAGTCAAAAATCATTACCTCTTTAGCTTCTTCCATGAGTTGCTCCCCCAGTTTTTTCAACAATAGCACATTTTTTGGTGTAGATTTCCACATAAGCATCTGTTGCTGAGTGCTAGGATGAGTGAAGGCCAAAGAAGATTCATCCACCTTCTCTCTGGCACAAGAAAATCCATCTGTTCGTACTAGGAACATCTCTGCTTTCTTTCTAGACTGCACCCTTACAACTCCCGTTGAGGATGAACACATGTCTCCTTCAATGAGTCCCAAGTCTTTATCATGTAACACTAACCCAGCCTTATCCTCATCATCTCCAACCCTTTGAGAGTTAGTTCTGACATTATCAATGTCCTTGTTTACAAAGGTAGGGACATTAGTATTAGTCATGTAATGCATTTCCCCTTCACTAAACCCATTAACTGTTGCCCTAACAGAACCAGAAGCATTCCCATTCACTAACTTCCAATTGCTACCTACTGTAATATGAGGCTCTCCATATGGATAATCCACATGAGCTAACCCATTTGAACTTTCTGGACCCAAAATTTTAGTAACAGGATTAGCACCATTGCTGATAACCATTCCCCCCAGCCATCGTCCAGCATGCATGTTCCGTGAATCTGGCAAGCATTCCATACTTTTTACCTGATAATTGAAATAAGAGGGTGCTGAGATCTTCCTCCTTCCCAAAAATCTGGACACTACTTTTTTGGAAAATATATCACAAGGAGGAACTTGAGCTTCAAAAGGGCTGGTTTTACTGGAGAAACTTGGAAAAGATCCTTCCCCATTAGCAACAGTAGTTTGTGGTAAATTCCTGTCATCAGGAGTGATTCCACTTAAGCCTCCATGACTTTGCATTTTTTCATTATCCTTATTTGTAGAGTTACTTCTGTCAAATGATCCAACAGAACTATGTTTTACACCCAAACTCTCTTGCAACAAATTGATATCTTTTTCCAGGGAGGACCCCTCTGAAGTCATTGAAGAGTTCTGCAGTTTCCCAGATCCATTTGTATAATCTGATAACATTTCATTGGAAGTAGCTGCTTGATTAAAAACAAACTGTGATGCAGAACGCATCATGTGCTGCCTCCATCTGGAGACCATGGCCGATGTTCTCCAAACTCCTTCCTTGCTATGAAGATAGATCGGCCTTTTGCTGCAATCTGAAACATAAGATACGAACTTCTCAACCTGTTGCATTTTTGGTGCAGTCCTAAGTTCAACAGATATTTTGACCAATTCAATTCTTCCAGATGAAATAGCATCATGCACAGCTGCTTCATAGAAGTTATCTTTAACAGTCTCTTCTCTGAGATCTACAATAGTTTTAAACCCCTTATCCAGTAACCACTTTAGGGCTTCTTCTGTTACCTGCCCGCCAGTCCAAAAAGCTGCTTCAGAGTCTTTGGACTCTGTGTCCTCTATGGAAGTAGACAAATATACAGGACTCCAATTTGCAAATAGTGCAGAACATGGATAATCCTCCCTGCGAGGAAAACCCATATTATAGCAGACATTCTTCAGTCTCTGAAGTTTACGCCACACATCCAAGCTTCGATCATCACCGGGAACTAAATAGTTCTCCAGAGCAACATGCAAGCTCTCACAACACCTTTTCATCTCACTCCTAAAAATGGCAAGTGGGGGGAGCGTATCCTCTATCGTGGCAACCTCGGCAGCACGAAAGGGAGCCATCATAAGCGAAGATCTTCCAGAAAGAACATCCTGCCTCCCACTGTTCACAAGGGCTACCAAGCATCCAAGGACAGAGACTATCTTATCTTCAAGTACTGGTTTCTCATCTGATGGAACCTCATATGAAACACTACATTCACCAGTGAAAGGGTTACATAATGCATCCATTAATGCAGAATGAAGCCTTTCATAATTCCTAAAGATCCTACAATATGCCTCCACTTCAGCAATATCACCTGGAACTGGACCCATCCAAGACAACTGTGATGGAACATGGGATTGGAATTGGATGGAAGTCAAATTCTACAAACAAAATCAGTTTATAACATGAAACTTTTTTTCCACATGATTGTGCTAAAGCGCACATAGTACACACACAAAATTAACATTATTTAGAAGCAGTTCAATTATTTGGACATTAAAAATGAGACAACAATCGACAACTATTTAATGAAAATCATGGTTAATAGCGTGTTGAAAATGAGTACAGCAAGATAGATAACTCATTAATCATCTACTGAGCTGCGTTAACCAAAATTTCAATATATCATTAACCAAATTATCGGGTTAACGAGTTACTCCATCTGCCCATTAATCAAGTTTAATATACCATTAAATATAATCTTAAACGTCATTAATCATTTGATTTATGGATTGTTGTCCCATTTTGTTATGTCCAAATAACAAGTGGTAACAGTTAAAAGGTGCAGTTGCTGAAAGAGTGAGAGGTTGGAAGTTGAATAATTGATACCTGAGAGTCCAATCCGAAATTTAAGGAAGATGAGGTGGAAAGTTGGGCGGTGACGAGGAAGTTGAGGTGTCTCCGGCTACTACTCTTCCTCCGCAATTGGAAGCCGAAATCAAAGATTCTGGCATTGGCGAATGACAGAGGAGGAGGAGGAGGCGGCGGTGAGAATACTCCGGTGGCCGGATTCATGTCGATGACAATCAACTCACTGCTACATAGGAGTTCGATTCACGAACGATGATCATCGAATACAAGGAACATGTCTCTACTTGTCTTTTGATTTCGATGCACATTCACCTTCTTCATCTCTTGTTAATTGTAACGTGTTTTTTTGGTAGAAATCTCTTGTTAATTGAAACGTGTGCTTATGCCTTCTTCTTTTTTTCTTTTTTTTTTTGCCTTTTTATTTCTCATTAATCATTAGTCATTGTCCGTTTTGTTAATTTCAATGTAAATCATTTTCAAACATGAAAACGATATATATATTCATTGAAATTACATTTTTTTTTTACAAAAAAAGTCATAAGAATGAAATGGATTAAAATATTTAATAATTATAAACACATAATTAATTTAAAAACTATTAGCCAATGAAAAATCAGGTAACAATTATTCAATAGAAAAAAAAAATGTCTATATAGATGAAATCCTGAAAAGATTCGGCTCCCTAAAAGAAGGATTGGCACAACATCAAGAGAAGAATTTTAAGATAAAATGCAACGCAACTAAACACATGAATTATAATTTGTTCCAGGCATGTAAACTTGATTTATACATTCAAAATTAAGGGCATGGTTCGCAGATAACCGGGTCCCCTAAGTATATGGTCAGGTGTTCGATTCCTGACTCATGTATATAGAAGAGCATCCGTTGGGAGAGGTCGGCCTCTTAAGTAGATTTTCGTACCTCGATGGATTAATCTCTGAATCCAGATAGGAGGATACCCGCCGGGTTCAACCAAAAAAAAAGGGAGAAATGTCTGGATGTACGTGAAATCATGAAAAGACTACTTAAAATCTTAAATTATGAAATCATGAAATAATGAGCTTATTTAATTTAACCACATAAAACAAAGCTCCTTAATGATAAATAACCAATATAATTGTTTTATAATATTAGCCTACTTTAATTATTGGAATATAAAATTTCAACAACCAAATCATAAGAAAATAAAAATGTAGGGACCGAAACCAAAATAACACCTATATACAAGGACCAAAAAGTTTATTTAACCTTTCACCTAATATCTTTGGACATTGTCAGTTTAATTTTGAGAGATGCAATTTTTTAGATACTTATAATAAAAAATCAAATATTTTTAATAATATTGTAGTTTATAATTAATTTATGATGTAAAAAAAGTTCTTTTTATTGATCGTACAAACCAATTAAATTCAAATACTATTCCATATCAATGCATAATCAATATCTGGTTACTAACAAAGTGACTTTGTTTTTTTCTTAGAAAGTTAATATTCTAGCACAAAAAAGTGAAGTAATATCCCTTCTCGAGTGAAAGGTTGGGTAGCTCAAGTGGTTTGAGTTAAGAGTAAAAAGAGTTGGAAAAGTAGGAGGTCTAAGATTCAAACCATTGGCAAAGGAAAAAAATTAACATATTAACTAACTACTAACATTTGTCTATAAAAAATAAAATAAAAATTCCTTCCTGAGTGAATAGGTTTTCATTAGGCTAAAATACCTTTTTGGTCCTTTATCTTTTAGTGAAAATTCGTTTTGGTCCTTTATCTTTTAAATATTACTCGAAATGGTCCTTCTGTCAAATCCATTGTTACTAATGTCCATTCATGTTAGCCGGAGATCCGCCGGAATCTGCGCATTAATCCTCTCACCTTTCTCTCTCTCTGGAATTTATTCTTTCCCGTTTTGGATTCATAAATCTCACGCCTACCACCAAATCCCCACATTTCTCCTTCTTCTTCTACCTTCATAGAGCTCCATCCATTTAATTTCTACTGATCTAACAACAAAAACAAATTGGTAATCAACACATTGAATGTCTCCACATTCCTTGGAACCCCATAACAATCCATGTACACCAGCACCTTCTCCGCTTCCAATTGAAGCCGAAACAGATCCTTTTTACGACAAAGCTTGCACACACAACCAAGCATTGCATTATAAGCTTCAACACCAAGCTGAAACCCTCCACGATACATCTCACAAGCAAGCCTTCGAGCTTCCTCGAGTTTCCCATCAAAGCACCAACCTTTGGTCAGCAAATCGCAAGTGATATTAGAAATTAGAAAAGTATGAGAAAGGAATTAGAAAAAAGAAAAGTATGAGAAAAAAAGTAGGAAAACGATTCAGAAAAAAAAAAAAAACGAATCTAAGAAATTACTAATTACAGAGTCACGTGAAAAAAGAGGCTAAAATCTAATTATGAAAAGCAATGAACAAATATTCATGTGTAAATAGATCTGTGTGTGTGACAGAGAGGGGCCCGGGGTGTTGTTGAAGGATAAGAGTGTGGGTATCAGTGTGATGATGAAGAGATTGAAGGAGGAGGAGGAGGAGGAGGAGGAGGAGATTGGAGATTGGAGGAGAAGAGTGTTTTGTTGAGAGTCCAAAAAGTTGTCCAGATTCATGAATCCAACACTGGAAAAAATAAATTCCAAAGAGAGAAAGGTGAGAGGATTAACGTCTAGATTCCGGCGAAATTTGCAGATTCCGGTAGATCTCCGGCTAATATGAACGAACGTTAGTAACGGATCCGACGGAAGGACCATTTTGAGTAACATTTAAAAGATAAATAACCAAAATGAATCTTTTAAAAGATAAAGGACCAAAACGAATTTTCACTAAAAAATAAAGGACCAAAAATGTATTTTAGCTTTTTCATTATTATCTGTTACTGAATGAATAGGTTTTTATTGTATTTAATATTTGCAAGAGTTATGTATATACATTAGAGATTTTGATACACTATGGTAGTGATTTAAATTTATGATCTGCTAATAAACTAGAAGTATTCCTATAAATAAAAAAAGTTAAAAGCATATACTAATTATTTTTGAACCAAATATATACTTCAGTGCTTAGTTGTTAACTTCTAGATGTATTTTTCCATCAATCGTATATGATTTGATACTAAATTCCTCCAGTTCCAGTTCCAGTTCGGCAGCCTCATCTGGTGCAGAAATTTTGCTTAATGGGGCCTGCTGTAGAAGCACACAAACTTCCACCAGCCAGCATTCCAGTTCCAGTCCAGATGAGTCATGCTCTTCTAACTTATCATCAAAGTTGCATACGGAGTGCAGAAGCACCATTGCCTTCAGGCCTAGAAGGCCAAAACATGGTTTGCCACTATCGTTAATACCAATTAACAAATCTATTTATATTTCGAAATTCGAAGAACATTGCAAGGGCATTTAATTACAAAAATGGTAACAATCAGTAGGAGACAATTTGATTTTGGGAGGGGGAGGGGGGATTGGGAAGGAAATATTTAAAAAAAAAATAATAATAATACAAAACATATAATTGTGACACAGACATTCTGTTATGTAAACCTCCTAGCTGATATCATGTTAGCTTGATTGTTCTAGACCAGGGATAGATGTTGGCTGAAGATTTGATTTGGTAGGAAGACCAGCAGACTGCTTTAGGGACTTGGGCCTTGCTTCTCCCTGCAAAGAACCTAGCTGCTTCTGGGGACCAAAATGTGCACCCTCCGAGTCATGTTCTGGTTTTCTCTTTGCCTTCTTCTTTGTTAAACCACCATTGGCAACCCTGACATCATCCATGGAACTGCTGGAACTTCCCTTTGCTTTTTCTTGTTTTGAACCATTCATAGAAGGACTGGGGACCCGGACAGTTGTGCTTGTATTAGAAACTGGCTTGTTCACTGAAGTGAACGCATGACTGCTAGATTCTGGTGCTAATTTCTCTCGCAAGTTCTGCTGTGGAGCAATTGAACTAGTATCAAGCCGAACATTCTCCTCTTGCTTAGGTGTCAATAATTTCTTCTTCTTCATTTTTTCCTGATCCTATTAATACACAAGTAAATCAATAAGATAAAAATCTACTTAAAAAGTTAAATTGTCCATACAAATATCCTATCATGCTTGTCATGTATACATAGGAAGAGCTAAAAGCAAGTTCTCCCAGTCTTCGAATAATATCAATGGTCAAGATGAGTTCATATAATTTGAATCATGAAGAATCAAATGTTGTTCTTCCACTATAAATTAAGTCATCCAATGTTTTTCCCTATCTTATGGGCATAAAGAAATTATTTATAAATAAAATTTCTATTAAAAATACCAAGATGATTTAGTTCCTTATTCATGCAATGTTGCTTTGCAAAAAACACAGTTTCCTATCTTGTGATCCTAGTATCGACAAAACAATTAACTATATTTAGATTTAGATCCTTGTACAATCTTAGGTAGGATCCATGATCTTGACAACCTTGTCTACCACCCCGGGTACATGCTATGCCATATAGGTATTTACAGATTAGGGCACAGTAAACGGTCATGAAACTCTTAAATTTGTCTAACTTTTGAGAACAAAGTAAGATTGTTCTGCTTTAGAGAGATAGGGTGAGATTTGAATAATGTTTCACTATCATTTAAAATCACTATTCACAAATGCCATACCTTATGTTTGCTGTGCAGGGCTCTGCGCCTCTCTTTTGCCCTGCAAATTCCACGTTTGATCCCATGGTTGTCCATGTAACCATTTGGCCATAATTCCGCAAGCTGAATAAGACAAGGGACTAGAAAGTTTAAAAGATATATATTGTATATAAAAATGAAAACAGTTTAACTTGGAAACAACATATACTACACACTAAGTACACTCATATACATACACATTAACTACTAAATAGCACCACTGCTCCTGAAAGAAGAGAACTGTTTATCAGGTGGCAAAAATTAGAATGCGGTCAAGAAAAATTCCACAATAGTGAGAGTAATTCTAACACCGATAAATTCTCAAAAAAGATTGCAAGCCATTTTATTTTGAGTGTCTTCTGAGGACAGAAAGAGGAGCTTAATAATTCAGAGGACACTCCATTGTGTTATTTTATATGTAAATAATACGTAACTTTAGCTTAAATGAGGACACAATAAGAAACCAAATCAAATTTAGAAAAAAGCAAGTGAAGATCTCCAAAAACCAAGTTGATAAAGTTTTTGGTCAACCAGAAAAGAACAATGCATGCTACCTTGTAGCTCAGCCAAACCAATATTGAGAGAGATTTAGAAAATTTGAACTACCTCAGCATACAACTTTCTGATTTGTGGTCCTGCACTTTCATCCAACCCCTACAGCAATTGCAAAGAAGGTTCAATAGGAAAGCTTTTTCACAAACAAACAGAATTTTCAAATAAGTATTTATAGCTCAAATCTGTACATCAACAAAAAGGTCATAGAGATCACAAATCTTGTCCTCCAATGCAGTGTCCATATTAAACGTTTTAGTTATTGCTTTTCCATCAGGACCAAATTCTTGAAGATCACCAGATGCTCCAGCTTTTTGCTGCTGCAGATATGCCCCAAAAAGACACATGCATCCCATATTAAATAACCAATATTAAATAACCAAAAGATTGGTTAAGCAAAAATATGATAAAAATTTCCTGAAAATTTGTTATCAAGATACTGTGCAAACAAAGCAAACATAAAAAGATAAAGAAAGTAAGCACAATCGAGTATCATAATTTGAAGCAATCAAATCCCTTTTCAGGAAATGGTTCATTAGCAAGCTTGCCATAACTAACACAAAATGCATTGGATCCATTAAGAAAACACCCAATAAAAAGAATGAGAGGAAACATAGTATGAATTATGATGGGAGAACAAAAATAGTAATGACTAATGATGAATCAGCAAAGCCAAACAAAGATGGAGAACATGCAAAACATAAGACCACCAAACTGACCACGAACATGTCACACGATGCTGACAGATACAAGAAACAAAATTTACATGTTTATTTTATGCAATAATATTGAGGCATCATGAGCCAATCAGAATCCAGTATGACTATGAGTGAAAATGAAACACATTTAAGCCAGTTTTACCAATCTTAGATAAGGAATGTAATGGAAAGTGAAACAACAACAAACCTTGAATTCCAAAGTCGGGGCCTGCATCCTAATCATATCAACAATTTCCTTCTTTATCTGCTGAAACCTGACATCTTTCTCCTGCTTTGCTGACAGACCCATATTGATCATTATTTTTAAATTTCTCTGTAGTAGGATAACATTGTATGAGAAGACAAGTAGTTTCAGAAACTAAGAGAACCTAAATATATACCTTAACTACAATGAATGGAAATAAAGTAATAAACAGTTAAAAAAAAAAAATCATGACTATGACATCTAAAATAACCAATGTAAACTGGAAGCGGGACTTCTATTGAGAGGGGGAGGGGGAGGGAGAGAGAGAGAGAGAGAGAACAGTTTTAATGACAAAAAATTGGCAAAGAACTACCATTTAGAGATAATAATGCCAAAGCTTCATGTCACGTCACACTAAGTACTCAAACAAAAGAGAAAGGGGAAAGGAAAATTGAAGCATTCTTTTCAGAAAGTCACAAAAGTTAGTCACTGAATCCACAACCTATAGTCTGAACTAAAGATGCATGTGATTAAGTCAAGAACATACTCAAAGCATATCTCCATTATTATTAAATAATATCCTAATAAAAAACTAACAAAAATGGTACCAAGTTCAGCAATTGTCATATTCAAGTCTTAACTTCACATGATGTCAGATAAAAGAGAAGGGGGAGATTGAAATTGGAAACCGACACAAGTAACACTAAAGGGATACTGTTTATATAATTATATTTAACAGGCTGCAATACCTTTAATGTTCTAAGCTGCATCAGGTGCCCAAGAATACTCATAAGACGGTTAAGTAACTCCTTTGATACTTTCCCTTGGCTTGCCTGCTGCAACAAAAACATACAGATAATATTACAATGTTCAAAGCCCTTGAGTAAATATAAAATAAAATCATATATAACTCTAGAGTCTAGAAGCACAAAATCAACAAAGCAGCATTTGCCAGTACCGCTAATCTAGCAACTTTAGCAAGCTTTAGCTTTATTTCTCTAGGCAACCTCCTTTTGACTGCCTGGGATGTAGTATCAGTCTCCTGGTTTTCCATTGCAGGAGGCCTTGCTGGAATATTATCCAAAAGGAACAAAAAGAGAGAGTAAAAATAGAAACACAAAACTTAGCATTAGCAACAAACTTCCCACAATTCCTATCTCTGAGATATGTGAACAACATCATGATTTCGAAACTTACATTCTGTAACCATCTTCTCTAACTCACGGATAGCCTTTTCAAGTGTTGAACTTTTTGGTCTAACACTAGAACCATCTTTCTTGTGCATGTATTCAGATTTCTGCACAACATTCAAACAAACTCATGACTAAGGCAGGAACTAAATGAATAGTTTCATGCATAACATTCCATTTAACAACTTACATCATCACTAGTGACAGTAATCGAACAAATAAAAACTTACTGTTGCTTGCATAGCAGTCTTCCCCTCAGACAAGTTTAGATCCGGCAGTTCACGCATACCATTTTTTTCTTTTGACTGACCTGTACTTTCCGAATCATTAATATTACTTGAGGGTCTTCCATGTTTGGAATGTGCATAAGCACCTTTTTCATGGTGCTTTTGATGAGATGCGTTAAACAATCCACTTGCATCTTTATATTTATCACTTAGGTTCTTAGATTGAGAAGCTCCTGTCTTCTGCTTATCAGCATCATTTGCTTCTGTCACAGAAGCAGGAACATCATCTTTCGACGCTTTCAAAGAGGCAGAAGAGGCTATTATTGATTTAGTATCAGCAGTTTTCTTTTTTGAACTAATTCCAGGGACATCGGTTTATTCTGAAGTTTCAAGTCTTCATAATGTTCACCAAGTGCAATCAAATTCTGTGCTGAATTAAAAGTATCCTTCGCCTGTAGTGAAGTTGTTTTTCCAGATGCTGGCCTGCCCACTTTCGCATGTTTACTAGGTCCATGATCATCATTATTTTCACCAGGATTCTTCGACATATCTTTTCTGCGCCTTTTCTTTGGTTGCTGATTAGGTAACACAGGAGGCTCATTTCTTGCAATATAGAAGGAAAAAAGAAAATCAGTAAGAATATTTAATAATGTGTTAGACTCAATTTATTTACTCCAATCTTCAACTAAAAATATTCATAAAATCAGTACATTTGTAGACAAGCTTTGAAAGAGTCAAAGGAAAGAATATTTACCTATAAGCCAGAAAAATAATGTTAAAAATGCTTGTGAGGAACATAAAAAAAGAACTTAAAACACCAGATTATCTAATAAAGACAAGTATGTTGATTGGACTTTTAAAAAAAATGATGTAACTGATGAACACTTTGAGCCAATTAAAATAGGGGTAATTTGACAGCAAATACAATAAATGATATAACAATAGATCAACCTAAGCAATGAAACAATATCAACAATTAATTAATTTACAAAAAAAATAAAGGGAAATATTCAAAGCAGATTTTTTAGAACAAAACAAAACTTACATGCGTTCCAATTTCCCCCTATTTACAAAGAACCCGTCATGTTTGATTGCAGAATTATCAACCTCAAAATATTCATCCTGCAGAATTAACCGTTTAAGAACATAAAAAAGTAACATAGAAGCCAATAGAGTCATAAATAATATTCGTGTCGGCAATCAAAGGTTAAGAAAGTCATAAATAGCCGAAACAATATACAAAGATACCAACCAGCTCAGCATCATCAATAAAAGAGTCTTCTGTGTCATACTGATCATCATCAGGAACATGATCCTCCTCGTCACTACTATCCTTACCCTGAAAATGATTCAGCGTCCCATTTATTCACAACATGGAAGCTACAAACTAATACTTAAACTCACACCATCGTCATAAAAATCAACGATTCAAAGAAATAATCCATTCTAATCCAATTACAGAAATACAGAAACAATCTGAGCAAGCAAGAAACAAATACCATGTAAAGGCGTTCAATCTTCTCTATTACAGCACTGAAACGGTTCGGCTGAGAAGGATCCTTTTCTTCAATCTCAGCAGGTTGTCCCTAAAAAAAAAGCAAAGCATAAGTTCACATACACAGTTTCAAAATGACAATATGCTGGAATTCATGAAATTCTGTACAATTGCCTAGATGATGAATAAGTATATTCTCTAGCATAAAACAATCAATAATTCCTGACCTAAAATTCAATCCAGAAATCACAGTCAAAATATCAAACATTGAAAAGCTGAAACTACTTCACATATAGCTGTCTAGCTTCTGAATCAATAATGTACGCAAAAATTCCAAAAAACACAAACTTATTACTCGGAACTAGCTTATTTTACGTTGAAAAAAATAATAATTAAAATTAAAATTTAAAGAGGTTCACCGGAGCGATTCTGGACTCGAGAGCAGGGTGCACGTGTTGAGGAGCTGAAGAAGAAGTGGATCCAATTCCATTCCCATTATTCTTGTTGTTGTTGTTAGCGTCTTTCAAAAGCTTCTTCCACGACACTATCGTCGTCTCACCTGGCCGTAGCTCCACCGTGAAAATTTGCCGGTCGCCCTTTTTCACGAACGACGACGGAGCCCTCTTCTCTTCCGCCATCGGAGATACGCTACCAATGAATTAGGGTCTGACGAACATCGAATTAGGATAAATAAATTGTAAGCCCTAAAACGAAGAAGAAGGGATTTTGTTAAGTTGGGAGAAACTGCGCGGGATTATTCTAAAATTAATTGGGGAAAAATAAAATAAAAATAAATGAATAATTGGAGTCTGTGTGTGTTGGGGTGATTTAACTGCAATTCGATTTTGGTCGTAAAAAATTTCCTGCTCTTTCTTTTCCGAGAAAACCATGGAGGAGGGAAAAGGAAAGTGGGGCGGGTATGGGCCGGGTCACTTATATCAATATTGTTTTATGATTAAGCTCCTCTAAATGTAAAATGAATAAAATCAGATTCATCTTTCTTTCTTTCTTTTTTTTTGAACTCACCGTAATTAAGTGGTTCCCCAGTGGATCCACGGAATATCCCACTAGTTTAAATCTTTTGGATTCGCTATAATACTAATCTTCGCTCGGGTGCTTAGTTTATTAATGAAAATAGATAAAGATCTCAATGCACTTAAAATACATATACTTTTACTTTTTGAGTTTATAATTTTTCTCACTTTAAAATAATTTATTTTGATAAAAAAATTTATTTATTTATTTTGATACAAATTTATTATTTATGGATGCTTTTTGTGAGATCCAGGGTGAGCGGTGGGTGACTTCAGTTTCAGTTTCAGTGAGCTTACGAAACGGTACCGATTACCGAACTTACCCTCACGGCTCACATGTTGACCAAAAGTATATCTACACAAATGAAAAACAGTGTGTATTCTACTTCTACAACGTTCGGAACTGTTCGTAAATGGGGTCAGTAAATTCCGGCTTGTTCATGGGACCGGCGCGTCACGCTTGATAAATATCGTGATTATATATATATATATATATATATGATGTATCTAGTGAAAGAGCATTTTTTACATCAGAGTGATATGAGTAAATCTGGGCAATACAACCATACATGAATGGTTAAAATTAAAATTTATTTCAATGGTTTAAAATGTCACATGACCACTTAAAAAAATTACATGACTTTGTGATTTAATCTTAACCGTTTAAAGTCTGATCCAATGGTTATGATATAATTCTCTCACTCCCATAACTCCAATGGTTATGATTTAATTGCTATGCATGATATTACCAACCAATCATCAATCATGGTATGGATGAATTTTAAGATACTTAGGGTCTGTTTGTTATTGATTAAAAAATAAGTGATTTTGACATTCAATCATTTAAAGATCATTTTTTAGAGATTTTAAAGAAAAACAGAAGTTATTTTGTGTTTGCTTACAACCATAAAACCATTTTTTCTAAAAAAAAAATAGTTAGTTATAAAAAAAAATGATTTTTCCAAAAGCCATTAAAAGTAGCTTTTTATTTTAACTCTAAAAATATATTTTTTTCCTGATTTCATTATTTTCAAAAGCAAAAATAAATACGATAAAAATTTTAAAAAATGATTTTTTTAAACAAAATAAGCCATAACAAACACACTCTTAGTATAAGGATCAAAAACAATTATTGATGTGATAATTTATGAATATATAGTAGTTTTATAATGTCGAGTATAATAGTGTAATAATCAAACTCATTTATATATGCATAATCCATGTAAACAAACTATATCATCAACTAACATATTATCATGTCGTTAAAAATATTTAACTATGATATTTAACTATATTTGTCAAAAAAACAATATTTAACTATTATAATAATTATCTTAAAATTTACATATTTAGCATTATGTGATTAATTAATAGTGTTTTTTTAGATATTAATTAATAGTGTTAAAACTATATATTATTGATATTTCAAAATCACATTGGAGATCTTTTTTGTTTTGTTTGACAATCAACCTTTTATAGGACCACTCAAGTTGAGAAATCCTTACCTCCTTTTGATGTAAACTTTTTTTTTTCCCCAATGGGGCTGGAGCCCAAAGAAAAAGGGGCAAACAATTTAGGGACCATGTCAGGTAGGATGACCAAAAAATTAGAGAAAGCACAAAAACTCCTATATTTAGTTACCAAACAAAAGAGAACCTATCATATGATGCTAACTAGCCCAATGTCAGAGGCCACATCTAAAACCTCTTGAATCAGTGATATGATTGCCAAGACACCAAATGTCAGAGGCCACATCTAGAATCTCTTGAAGAAGTTTTCTAGAAACTTTGAAATCACATTATGAGGGTCAACCCATAGAAGTTCACCTTTGGAGTTTAAGTTGGGAAATTCCTAGATTTTATACAAGCTCTTAAAAAAATAAGGAGCTTTTATTTTATGAAAAAAAGTGAAAGAGAAGGAGCTTTAAAAAAAGTTAATTCTAGCTACTTTTTTTAAACTTACACGGAGCTTCTCTCCACCCGATCCCCTCTTTGATACCACCTCATGCCACTTATCCCCTTTTCTTCCTTTTTCTTCTTTCTATTTTTTCAATTGCCAACCCTCAGCCTCTAGTTCTCTCCCTATCACTCTTAATCTCTCCTTCGCCAGCAACCATTTCAATCCTCCACGAGCTGCCTCCTTCTCATTGTCAACATCGCAAGTCTTCATTTTTTCCGTGATTTCCTATCACCATCGACTCTCTGTCTGCCCGTCACCACCAGTCCCTGTTTTTCTTACTTCTGAGCTCTGATTCAAATGTTAAAAGATGAAGTTGTATTATAATAATATTATTATATAATATGAGGGGAAATGATAGATACTGCGATGCACGTATCTTTCAAAAATTGTTGGTGAATTTAACATTTAATTTAATATATATTACAAAAGAGGAAGTTCCAATTCAAACATAGCAGTAGGTTTCCCATCTTACTGCGATGCAGATACCTTTTCCAATTCTCATCTTACGGTTCGTTAGTTTTCAATAAAATCAAAACCTTGATAAAAAAAAAATACCAAATATCTTTTAACTTAACAGTAGCTTTAAAGTTATTTAAATTTGAGAATTACCAAACAACTTTAGCTTTAAAAATGCTTTTAAGCCCAATAAAAACTAGGTCAAACTTAGTGTGGCATCAAGGCCAGCTTGGATAAGTGCTTAGCAAAACTCAGCATGAGAATCCCTTAGACTATAAAAGAGGTCCAACAAATGAATGAATTATGACCGTCACACTCTTCATGACAAAAGCGTGTCATAAATTCCTCCCTCTTTACGAATTTTTAAAGAAAGGGGATTTAAAGGGCTTTGAGTGTGAAATGACCTTTGGTGTGCGTTTGGATGGGGATTTGAAAATTGTAAGGGATTTAAAATCCTAGAGGATTGAATTTTTTTATTTAAGTTCCATTTATTTTTTATTTTAAAAAAATATTGTTTGGATAGAATAATTACATTTTTAAATTTTTTAAATTTTTTTTGTTTGGATATAGAAATAGAGTAAATAAATAAAGATAATGCTTAGGTGGTGGCGGGTGGCGTATGAGGTAGGAGAGAGAATTTCGAAATACCTACCCTTTAGGTGCTATTTCAAATTCTTCAACTTTACCTTAAACCAAATACCCCTAAAATCCCTTGATTTTTAAAATTCTTCATATTTATTACACAAGCTAAGTATTTTACATTAAAACATTTTAATTACCCTCTTAAAATACTTCGTCCTCTACAAATGCCCCATCTAAACACACCCTTATGTCTTGTTTGGATATTAAATGTGAGGGACTTTAAAATTAAGAGAATTTTACAGGGTATTTTATTTTAACTAAATTTGGGGTATTTCAAATACCACTTTAAAGCTAGGAATTTGAAATTCCTTGGTTCAATCTCATGTGACATCACCAGACCACCACCCCCGGCCCCTGGACCACCGTGACACTGGTCCCCAGACCACCGACATCGGGCCCCGGACCACTGCTGTCGGACCGTGGACCACCGTCGTCGGCCCCCAATCCACTGTGACGCCACCCCCAAACCACTGTGTCGCCTGTCCCCGGACCTCCGCTGCCGCCACCTGACTTTCATCGTCGGTCACTTATGGCATACTATATCCAAACAAAGAATTTTAACAATGATCAAATTTAAATATCCTATCCAAAAAACAAAATTTCAAAATCAAGGGAATTTAATTCAAGCAATTGAATTTCCTAGAATTTGAAATACCCTTGAATTTTCAATTTTCTCATCCAAACGCGTGTGTTTGGATAGGGATTTTAAAGGGGTAATGTAATTTTAGAGGGTAATAAAACTGACTTGGTCAAAATATATTGTTTGGGTAATATATTCAAAGGATTTTAAAATTCCTGGGATTCTATGAAGTATTTCTTTTTAAACTAAAAGTGAGGTATTTTGAAATACCACTTGTTTAGTCAGAATTCTAAAATTCTCTCGCTAGCTGCTTTCTCGTTTCAGCTCTTCTTCTCTCTCGAGCTCTCTGTGATTTCTATGCATTCTCTGCGTTCTCTCTCTTGAGCTCTGTGACTTCTCTCATCTATGGCAGAACCCTAACTACACTCTTTCTCGTTTCTAGATTCACCAATTATCCTTATGGTGTCGAGACTAGGCAAAACGTAAATGTTTATCTCTCAGGCCTCAGCCAATGAGGAAGATGTTGGTCTGTCCTATTAAGAGAAACAATTGAAGAATAGAAACCTATATAATTAGTACATCAACAAGTTCTTTTAGGACCTAAGGTTTATCGAAGGATTGAAAAAACAACACTGTCCCTCCTTATAATAGCACGATGACTTCGACAATACTTTAAACACCATTGAGTCATTGTGAAGACGAACCAGCAATCCAATAAAGAAACTAACCTAACCTCACAAGATGAATGATTGTCTAGCTAATTAGAGCTTTTCAAATAATGAATCTCCTACGAACTACTAGCCATCAAGGTATAATGATAAATTATGTGTGTGCGTGTGTGACCATCGTGATATGTTATGAGAGTTGAGATGAGCAAATTTTGAGTCCTTAAACTATATATGAATGATGAAGAATGATGAAGATAAAAATTAGTCAATGATCATGTCTTCATTTGAAAAAGTCACATAATTTTATATTTTATTCTAGATCATTTATGCAGGAATCAATAATTTTTTTGTTTTTGTTTTTTTGAGGCAAGCAACTTAATGTATTTCATTAATAATCAAAAAAGCAATACAAAGTGGAGCATGATAGAAAATAATGGGACTAGCCATGAACATTGTCGCCTTAGCTAGGCTATGGGCTACGTTATTCGCTTGTCGCCTAACAGAACTTACACTAAAGTTTGGAAACTAAGAAAGAAAATCATTGCAATAAGTAGACATCATCCTTGGGCTAGTTCACCTTGTCAGCAACCACCTTACAATCAAATTCAAAAGTAACATGATGCATGTTCAAGCTTTGGAATTGGAAAGCCTTTAAAAGAGCCGTAGCTTCTCCCTCAATAATTGGGAGGCAAAAAGTAATCCAATCTGTTTTAGCAAGAATAAACTGCCCATGGTCATCTCGTAAGCACATACCAAAAGCAGTTTTACCATGAACCTCAGAGAAGCTAGCATCAACATTGCATTTGAAGTAACCTGAGCTAGGTGGAGTCCACTTGTCTTGGCGTTCCTGTTCAACATGCATGCTGAATGGGACTCAAGAAATTTTGCATTTACCTAATCCCCCAGAAAGGATGTTACTAGTTCGAAAATTTGAGAAGGCGCTGCAAGACTTTGTTCCCAAAGAGCTTCATTGCGGCTGTGCCAAATGCTCCACATAGTTGCCGCAAAAATGCTCCTCAAGTCCGGACTTAACGCAGTCAGGAGAGAAAAGGCCATCTCTTTGAATGATGTTGATTCCAAGAGCGGAGAAATGTGAACCCACAAATTCTGGAAAGACCAACAAGCAATGCTATTGTTACATGTGAACATAAGATGCCAAAGATCTTCAATTTCATATTCACAAACTGCACACAAGCTGGAGCAAGAAACTCCTTTATTCCGTAGCATGGACCAAGTTGGTAGACAACCTCTACAAGTTCGCAAAAGAAAGATCTTGATCCTTGGAGAGACCTTTAAATTCCAAATAAGAAGTCAATCACCTGATTCTTGAAGATGAGAAGTATCAATGAAATTAGTCATAGCTAAATGATAAGCAGACCTGACAGTAAACATACCTAATGAGCTACACCTCCAAATAAATTTATCTTCCAGCACCAAAATATTAAGGGGTTTAAATAATTTTATTTGCAACATCAGGAGAAAAAGTGGCTTCCACTAAAGGAACATTGGAAGCTTTAAAATTAGGAAACCAAAGATCTCTAACACAGGAGCCATGAAAATTCAGGTTAATGAGATCTTGGGTTGATAAAGTCTGTCCATTACTCATCAAAGGACTATCAAAAAGGGGAATATTGTCCCCTCCTCCTATACGCCACCTTATACCCTCCTTAATCAAATTCCTAGTCATCCAAATACTCCTCCAAGCATATGAAGGATTATGACCAATATTAGCATCCAGAAAATTCCCTTGTGAAAAATATTTGGCTTTGAAAATTCTAGACACAAGAGCATCAGGTTGCACAATAAGTTTCCACTCTTGCTAGGCCAACATAGCTAAATTAAGACATGCATGTTATAGAAACCCATTCCACCATATTTCTTTACATAGATAATTTATCCCAAGAGAGCCATCTTATCCCTTTAGCTTCACTATTATTGTAGCCCAACCAAAAAGAATCAAACATTTTTTGGATTCCATCAGCTAAAGAATGAGGAATAAGATACATACCCATACAATATGAAGGGATAGCTTGGGCAACTAATTTAATGAGTATTTATTTAGTCATAGACAAAGTCTTTCCTTTCCAAGAGCTAATTTTCTTCCAAATGTGATCTTTAATATAGTGGGAAACATCCCTTTTATTCATGCCAATCATAGAGAGAAGACCAAGATATTTGCCAACTCCAAAACCCTCCTACACTCCCATAATATTCGATAAAGTTAGCTGTAACACCCCAATTTTTATCACTTTCTTATATCTGTATATATATATTTAAATGTGGGTATTTTATCTGAGAACTAGAAAATAATTTTGGTTAAAACAAAATCAATTCTAAATCATATTTAATAGAACGAAGTTCCAGTTAAATTTTTGGGTTGAAACTCAGACGAAAATCGGTCTGTGTTTTCCCTGTCAGTATGAATTTACTGATCAGAGAGCCTAATTTTGACTTGTGAACGAAAAAATTAACAACTTTTACTCTGATCCCAAGTGATATGAGTTATTTCGAAATTTTTTCGAAATAATTAGTGAAAACACGTAGAGGAAGTTTGAGACGGGTAAATAACAGAATGAGATTTAGTGCAAAAATAATGTGGAACAGGAATGATAAAAGTGATTGATGTGACTCATGAAAATTGATCACATCATAACTTTTTATCTATAATTACACTTAGATATATATTATTATATTACCAAAACTCATTATTTACACCTAATCTAAACAAACAAGTCACTAAAATATCTAAACCAACCCCCCCCCCCCCCCCCCCCCCCTAAAGACCCTTTAGCCGGCGCCCCTTCCCCCCCTCTCACACTCTCACTTTTCTCTTTTCTTCTTGCCCAAAAACTTAGCCTTCAAGTTAATCTTTTGAGAGCTAAACTTTGTGCAAGAAACTCATCCAAGATTCATCAAGTAGTCAACACATCCAACTTTCCTCCATTTACGGTAATAACAAGATCTTGCTCTCCTCTTATTATTTTCCTTACAATCATATTACCCATTATCATGAACTTGATTTAGTTGAAAACCCATTTGCTATTTTCATGGTCTTGAGTTATTGTTGCTTCAAACATATTACACTAAACCCATCTCATGATCCTATGGTCTTTGTTAATGTTGTTTTAGTTGTTTGAGCAAAATGAAAAAAAACCCAAACCCTCTTCCCCCAATGAAGGGACGAAACTGAGTTTGAGAGAGGATGAGTGATTTTGCTTCATTTTTCCAATTCTAATACTTGTTTCGAGCTCCCTAGGACCTATATGATCAAGCTCTAAGAGCTTAAGGTCAACAAAAATCTCTAGCCGAATTTCCAAGGAGTGGAGTGGCCGAAATTGATATGTAGGAGGATTACTAGTATTTTTCAAATTTTAACTTGTAATCAATTGGTTTGTGAAGGATTAACTGAGTAACTAGTTACTAAGGCGGTACTGAAGGAAACTGAAGCTCGTTTGACTCTTTCCAAGGCAAGAAACTTGATATCTGAGGTAAAGGGAGTAAGCCTGAGGAGTTCCTTGTATTTATATATTTAATATTTTAAACTTTTCATGAGGTTTTATAATATATTGACTGATTGTGGGAATGTCTGTTTATATGTATATATGTCTTATATGATATGATATATATATATATATATATATATATATAGTCATGATGCTGAGACATTGGACTTGATGAATATGTATATGTATGTGATTATCTGTGTTGTTGAATTGTGAGACTGGTTGAAGCATGATATGAGTCATGGCTTACAAATGAAAACTATATTTTTATCAAAAATATACGAATACAGAAAGGTGGAAAACATGATTTTTGGTTTTCTTTGGAAAGAGAAAAAGGGAAAGGACCTAGATTACCGAGCTCTAAACCCGGGCTGGATTCGGATGGCCGAGGCGTCGGGCTGGATTCGGAGTGCCGGTAAAGCCGGGCTAGTGTTCCTACTACGAAGAGCCTAGAGTTCCGAGACGTCGGACTAGTGTTCGTTTAAGAAAAAGGTTTAAAAGTTTTTGAGAATGTCTTAAAAATTTTAACTTGGTGTTTAAAAAGATAAAGAGATATTTGAAATATGTTACGGGGTGAACTGACAAATTTGATAGTTACGGACCAAAGGCATGTTCTTGGGCCTTTGGGTCTTTAGGGACATTCGGGCTCGAACTCCACGAAATGCTCGGGGCTTTGCAACCTCTTGTCGTGGAAATCGATTACCCTGCACGAATGTACTCAATAAGGAACTATTCAAACATTATTTAGGTGAGATGCGATACCCTAGAACAATTGGGGATCGGACCCAAAAGAGGCCGACCCAACGCAAAACAATTGTGTTATAGGCATTATCGCGATCCTATCATGCTCGAAGAAGGGAAATTAGGATCTCCGGAGATTGTGTTAGAAAGTGGGTATTGAAGTGTTAACAGAAAACTTACAAATAAAGTCTTAAATCCGAACAATCTTGATGTGAATATGTTATATTTATATTAGTTGTTACTTTAGTATTTAGTGTTGTTTATAATGTTAAATATATGACTGCTATATTTAAACTCATATATTGGTAACTCACCTTTACATTGTTTTCCTCTGCTGTGGAAAATTTTATATTATGTGTTTAGATGGACCCTCTTCACCACATGGCTCATTCGGGCTTCCTAGCCCACACCTTTGAGTTCAGAGATGAGGCTGGCGCTTGGGTAATTCACCCCGGAGCCCGAAGCACTACTTATACGGGGCCACTGTTAACTACTAAGGGAGTAGAGGATAGGATTGATTCATGTACTTAGAGTGTGAAGACTGTGGAAGTACCACTACCACCCATCTGGCAGTTGCTGCGACATCTGGTTGAGATAGGGAATACATATCACCAACCATCACCACTGCAGGTTATTCCTGGAGGAGCACCCGCATCACCACCACATGTTCCTGTAGTTATCTATGGAGGAGAGGAGGACGACGAGGATATTATGGTTGCTGATCAACTCCCCGAGGCTGATCCCATAGAGGAGGATCCCATTGAGGAGGATTCTACTGAGGCAGAGGAAGAGGTGCCTGATTATCATCCTCTGGAAGAGGAGATGGATCCAGTGGTGGTTGGGGCTGTAGGTGTAGTGTCTCCTGACCCATCAGATCCAGGGGATGACCATGGAGGTCTCCCTAATGGACACCTTTAGATGTCTAGCACAAGTTTGTTGATAGTTCTCTTTTTGGGTAGTGTTAACTTCACAGGGTTTACATATTCGGCTATTGAGAGCCAAGTTTTTTTGTATTAGTGGTATTCTCTGCCGAACCCTTGTTTTGTATATCATATGTCTGTATGTATGACTGATATCTGTATATGTTCCTAACCTACGGTAGAACTCTGATACAATAACTCCTGGTTATATGGGTCTGGATAGAAATGATGCATAGTTAGGTATATATATGTTATGGCTCGGAGAGCCTTTCTTTCGAATGAAAAATATAAATGTCTAGTAGGTGTTATCGTTGGGAATGTTGAAATTACAGAGGAGACTCTGTCAAATTTTTTTTATGCCCGATATTTTTAAGTAATTTCCGAAAGTAACCAGCAATAAAGAAAAATAACAGAGAAAATTTATGTAATACTGAGGAAGGTGTTACATCAGTGGTATCAGAGCTGGTCGAGTCTTTCGGGAATCCTTGGGAATAGGTCTGTTATGTCTAAGTTGTGTAATCTCTGACTAAGACCTGTTTGAAATTACTTCTTGGAGTAATATGTGTTGTTAAGTGAGAGTATATCTCAATTTTGAGTTGAGATTTAACTGACTGCATCTTGTAGGTTAGTATGGAAATCGAAGGTGGAGGTAGACGTGGTCGAGGACGTGGTCGTGGCCATGGGGGAGGCCGTAGAGGTGGTCGGATAGCTGGACAAGTTGATTTTGAGGAACATTACGAGGATGTTGATGGACCTGACTATGCGGCTCAAGCGATGGCGGGTATTGCTGCTGCTATTGCCCTTCAACTGCTGCAATGAATGCTCAGACTCAAGTCGCTGCTGAAGGAAAGGGACTGACGACTTTCAGACGAACCCACCTCAATTTCATGGAGAGACTAATCCTGACAAGGCGGACCTATGGATAGAAGAAATCGAGAAAATTTTTGAGTTAATTCATACTCAGGAAGACGACAAGGTTCCATATGCTACTTTCTTGTTGTTGGGTGATGCTGAATACTGGTGGAAGGGAACCAGACAGTTGTTAGCTGTAGATCATCAGAAAATCACTTGGAATGTCTTTCGTGAGGCCTTTCTGGAAAAATATTTTCCTCAAAGTGCCAGAATTGAGAAGGAACAAGAGTTCCTAAGCCTGAAACAGATGTCTCGATCTGTTGGGGAGTATGCTGCAAGGTTCGAGTCGCTTGCCAAATACTTCCGATTCTTTCAAGCTCAACCCAATGAAAGCTGGAAATGTGAAAGATTTGAAAGCAGGGCTGAGGTTTGAAATCAAGGAGTCTATTTTGCCATTACAAATAAGGAATTTTCAAGCTTTGGTGGAGATGAGTCGGAAGATTGAACAGATGAGGAAGGAGAAGTATAGCCAAGGGAATGTCAGAGGACCAGCCAGATCTAAGAATCAATTCCAAGATCAACGTGGGAAGCAAGCTCAGAGGAAGCCATATTCCAGACCACCCGGAAATAACCAAAATCAGCAGTCGTACCATCCAGTTGCTAATGCATCTGGGAGTGGGAGCCAGAGATATCAAGGCCAAGGCAATCTTCAGAAATGCTACAAGTGTGGGAGAACCAATCATACTACCAATGACTGTATTGAAGGGAATGCAATGCTTCAACTGTGGACAGATAGGACACATATCCAGAGATTGTAAAACTCATAAGTCTGCACCAATTTCTAACAACTCTCAGACCAATAAACCACAGGCTAAGGGAAGGGTTTATACCATGAGTGGAACTGAGGCTTCACAATCTGATGATTTGATACAAGGTAATTGTGACATAGCGGGTAATCTTTTAACTATACTATTTGATTCGGGTGCAACGCACTCTTTTATTTCGATGGATAGTGTGAGACATTTAGGATTGCCTATTTCTTCCATGTCATATAATTTAATTGTTTCAACTCCTACTGCTGAACGTGTTATTGTGAACTCAATTTGTCTAAACTGTCCTATTATCATTCGGGATAGACATTTTCTTGTGAATCTGATATGCTTGCCTTTAATACAGTTAAATGTAATTTTAGGCATGGATTGGTTATCTTGCAACCATATCCTTTTAGACTGTGCTCAGAAAACTTTAGTTTTTCCTGATCCTGAGATTTCTGGATTTTTATCTACCAACCAAGTAAGAACTTCTTCGAAAGAAGAAGATCAGGGATGTTTGTTTTTATCTAGCTTAGAAGTCAAGGGGGAACTTGATGTGAGTGCAATGCTTGTAGTAAAGGAGTTTCCTGATGTTTTTTCCGAACCATGTTCCGGGTTTGCCACCAACTCGAGATATCGAATTCTCACTACAAGAATAATGCAAATTTGCGACGGCATTTTTGCGAGGGCCTCATGGCCGTCGCTAATTTTTGAATTACCGACGGCTTCGGCCGTCACAAAATGCAAATGAGACTACCGACGGCCGAGCCGTCGCAAATCCGTCGCTACAGTGAGCCCGAAATTCAGGCGCCATTTTTTCCCTCCTTTTTTGCGACGGCCAAGCAGTTTTGCGACGGCCAAACTGGTTTGTGACGGCCGTTTTGTGACGGCCTGTGTGTTTTGCGACGGCCATGGATTTAGCGACGGCCTAGGCCCTCACAAAGGCTAAAAAGCCGTCGCTAATTTGGTTCATCAGATCTGAAACGATCTTCTCCTCCCCCATTCTCATTTCAGACGCAATTCCTCCATTTTCCTCTGTTCACGCAGCTCCCCAACGGCCACAACTCCGGCGCCGCCACCATCGACCCCAGGCACCGCCTGCCGCGCCTCCCGCTCGCACCCACTGCGCCTCCTGTTCTGTTTTTTTGCATTTCGTGCGCAGCTCCGTCCCAGCCTTCGCCCCCATTTCCGGTAAGTCTCTCTTGTCCACTCTCATTTTCTTTATCAGTTACCTCAAAGCACCCAACTGTTACACACACTCAAACTGAATCTAAAACGAAGTGATCTAGATTTGGTGTTTAGTGGTTCTTTGCAATGCATGCTGTAAGGGCCCTAACACAGCGTTTGTGCGTGTGTAATATAGGGATTTTGCAGTTTTATATCAGTTTTGTGGTCTTTTTTATGGTGATTTATGTTGTTGTTATGGGGTTTATTGTAACATCCTAAAATTTCAATATTAGTATTTTTAATAAAAAAAAAAGATTAAGATAGTATGAGTTGTAGTGTAGCAGTATGGTAGTATAAGAATGTATTGAGTTTGCATAGAAATAATAAAAGAAAAGATTCAAAGTTGGAATTTAAAAAATAAAACAATAAAAATAAATAGATAAAGAAATAAATAAAGGGTCCCACATGGAATTTGGCATTTAGCCAAATATTGCAAATCAACGTGAGTTGCTGTTGAAGGAAGAATTCAATTGAATTCTTTGAAATAGAGAAGTGGTGCCCCAAAATAATATAAAATGTTTTTTAAAAAAGAAGAGAAAGAATAAATAGTCATGCTTCACGTACATACCTGTAGGCCTAAGTAAAATTAATAGAAACAATGGCACATCAGGCCCGTGTGGTTACCTATTAGAAATTGGCCATACACATAGTTAACAAACAAGTAAGAAAAGGGTTTTTGTGAGAGCATCACCCAGCCTCACGTAAAACTAGGAGGGGAGTAGTGCCGCCAGCAAGAAATTGAAAAGAGCAAGGATTGTGCCGTAGGGGAAGCAACGTCAGTATGCCCAGCTAGAAGAATAACGTTCTTGTATGATAGGAGGAGGATCTATTTTTGTCATAGATATTGCTTTAGAACTTTTTGGAGGTCTACCAGAAGTAAGTAAATATCTTTTTTCTTAAACTTCCATGGTATAGGATTTTAAAGGGTTTGATTATGAAATAAAGAGTAATTATTTGGGGCTTTGTCTTCAAAATAAAATTGATGTTTTATTGTTGATTAATTATTATGAAATTGAACATTCACATGTTGAGTGATATTAATGTTTGATATGCTTTTTGTGATATGTGATGCCTTAGTGTCGTTTGATATGAACTTGATGAATAATAATGCATGTTACATGATATTATGTATTGAGGTTATTTTGGAATGCCTATGAGTTGTTTTTGACATGAGTTATATCATTGAGATTAATGCATGAGGTCATATGTCATGTCCTAGGGTCATGACATATGCCCAAAATATGATTTGGATATAATGGTTAGAACTATTACTTTATTTTATTATTTTGAATATACGACATACTTTCAGACTTAAATTTATTGTGAAAAGTTTTATGGCTCGACTATTTAATTTAAATGATTTAAAGGTTTTCATAGAAAAATTAATTTGGGTTACTAATGTAACGAAAGGCGTTACATTTATCATTAGCTGTGGGTTGGGCTGTTTATCATTTGTTGTTATGGAGTTTTTTAGTATCTGCATCTTTGAGGTAAGGGCCCTAATAAGTTATTTTTATCTCAGAAAAGTAATAGCATCAACTTTCTAGTTGCATTTTTCACTTAAAATTGTGATTTTTTTATTTGTTGGGGTCTTGATCTTGTTTAGTCTGATGTTGATTTTTTTTAATGCAGTTTCATTAAGGACAAAACTTAAATAAATTAGTTCAATTTTGTAAATTTTTTATTTCTGTTTTAACAATTTTTTATTTTTGTAATTGTTTTCATGTTGCAGAATCATTTGTGATTCCTCCACTATCACATTCTTGTTTTTCCTCCTCCACCACCGTGTGCACCACCACTGCTGGAGGTAAATGTGTGCCTTTTTTTTTTTGTTAATTCATATATGTGATTTTTGTTGTGCTAGAGAGTTGTATAAATAGAGATTTGTAATTGATCTTTTGTTAATTCATGTGATCGTTAAGATAATTATTAGTAGGTGATTATTAGTAGTTGTATATATGACTATGTTAAGTAATTAATCTTGGTGTAATCTATATGTTGTGTTTGTTGTAAATGAAATGTAGCAACTTTAAGCAGAGTGTGGACATAAATTTAGCATTGAAATAATGTTGTCAAAAATTGCAAATGAAGCAATATTATAAGACGTTTAAATGGTTTAATTTATTTATTTTTAATTATTTTAGTTTAACAAAAAAAATTGGTCATAGGGGCGAATCTACTAAACAAAACGCGTTGACATAGAAAAAAGTCTCAGGAGTCTGTGGAGATGGTCGAGATGCGGCAAAGACTGGCAACTCAGGAGGCGATCAATCGACAGATTATGGAACAGCTAAATATGATGGCAGCTACACAGAGAGAGCTGATGATGCGTTTTGGAGCCAGCACCTATCAGCCACAGTCGCAGCAGGACCAGCACCTTCACAGCACCCCTCAGCCGCAGCAGCCGTCGTCCCAGCCACCTTCGTCCCAACCTGAGGGTCATCAGCAGATCGATGATGAGGAGGGTCGATCCTTTACAGACTTGTTGAGGGGTTATAGAGAGGATTATTAGATTCTCTGTGGTTATTTTGTATGATGTACGCACTTTGTCAAAACAATTATTAGTTTCTTTATAATGTACGTACACTTTGTTAAAAGAATTTGGTTTTTTAAGTTTCGTTAATGATTTCATTTATCGTTTAAATTATTATTCATTTATTATCATTTAGAATTATTATTTATTTATATTAGTAGAAAATTATAATTAAGAAAAAGTTTATATTAATTATGAATTTTATATTAAATAATTGATTAAAAGTAATTCATATTTATAATAATAAAAAATTAATTATTTAATCTGGCGATTTGCGACGGCCTGGCCGTCGCTAATTTCAGTGATTTGCGACGGCCTAGCCGTCGCTAAATTTTTGATATTTGAGACGGCCTGGCCGTCGCTAATGTTAGTTTTTTGCGACGGCCTAGCCTTCGCAAATCAGCAGAATTTAGCGACGGCTAGGCCGTCGCAAAGCTTTTGCGACGACCCTATATGCGACGGATTTTCGGCCGTCGCAAAGCCGTCACAAACAATAATTTTGCGACGGATTTTGAGTTTTGTGACGGCCTTTGGCCCTCGCTAAAACCATATTTTCTTGTAGTGTCTCCTTCGGCTTAGTTCCAGGAACCGATCCAATTTCTATTGCTCCATACCGAATGTCACCGAAGGAACTTGAGGAATTGAAAGCTCAACTGGAGGATATTTTATCAAAACAATTCATACGACCAAGTGTATCCCCGTGGGGAGCACCAGTGTTGCTAGTTAGGAACAAAGACGGAGGTTCGAGACTCTGCGTCGACTTCCGACAACTCAACAAGGTGACAATCAAGAACAAATACCCTTTGCCATGCATTGATGATATGATGGATCAATTGAGAGGATCCGTGGTATTTTCAAAGATTGATCTAAGGACGGGTTATCATCAGATAAGGGTGAAGACAGAAGATATACCCAAGACCGCGTTCAAAACTCGTTATGGACATTATGAGTAACTCGTAATGCCTTTTGGAGTTACGAATGCACCTGCTATTTTTATGGACTACATGAATCGGACTTTTCGTCCGTTTCTTGATAAGTTCGTCGTAGTGTTCATTGATGATATTCTTATTTACTCAAAGAGTTATGAAGAACATGAAGAACATTTGCGACAAGTTTTACAAATCCTCCATGAGAAAGTTTTGTATGCAAAACTTTCCAAATGTGATTTTTGGCTCGAAGAAGTAAAATTCCTAGGTCACGTGATTACTAAAGAAGGAATTGCAGTAGATCCTGTGAAAGTGGAAGCTGTACTTTTTTGGGAAAGACCAAAGACGGTGACGGAAATTCGAAGTTTTGTTGGATTAGCAGGCTATTATCGAAGGTTTATTGAAGGATTTTCAAGGATAGTAGGCCCTTTAACACAACTCACAAAGAAAGACGAACCTTTTGTATGGACTGAGAAGTGCGAGGAAAGCTTTCAAAGAATAAAAGAGTGACTAACAACTTCGCCGGTATTAATACTTCCTGAACCGGATGAACCCTATGAAGTATATTGTGATGCTTCACATCAAGGTTTAGGCTATGTATTGATGCAACATCGAAATGTTGTAGCGTATGCGTCATGTCAATTGAAGACTCATGAGAGGAATTATCCGACGCATGATTTGGAGTTAGCCGCTGTGGTCTTTGCACTAAAAATGTGGAGACACCATCTCTATGGAGCAAAGTTTGATGTTTTTAGCGACCACAAGAGTTTGAAGTACCCGTTTGACCAAAAGGAGCTCAACATGAGGCAGAGACGGTGGATGGAGTTCCTAAAAGATTATGACTTCACGTTGCAGTACCATCCAGGAAAAGCAAACGTGGTAGCAGATGCACTGGGTCGAAAGGCCATTCATATTTCAAATATGATGGTGAAAGAACTCGAATTAATTGAGAAATTCCGAGATCTCAACTTGGTTGTGGAAGTAAGGCGAGATAAGATCAGTGTATGGATGATAAAGATTTCAAGTGGATTAATAGAAGAAATAAGAGAACAACAAGCTGTGGATGCTTTTATCCAGGAGAAGAAAGACTTGATGGAAAAAGGGAAAGCTATCGAGTTCAGCTTAGGATCGGATCAAATTTTGAGATGCAAAGGAAGGATCTGTGTGCCAGACAATCCAGAGATGAAGAAAATGATTCTGGAAGAATCACACAAGAGTAAACTGAGTATTCACCCCGGATCAACGAAGATGTATCAAGATTTGAAACAAAGATTTTGGTGGCCAGGCATGAAAAAGCAAGTAGCTGAATATGTAGCGTCGTGTCTGACTTGTCAGAAAGCAAAAGTAGAACATCAAAGACCTGGAGGAATGCTTACGTCATTAGATGTACCGGAATGGAAGTGGAGTGTATCAATGGATTTTGTCGTAAGTTTACCCAAAACTTCCAAAGGATTTGACTCGATTTGGGTAATCGTAGACAGGTTAACGAAATCAGCCCATTTCTTGCCTGTCAAGACAAATTACACTGTGGAGAAGTTGACTGATGTTTACATCAAGGAAATAATTAGACTGCATGGAGTGCCTTCGAGTATCGTTTCAGACAGAGATCCAAAGTTCACTTCACGTTTCTGGGGAAGTTTGCAACAAGCGTTAGGAACCAGATTGCGTTTAAGCTCAGCATATCATCCTCAAACAGATGGACAAACCAAGAGGACAATCCAATCACTAGAAGACTTGTTGAGGGCATGTGTTTTAAATCATCGTGGAAGCTGGGATGATCTCTTGCCACTAATCGAATTTATGTACCACAACAGCTTTCATGCAAGTATAGGGATGGCTCCCTATGAGGCTTTATATGGACGAAAGTGTCAGACACCGTTGTGTTGGTACCAAGATGGAGAAAGCGTAATTCTTGGTCCCAAAATCATGCAACAAACGACGGAGAAAGTTAAGCAAATCCGTGAATGGATGAAAGCAACTCAAAGAAGGGAGAAGAGTTACTCAGATCGAAGAAGACGACCCCTCAAATTTCAAGAAGGTGAACACGTATTCCTGAGAGTCACACCCACGATTGGGGTAGGTAGAGTCCTAAAGTCCAGAAAACTCACTCCAAAATTCATTGGACCTTACCAAATTCTTCGCCGTATTGGTCCAGTAGCTTATCAAATTGCTTTACCCCCTTTTCTTTCAAACATTCATGATGTATTCCATGTCTCACAACTTAGGAAATATGTTCCTGATCCATCGCATATAATCGAACCCGATAAAGTACAATTAAAAGAAAACTTGTCTTATGATACATCACCTGTACGAATCGGAGATAGGATGCTTTAGCAACTCGGGGGTAAACAAATCTTTTTAGTCAAAGTTATTTGGAATGATACAACTGGAGAAGCAACTTGGGAGACTGAAAACAAGATGAAATCACAATATCCTGAACTTTTTTCAGGTACGTAATTTAGAGGACGATTTTTTTTTTCGAGGGGTAGTAATGTAACACCCCAATTTTTATCACTTTCTTATATCTGTAGATATATTTAAATGTGGGTATTTTATCTGAGACCTAGAAAATAATTTTGGCTAAAACAAAATCAATTCTAAATCATATTTAATAGAATGAAGTTTCAGTTAAATTTTTGGGTTGAAACTCAGACGAAAACCGGTCTGTGTTTTCCCTGTCAGTAAGAATTTACTGATCAGAGAGCCTAATTTTGACTTGTGAACGAAATTTTTTCGAATTAATTAGTGAAAACGCGTAGAGGAAGTTTGAGACGGGTAAATAACAGAACGAGATGTAGTGCAAAAATAATGTGGAACAGAAATGATAAAAGTGGTTGATGTGACTCATGAAAATTGATCACATCATAACTTTTTATCTATAATTACACTCAAGACCATGCAAGTCACTAAAATATCTAAACCAACCCCCCCCAAAGACCCTGTACCCAGCGCCCTTTCCCTCCTCTCACACTCTCACTTTTCTCTTTTCTTCGTGCCAAAAACTTAGCCTTCAAGTTAATCTTTTGAGAGCTAAACTTTGTGCAAGAAACTCATCCAAGATTCATCAAGTGGTCAACACATCCAACTTTCCTCCATTTACGGTAATAACAAGATCTTGCTCTCCTCTTATTATTTTCCTTACAATCATATTACCCATTATCATGAACTTGATTTAGTTGAAAACCCATTTTGCTATTTTCATGGTCTTGAGTTATTGTTGCTTCAAACATATTAAACTAAACCCATCTCATGATCTTATGGTCTTTGTTAATGTTGCTTTAGTTGTTTGAGCAAAATGAAAAAAATCCAAACCCTCTTCCCCCAATGAAGGGACGAAACTGAGTTTGAGAGAGGATGAGTGATTTTGCTTCATTGTTCCAATTCTAATACTTGTTTTGAGCTCCCTAGGACCTATATGATCAAGCTCTAAGAGCTTAAGGTCAACAAAAATCTCTAGCCGAATTTCCTAGGAGTGGCCGAAATTGATATGTAGGAGGATTACTAGGATTTTTCAAATTTTAACTTGTAATCAATTGGTTTGTGAAGGATTAACTGAGTAACTAGTTACTAAGGCGGTACTGAAGGAAACTGAAGCTCGTTTGACTCTTTCCAAGGCAAGAAACTTGATTTCTGAGGTAAAGGGAGTAAGCCTGAGGAGTTCCTAGTATTTATATATTTAATATTTTAAACTGTTCATGAGGTTTTATAATATATTGACTGATTGTGGGAATGTCTGTTTATATGTATATATGTCTTATATGATATATATATATATATTTATATATATATATATATATATATATATATATATATATATATATATATATATATATATATATATATATATATATATATATATAGTCATGATGCTGAGACATCGGACTTGATGAATATGTATATGTATGTGATTATCTGTGTTGTTGAATTGTGAGACTGGTTGAAGCATGATATGAGTCATGGCTTACAAATGAAAACTATATTTTTATCAAAAATATACAAATACAGAAAGGTGGAAAACATGATTTTTGGTTTTCTTTGGAAAGAGAAAAAGGGAAAGGACCTAGATTACCGAGCTCTAAACCCGGGCTGGATTCGGATGGCCGGTAAAGCCGGGCTAGTGTTCCTACTACGAAGAACCTAGAGTTCCGAGACGTCGGACTAGTGTTCATTTAAGAAAAAGGTTTAAAAGTTTTTTAGAATGTCTTAAAAATTTTAACTTGGTGTTTAAAAAGATAAAGAGATATTTGAAATATGTTTCTGGTAGACATGCCGTCGAGCTACAGTTTCACACGGGGTGAACTGACAAATTTGATAGTTACGGACCAAAGGCATGTTCTTGGGCCTTTAGGTCTTTAGGGACATTCGGGCTCAAACTCCACGAAATGCTCGGGGCTTTGCAACCTCTTGTCGTGGAAATCGATTACCCTGCACGAATGTACTCAATAGGGAACTATTCAAACATTATTTAGGTGAGATGCGATACCCTAGAACAACTGGGGATCGGACCCAAAAGAGGCCGACCCAACGCAAAACAATTGTGTTATAGGTATTATCGCGATCCTATCATGCTCGAAGAAGGGAAATTAGGATCTCCAGAGATTGTGTTTTTAAGTGGGTATTGAAGTGCTAACAGAAAACTTACAAATAAAGTCTTAAATCTGAACAATCTTGATGTGAATATGTTATATTTATATTAGTTGTTACTTTAGTATTTAGTGTTGTTTATAATGTTAAATATATGACTGCTATATTTAAACTCATATATTGGTAACTCACCTTTACATTGTTTTCCTCTGCTGTGGAAAATTTTATATTATGTGTTTAGATGGACCCTCTTCACCACATGGCTCATTCGGGCTTCCTAGCCCACACCTTTGAGTTCAGAGATGAGGCTGGCGCTTGGGTAATTCACCCCGGAGCCCGAAGCACTACTTATACGGGGCCACTGTTAACTACTAAGGGAGCAGAGGATAGGATTGATTCATGTACTCAGAGTGTGAAGACTGTGGAAGTACCACTACCACCCATCTGGCAGTTGCTGCGATATCTGGTTGAGATAGGGAATACATATCACCAACCATCACCACTGCAGGTTATTCCTGGAGGAGCACCTGCATCACCACCACATGTTCCTGTAGTTATCTATGGAGGAGAGGAGGACGACGAGGATATTATGGTTGTTGATCAACTCCCCGAGACTGATCCCATAGAGGAGTATCCCATTGAGGAGGATTCTACTGAGGCAGAGGAAGAGGTGCCTGATTATCATCCTCTGGACGAGGAGATGGATCCAGTGGTGGTTGGGGCTGTAGGTGTAGTGTCTCCTGACCCATCAGATCCAGGGGATGACCATGGAGGTCTCCCTAATGGACACCTTTAGATGTCTAGCACAAGTTTGTTGATAGTTCTCTTTTTGGGTAGTGTTAACTTCACAGGGTTTACATATTCGGCTATTGAGAGCCAAGTTTTTTTGTATTAGTGATATTCTCTGCCGAACCCTTGTTTTGTATATCATATGTCTGTATGTATGACTGATATCTGTATATGTTCCTAACCTACGGTAGAACTCTGATACGATAACTCCTGGTTATATGGGTCTGGATAGAAATGATGCATAGTTATGTGTATATATATGTTATGGCTCGGAGAGCCTTTCTTTCGAATGAAAAATATAAATGTCTAGCAGGTGTTATCGTTGGGAATGTTGAAATTACAGAAGAGACTCTATCAAATTTTTTTTATGCCCGATATTTTTAAGTAATTTCCGAAAGTAACCAGCAATAAAGAAAAATAAGAGAGAAAATTTATGTAATACTGAGGAAGGTGTTACATCAGCCGAAGATGAGTAGGGATGTTACTACTAAAAATGAACTCAAACTTACTCATGTAAATAGCTTGCCCGGTGGTCAATTCATAGCTTTGCAAAATAGACTTAACATGTCTTACCTCATGCTCATTGGCCCACATAAAAAGAAAATTGTCATCTGCAAAGAGAAGATGAGTGATGATTGGAGCTCCCCTGCACAACTTAATACCATGAATATGCCCACTACATTCAGCATAGTTAATTAGAGAATACAAACCCTCAGTGCAGATAACATAAAGATAAGGTGAGAGAGGGTCACCCTGACGAAGACCACGACCAAGAACAACCTCACCCGCTTTATCATTATTCAATATAAAACAGAATAATGCACGGAGGAAACACACATCAACATCCATCTGACCCACTGCTTGTCAAAACCAATCTTTAGCATAATATCTCTGAGATAAGCCCAACTCACCCTGTTATAGGCTTTGCTAATATCTAATTTAAGAGTTGCATCTCCTTTCAAACCTTTCTTCTTGCATTTCAGAAAATGGATGAGCTCATTAGCAATGAGAGCATTATCCACTATAGAACGCCTGGTAACAAAAGCCGACTGCTCTTCTGATACACATTTATTAATAACCTTGGCCAACCTGTTAGCAAGAGTCTTGGAAAGAATTTTATAAATTACGTTACATAAAGAAATAGGACGAAGGTCCTTCATAGATGCTGGATTATCATATTTTGGAATAAGAGCTATATTTGTGTCATTAATATGCTCCAAAAAATAACCATCATTAAGCCACTTCCTGCAAGTCAGACTCACATCATTACCACATAAACTCCAGAAATGCTGATAAAAAGTTGCATCAAGTCCATCAGGGCCAGACGCCTTATCTAGGTGCATATCTAAAGTAGCTCTTTTAAATTCCTCATCAGAAAAATCAGCTAACAAAATAACATTATCATCACTACATAAACGCACCTGAACATGATTAATAACCTGAGACATTTCACTGCTAGTTGGGCCACAAAGAGGGATGAAAAATATTCCTCGGCAAGATTACATAGACCGGCCCGAGAGTTTACAATCACTCCATCATCATTAGCAAGGGACTCAATTGCATTAATCTTTCTCCTTGAAGAGGCTGAAGCATGGAAATATTTTATGTTAGAATCAACACCCTTCAACCAATGACCTTAGCTCTTTGTCTCCAATACACCTCTTCTTGAACCAGCAACTTCGCAAGTCTCCTTCTTAAGGCATTGAACTGATTAACTCCAGCCCTATCCCTCTTATGTCTAGACGCTTCCATTTTCTTCTTACAAGCAGTTATATCATTCCAAAAATTAGGACCAAGAGTGCGGCCCCAGTGCTCCAAATCTCTAGCATATCTACTCAGCTTTCCATAAACATCATCATTAGAATCAAAGGTCCAACTCCCTATAACAACATCCTCCAAACTATTCTCCATAAGCCAATGGTTTTCAAATTTAAAATGCTTCCTTTGGAAACCATGGTTATAGACAACAGAAGTATAGAGAAGAATGGGACCGTGACCAGGAATTGGGGCCATCAAATTCTGAAGTCTTGCCTCCGGAAATAAACTCCACCATGCTGGAGTCACCATAGCTATACCCAAATGCTCCTCCACCTGATTGATAGAACCTTTTTACCTCGGGACCAAATAAACTGGTAGCCCTCAAGAGGAATATCGGATAAATCACAATCAAGAACGATATTCCTAAAACCATCAATGAGCCACCGTGCCCTCTCAATCCTGCCACACTTCTCATCTCTAGCCAAGATATCATTAAAATCGCCAATGATGCACCAAGAAAGGTCAGAAAAACTCGCCAATGATCGAAGGAGATTCCAAGACTCATGTGTTCTTGAACTGTCTAGAAAACCCTAAAATCCTGTAAGTCTCCACTTGCCAATACCCTCTTCATTCACTTCTAGGTTGATGAAATTACGTGAGTAGCTAAGAACCTGAACATTCAGACAATCTATCCAAAGCATAGCAAGTCCCCCCACTCATACCTTCTCTATCAACACACAAACAGTTATCAAAACCCATCTTCATTTTTAACTCCTGAACTTTCCTCTCATGAACCAGAGTCTCACAAAGAAAAATGATATCTGGCTTATGAGTTCAGGTAAGGTCCTTCATAGCTGAAACTGCACGTAGATTACCCAGTCTGGGGCAGTACCAACTTAACACGATCATGGTTGTCGGTTGGCATGGAAACCAGGCCCAGCCGTTGAAAAATTCTCAATGTTGCTATTGTTGTCAAAAAAATTGGTTGGCCACTTCTAGAATTACCCACATGCACATGCATGTCATGGAGCGCACGCCTCCTTTTCCTCTCCTTGCTCATCAAAATTTTCAAAACTGTCTGTGACCCTGCTATTGAATGATTTTGATTTGCATTGAATTCCAAAAAACTAACACCTGCTTTCCTTATTCCTGCATTATATGCGCCAACCCCATTGCTGATATCCACATTAAAAGATCCCTGATTCGCCGCAATAGAATGATTGACTGATACCATAACAGTATTATCATGTGAGACCCCATGCACTCCCGTATTTTCGCGAGAATTATCGTTGTTTTGAACACCAACGTTAGCTTGCTGATTATTAGGGATATGGCTATCAGTATCATAAATGCTGGGATTTTTTGTCCCCTGCTTCCTAGCACCGCCACCCTCCTTCCTAAGCCATCGGTTAGCAACTCCTCCCACCTGAAGCCATTGAGCTGCTTTCAAAAAATTTCCCCGTTGTCTCTCACCCATGTCCTCCTGCAGCTCAAAAATTTTGTCACACAATCGATCTGAATGACCAACAATGCTACACAGAAAATAGAACAGACCTAGTCTCTTATACTTGAAAGAGACTATGACCCAATCTCCTTCCGCCTTCCTCACCCTCCTATCTTTCTTCAATGGTTTCTTGATATCAATTCTCAATCGCACCCTCATATAACTGTGCCATGGCCCATCATTGTTCTTCTCATCATACTCCAAGAACTCTCCTATGTAGTTACCCATGTTCCTTCTATCATCTTTGTAATGAATCCAAAAGGAAAATTGAAAATCTGCACCCACGTGTCTACTTAATCCAATGGATCCGCCAGCATATATATCATCACCTGGTTGGACCTTTGCTAAAGTTCAGCATATAATTATCAAAAAGCCAAGGTCCACCCTTAAACACCCTCTCCAAATCAAGCTTGTGAAAAAATTGGAACATAAATCTCCCTTGCTCTAATGGCTTGATAGTAACTCCTCTACCAGGTATCCAAATAGTTGACATCCTATCCTTCGAATATGAGTACGAATAGGTTTGTTTGTAAGGAATCTTCCTACCAAGCACCATTGCATCTCCACATTCACTGGCTGGTTACCCTCCATATTAAGGGTAAGATCATCACCCTCCTCCAACAACAATGGCCCCTCCATTCCCCTCTCCATAGATCTTATAAGAAAAAAGAAAAAAAAACTCTTAGAAAGAAAGAGAAGACCTAAAAGAGAGATCTTTTGCTAAGTCTCACACAAAGAACCTCAACAAAAGTGAGGAAGATCAAAAACCCTAGCTCTCAGAGAAAGCCTTGTTTGAAATGTTGATAGATTGTAGACTTTGTTACCGTGAGATAAAAATTTAAATTGCATGTGATTCTAGTGTTGATAGATTGCACGACTACTCTATAGTTAAAATTTAATATTCTCTCACACGCATATGATATTTGTCTAATTGATAGTAGTCTGGATTCAATAACTTTATCACAAGTATCTGGAATCTTAAGAGCCTACAGTGGGCTCTAACAAATTCCACTTCATTAACGCCAAAAGTTCATAATCTAATAGTTGGATCATACTAATTAGATAGTAGCAGCCATTCTTTATTATTTCTTAAAACACTTGGCTGCTTAGGCTGCACATGGCCAATGACATGCGAAATTATTATAATCTGCTCAAATCCATTGTCCATGCATGTTTCTCGCACCTTCCAGTGCCAAATGTTGTTGCTGTTAAAAATAAACAAAAAGAGATCAATTAAAAAAGTGTTGGTTTCATTCAATAGTTCATAAATATTTAAATGAGGATTAAATATACTTACTAATTTAGTAATTTCATTTATGAATGAATGAAAACCACATGTTAATTGGTATTATAAACAATTAACGAGTGCATAAATATAAACTAATAACTTGTCTAAACAATTAAGAGAAGCTTGTCTCGGAAGTACTTACAATTGAATAGAGAGAAGCTTGTCTCAGAAATACTTACAATTGAATAATAACTTGCTTATGCTCTGAATATTTATTATTTATTTTTTGAATCGACTGTTGTCAGATATTAATATTTTTTGAAATAAAGAGATTATCAAAATGAATATAACTCTTCCAATAAGGTATTTTTTTTATACACACACCCAAACATCAAACCATGGTCATCATGCTTAAGAAGGTTTTTTTTTTTTCCCTTGTAAAAATGAAGATTTTACTTTTGACTCTTTTATTTAAACAAACAAAATTTTAGATTTATAATTGACTTTTTTAAAAAATATATATATAAAAGTTGGGTTTAGAGATCATTTATAACATCATTATTTTCGTTTCTTTTCATCAAATCTCTCTTTGAAATATTTAAGTTTATTAATTTAGGTTAAAAAAAAAAACTAGATTTTCGTTTTCATTCTAATCCATTATATAATTAATTCATAACATTTCTATATAATATAAGCTTTAAATTAGTTAATAGTAATAACAACAAATAAAATTCACAATTTTTTTTTACTATTTATAAATAGTGACTAATAATATACACACACAGATACATAAACCATACATTTTTTATTTTATTTTATTTTATGCATATTAAGCTTGAATCATTTAATTATATAATCAAATTCAAATTCAAATACTTCACACAAATAGCCCAACTCATTTAAGTGCACTTTATATGTGTGCTAAAATTCAGCCATATTTAATTTTGTTTACATGCAGAACTTTCAATCAACAACTAAAATTACGGGTTGTTTACTCACAATACCTTGGGGCCAAAAAGAATTAAGCATATGCAATTTGCTAACAAATCCATATCATTTCATCAGCATGGCTTGTAAATTGTGTTTTATATATCTAAAACATGAATGAGAAAAATAGCGGGTACTTTAATTAATACAATATACATATATATACTTACCAGAAGGAAATTGAGTTCCCTATTTTCCTCCTCCAAAATCTTGCCCTGAGCAGTATCATTGGAATTACAAGAGTCAGTATTCTTTTTTTTATCAAACTCCAATGAGTTTGTTAAATACACTAATCTTATAAATCCAAGAAAAATACTACATACGTTTTTCATGAACATCCTGTGCACTTCCGTCTGTGGCATAAACAAAAAAGTCTATGAGGTCAAACTTGCTTAGGTTTGTCTAAAGAATATATTAAAGTTAATTATGATAAGTACAAAAAAAATTAAAATTGCCTTTTGTCACGGATTCCATCAAGGCCATTTGAAAGGGCATCCTCTAGGGCCATGAGCTCTTTGTAGTTCAGTGAGTTAATGTCCTCCCCCTTCAAGTGCCTGTAAAGCATGTAATATAAGAGAGATGGCTAGGGCAATAGTCCCTAGATTAAGGTGCAATGTCTGTATATACCTGAGCTCAATTTGCATGCTGTCATTCTCCTTTTTCACTCTATCAATTTCATTGCTAAGGTTCTGTGAATTTAACAACATTATTATAAATCCTACAACTATTTTGTAACCAAAAAATGAGGAGAGGAGGTAGAATCCTCAAAAGATGAACATTTTGCAGTAGATCTGCCTAAAAAGATAAACATTTTGCCAGTGAAGAAACATACAGTGCAATCAAGAGAGAGATCTATGGTTCCAGAAGATAGGAGAGACATTTATTAGATCTTTGTTCCTACTTCCTACAAACCCTTGTCATTTTCAGCTTTTGAAACTTTTGCAAAGAAAAGGAAGCAAGTGAAATATGTTTTTTTTACCAGATCCGTTCATATAATATATAGAAATGTCTTATTCTTATTGTTGTGCCTTTTCTTTGCAATAAAATATACAAGAATATATGTAATATAATACTCAGATATAGATGCAGGGAGAGTACATATTTTCCAAATGTAGATCTACTCAGAATTATTGGTTTCATGCTCATGAAACATATTTTTAGAAAAAGAACTATATATGCATGCCATTTTCCTTGACACAAATAAAGCAAAAACTACTAGATCTAGATCCTTTGAATTTCTTATTTAATTTATTTTTTTATACAATATTTTAAAACATGAAAACCTACCTCATGCTTGGCGTCCCAGAGCCTCTTCCCAGAGGCTTTATGGTATCTGGCCAGGATGTCAATCAACCTTCACCAACAAAAGGATCCAAACCCAGAAACAAAAACAAGTGAATTTTGCAGATTAAAATTTTTTTAAAAAAATTATTTTAATAATTTCCTGCACTTGAACATCTTCTTTAAGAAACAAACCAGCAAATAATCTAGAAAAACAAAAGTTTTGAAAGTAAATCAAAGATGAAAAAACTCATTATTATTACGTGGTGGAGGGGCTGATGTATTCATGCATCTTCCCAGAAGAACCAAAGATGATGAGGGAAACTTGAGCATCACATAGAACAGTGATTTCCTTTGCCTTCTTTAAGATCCCATTCTTCCTCTTTGAGTAGGTAACTTGCCTGTTGCTTGAGTTCTCAATCCTCTTTATCTCAATCTTACCCCTCCCCATAACTCTCACAATCTTCTTCTCCTCTATTTTTCTTTTTCCTCTCTCTCTCTGTGTTCTTAATTGCCTGTGAAATATGGAGAAGATAAAGAGGGTATAATAATATAGCTAGGTAGCAAGAAAAGTAATAGCGGAGCTTTCTATTATGGGCATGTGGATGAACAACTTTCTTAGTGGCACAGAAAGGAAGGGTTTGTTTAAGGGTTTGTGACAAAGCCAACTCAACTGCTTTTATTTGGCTTTGCAATTAAGTTTGGAACTTGTGATCCGTTTTCTTAACCCTTGGTTTCTTTATGTTCTCTCTGGGTCATTTTAAAGGGGTTTCTTCATTGCAAGTTAGAATTTGGATTTTTAGGGTGTGTGCTTATTATATACACGTAAAACAGATTAACTTGCACTGGTGTCTGTGATTAACTTTTCTAGGGTTTGCGTAACGGGCAACTAGATATGGAATCGCCGCTCAACCATCAAATCAGAAGAAATAAATTATTCCCATTCTGAGCATGGAATACAGCTCTTTAAAGTAATGCGTAAAAGAGCATAGGAAAAAACAATTAAAATGTTCCAACCACAATGGAAAAGAGAAGTATAGTGTCTCAATTGCTCATCCCATCAAACAGCACCTAAGATAAATGTTTTAAATTATGGTCGCGGTTGCTGTTACATTATGTTGTGGATATTATGGGAAAATACGATGGATGCGACTGTAATTATGGTTGTGATGTGGTTTCGACGACTTTCAAAATCAACACGTCGTGGCCCAGATTTCGGTTTCGGACTTAAATTTAAAAACCTTGGCCAAAGATATTATTAAGATATATTTGGAGTTTGGACAAGCACATGTGTTGGTGACTCCTGAGTGGAGCCTCTGATGTGAAAGGGCCGTACGTAAGTTGTGGGTTGGTATAAACTGCAAACCTCAAATCACTAGCTAGCTATGGCTCGAATATTGCATGACATGACAAACACTAGAGGAAGATCTTCATTCTTCCATGCTGAAATAAGGATATAATGTGTCATGAAGTAAATTCGGAGGCCCATGTATCCAACTAATAAAAAAAGTCCTATATATCAAGAACAAATTTTCTTTTATCCATTTTACCATTTTTATTTGGCAATTTTACTGATGAAATATTAGTATTTTCAACACTTGGATTGATGATGCTAATACGTTACTTGAAACTGGAACCTCTTCTCTTTTGATGATTGAACTTCTGCGCTGGTACTTTAAATATTATATTTATATGATTCCTCTACATAATTACAATACAAAACTTGTTAGATGTAAAATTATATATATGTAAATCAGGTCAATCTAAAAGTAATCAAGTCAATGTAAAATTACTGAATGATTGGGATGTAAATGGGTTCGAGTACTAATTGTACGTACTCACTTCTTTTAATGTTGTCTGCTCATAAATAAAAAAAATCATAAAACTTGTTAGATGGAAATTATGATGCTGTTAGATTGAAATTAACGGAAAAGGTAATGCTAACTTGACATAAATAAAAATTAAGAAAGCAAGTTGAATAATACAATGGATTAAAGTAGCTAGTATGTATTGTCAAATGTAAAAGGTTTTATGCCGACATTCATTAATATTTTGATATTTATGTTTTTATTTTAACAATAATTAAAATAGAGAAACAACATTAGTACTTATCATTGGATGTCAATGTTCAATAGTGTTATGGTTAATTCTTCACCATACCCCACCCCGCCCTGTTATATCCAAATTATATGCATCCTTGTTACGGTGCAGTGACCAGTCAAACCCGTTAAAAGAGGTTTTGATGAGATGTTAGGATGGAACTTCCAGGCTTCAGCCAACCAATGCTAATCCATACTTTATATGGTTCATACAATAGACTATCCTTTCTCTTGTTCCTTATCTTCGATCCCTTCAAGTTCAACCCTCGGAAAGCTGTTCATGTTAGAAAACCGGTATGTAGTTATGTACGGGAATTTTTTTTAAGGAGTCTAATTGTAGTGTTAAAAATATAATTAAAAATAAATGAGATAATGATATACTGTTCACACAACTAATATATATATATATATATATATATATATATATATGTTAGGTTTAAATAAGTTTTTGGTCCCTGCAAAATATACCAATTTTGGTTTTAGTCCCTACAAAATTTTTCCTTAGGATTTCGTCCCTATACTTTCAAAAAATTTGGAAATAGTCCCTACCATCATCTCTCTCCGTTAACAGCTGACGTGACAAACGGAATGCCACGTCGGCAGGGACCATTTTCAAAATTTTTGAAAATACAGGGACGAAATCCTAAGACAAAATTTACAGGAACTAAAACCAAAATTTGTGAACATTGCAGGGACCAAAAACTTATTTAAACAAAAAAAAAATCTATTTTCTAGCCAAACTTCAGAGCAGGTTGTATAGGGACAGGAAACTTCCAGATGAAGAGATTTGTCAATTTGTCAATCCAAAAAGTGGTTTGGATTGGTTTTCACTAGGAGATCCAAAATTCAATCCAATCCAATGTAAAAAAAAGCTGTTTTTTAGGTTTGGTTTTTGCGGTTTGAATCGGTTTGGATCGGTTGATGAACATCCCTATTTTCACTGTATATTCTAGCCAAATTTTACCAAGGTTAAAATTGTCAAGGTCCTTAATCTGGTATGGTTTTTAGTACTCAAGGGTACCGAGGTAATTTCCTTTTCCTGTCCGACTTGTTATGAAATTTGGCAAGAAAATAGAAACAAAATCATACATTATGGACCACATGGTTAAAATTGCTAAATTCCTTTATTTTGTTAGATATCTAGTACTCAGGGTACTGATGTAATTTCTTGTTCATATCCAACTTGCTCCAAAATTTGGCTACAAAATATAAAGAAATCATACATTAGAGCCACAAGTTTCAAATTGACAAATCTCTTCATCTGGAAGTTTCCTGTCCCTATACGACTTGCTCTGAAGTTTGGCTAGAATATATAATTTTTTTTGTTTAAATAAGTTTTTGATCCCTGCAAAGTTCACAAATTTTGGTTTTAGTCCTTATAAATTTTATCTTAGGATTTCGTCTCTGTATTTTCAAAAATTTTGGAAATGGTCCCTGCTGACGTGGCATTCTGTTTGCCACGTCAGCAATTAACGGAGAGAGATGACGGTAGGGACTATTTCCAAAAATTTTGAAAGTACAGGGACGAAATCCTAAGGAAAAATTTTGCAAGGACTAAAACCAAAATTACTGTATTTTGTAGGGACCAAAAACTTATTTAAACCTATATGTTATACATTAACCGATTGAGAATTGCTCCGAAAACTTGCAACAATTTCTATGAAAATTGTCAATACCATAATCTCTACTCTGTGCAGGCTAGGAGGGGCATGCAGGCATTGTACTCAAAGATATACAGTTGAGTATTGCAATTTACATACAAGTGTAGCTAGCCACCACAGTATGACCCGAGGATAAAGGAAATGCTTCCTGCTTCCTTTTTGCTGCAACAATTTCAATGTCTCAAAGCTGCATTGCATCTTACATATATTATCAGCTTAGATAATGAGGTTATCGTTCCCCTGGTAGTTTATATATGATTCTGTACTTATGGGGTAAGAGCTGGAAACATAGGCAGACCCAAAATGGGAAGGAATTGTATTGGGAGGGGTTCTAGTTATACCCAAATAAAGATCTTAGGACCAGACCAGCCACTTTCACTATTCACATTGTCCAGGATTAGAGCCTTCCGAGGTTTCATAATTTTGTATTATTTTCAAATGAAAATAACTATTTTGCTACAAACTTTTTCTTAGTATTTTGTTAGAAACATAACAGCTAGAATCAAAGACAACTTCCTGATAATTTAATTAATTCGTGATTGGTTTTGTGACTTTTTTCTTTTTGTCTTGGGCCTTGTGTTGTGAAATTGAGCCGGAGAAATCATTAAAAACGTAGCTAAAAGAAGACAGATAGTTAGCCATCGTGGATTGACCACTCTTCCCTTTTTACGAGAGCTGTTGGATATAGGGCTGGACAAAATTATGGATCTGACCCGAGACCGAGCAGTCCTACGGACTGTGAAAGCCCACAGGCCGTTTTTACCGGGTCGCAAGTTAGCGAGTTAAGGGATTCAAGTCCATGCAGTTAGTATCGGGTGGGTCCGGATCTGGGAAAATTAAATCTGCTTCCATCCGTACCCGATCGAACATATGTAAGTAAGTTAATTTTTTTTACTACGCGACGTCCTTTGATGTTTGAGACTTTGAAATCAGAAGCCTATGAGGGATATTATCCACTAATTCATTTTCAATTGTTGCATTCTGAGGAGTGAGGAGAACGTACCCTAGTTGCCCACTCTCACATTCTCTCCACACCAAGTTGCCGCCCCTCACGGCCTCCTCTCCTCCGATCCACACGCAAACTCCATCTCACCATAGCTTCCCTTTGTTACGGCGCCGCTTAACTTTGCATGCCTGGCGTCATCCCCAGAGACCCACTCAAGCACACAAAGACGACAACGACGACGCGTTCTCTTTCGCTTCCGGCCAAACCGAGACGACGTAAAAGAAGAAGAAGAAGAAGAAGAAGAAGAAGACGACGACGAAGAGGCCAATATCCGCCCAATGTGACGACGACGATGCCGACTCTGCCCAAGATGACTTCCTCTACGCCAGATCTGGGATACTGGAAGAACGACGAGGCCGAGATCAATCCAAACTGGAAGAAGCTGACTTCCTCTGCGCCAGATTTGAAACTTGAAGCTTTTGTATTTTGGTTTTTGTTTTTAGTTTCTGAATTTATCTCTGGTTGGTTTATGTTCTTGCAGTTTTTGTGATTTTTGTTTTGTTTTTGGTTTCTGGTTGAAGCTTCAAAATGTTCTTCTTCTTCTTTTCTTTTATGGTCCAAAACCGTGCAAACCCACCCGCAACTTGTCGTCCCGCCTAAATTGCCACCCGCCAAAAACAACGGCACAAATGGGCGGAAGTGGGCTACATATGATACTCTTATGTTTTGGTCGGATTTGGAATTTTGAGCCCGAATCCGACCGCTGTCCACCCCTAGTTGGTTCATCTTTTTCACTCTGCACATAAAATGGTTTTTATGTCTTGCTAACCAGTGTTTGGTTAAGGAATCTATTTATAGAAAGTTTTTATTGAAAATTACATGTTTTCAAATTTAAATGTGCTAAAGGCATCATTTCCAATAAGAGGTTTCTATCGTTGATTCCTTAATGTCCTTAGAGCACTGATTAGCATTTGTTTTTTTTTCCTTCCAAAAACTTGTTAATTTTATTTTAACACTCTTTATATTGGTATATAATATATTTGTTTTACTTTAAATCATGCTATATTTTAATATTCATTTACGATTATTGATATAGGGTATTTTTTATAGAGTATCACGTGATAGGTGTTAAAGAACAATTTTCTAAAATTTGCATGTTTTGCTTAAAAACTAGGCAAATGCTAACGAGTGCCTTAGGAGTATTATTTAAGGAATCTAAAAAAGTAAGTTTTTTTTTTATAGGAATTGGTGTAATCATTACATTCAGAAAAATATACTTAGTTTTTTTAATTAATAATTACTTTATTTGAATTTCTTAAATAATATCCTTAGCACATTCGTTAGCAGCAAGATCTTAAAAACTAAAGTCCCTTTGGTGTATCAAATTAGGTTTGCAATTAAGTTATGTAGTTGGAAATTAGATTGTTTGTATCAAATAATGCCCTTAGACCAACTCCAATAGTTATTCTTAATGTAGTTCTTAAGTATAAGAACTGGTTCTTATAAAAACTTCCATGACACGACATCCAGTGTTTAAAATGATTCTTCTCTAAGAACCAGTCTTGCCAAACAATATTTTTTAACACAGAATCAAATGAAAAAACTCAACAAAAAATACAAGGAAAATGAAAATGTAAATGAAATGAGCCTCTATGAATAGGGAGGGCGCCGATCTTTGGGGGAGAGGAGGGGAAGAGGAGATTCGCAGGAAGTAGAAGGGGTGGGTGACGGAGGAGGAGATGAAGTGAAAGAATGAAGTGGGGGAGAGGAGAGGAATGAGGCGAAGGGGCGGCATCGATGGGAGGGAGAATTGGACGGGGCAACGCCGATGAGAGGGTTTGGAGAGTGGGGAAGATGAAGACCCAAAGTTAAAGTGGACTCTCAAATGGGGAAAATGAAGAGTAGAGTCTCAAATTGGTCTATGCGGGAATGAAGCGAATGAGAATTGGGCAAAAAAAAAAACGAAAAATGGGACAAATGATAAAAAAAAACTAATGGAGTCAATTGTGGGACCCATTCAAGAACCCTAAATGACTTCTTCCATTGAAGTGAAAAAGAGGTTGGATTCTTATATCACATGTGACGTCTTTGAGCCCACAAAATGATAAATTAAAACCCAAATGTGATTCTTCCATTGCAATCGCTCTTAGAGCATCTTTTTGTGGGAGTTTCCTAGCGGTTCTTTAAGAATAAAATATTGTTACAAAATGCCACATGTGATTTTGGGTTCCTTAAATTTACAATGAGTTCCTTATCTAAGGAACCTTAAAATAGAGTTTCATAGCATTTAAATAATGTTTTTTTGCATTTGATAGTGTAAAAAAGGGAAAGATATTAAGGAACTTAGGTGGCGTTTGGTTACTGAAATGTTTTATTCCCAGACAAACTACATTCATTGGAATCACATTCTCAAGAATGCTTCTTTCTCACCTTAACACATTGGAATAGAGTTTTATCCAGTTTATAATTATCATTCACTGATTTTAGTCCCATTAATACTTTATAAAAAATTGTAACAAATATGGGAAACTTTTATTCTCATGCCAACATTCCTGGGAATATTTTAAAATCTTGTACCAAACGCTACCTTAGTATTAGAAACCTCTCATTAGAGTGAAAATTGAGTGGGTGTCATAAACTCCCATGGACCAACTTAAAAACTAAAAATAAATTTCTTAAAATTTTGCCATTGGAGATGCGACACACAAAAATAAGTTTGTTTTCATTTATTTGTTTAAGAGTGTGTTTGAGAAAGCTAGAAAAAAAATAATGCTGATAATCGATTTTTATATAATCGATTATTGTGATAATCAATTATAATCAGAATCTGTTTTTGTTTGAGTCTATATGCTGAAAAGTGATTTTAAGATAATTTATTTCGTTTGGGTGATGGAAAAAATCATTTTTATATAGTAAATTACGGAAAATGGTATGAATTTCTTTGTATAATTTAATAATATTTGTTTAGAAGTTAGTTTTGTAAGGATAAACAGGGAATAAAGTTTTGAGAATGAAAAATAATCAAATAACAACAATCTTAAGTTAAAACATACTAGATGGCATAAAACAATTTTTTTCCTCTAGAAAAAAGCTTTTTTAAAAAATAAGAACCTTACCAAAACATAACAAATTATTCCAAAAAACAATTTATAACACCAAAAACAGTTGAAATGAAAAAAATTTATATTTCCCAAATAAGCTCTGAAAGAAAAAAAAAAGTGAGAAATAAGAAAAACACTATGCCATGCTGGCGAGGTACCAAGTTTTCAAAAGGCTGTTATTTGGACAACCCAAATACCGGACAATCTTGACAACTCGCTACTGTAACACACTGTAGTTTTTGTTTTGTTTTTTTTCTCCAAATTTTGACTCTTTTTTTTTTTAAATAAAAATTTTATTTTCTCAAAAAGACCCATTAATCAGATAATGAACTGAATTCACCATATATTTATACTCGATTTAGTACTTAAAAAAAATGTTAGTACAAAAAAAATGCAAATTATTAATTATTTTAATTTCAAAATTTGAAAAAAAAAATGAATAGTATAATACTATAGTACCGCACAATATAGTATAACACTATACTGTTTAACTATACAGTTGTCCCGTATAGTTGTCAAACGTGGTTGGCTGAAAAAACATTTCTGGTTTTCAAAGTACTTGCGAGTTGCGCCTTCAGACAGAGCAGCACTCTACCCAATCTAATCCGCATACCAACAACAACCATCTTCTCCTCCTCCTCCCTCCTCCTCCTCCTAAAACCAAAGCTTCAACACTGTCTTCTCATCTATTTTCTCTCCGCTATTCTCACTCACACACTCAAACCTCAAAACCCATGACCACCACCTTCCTCCTCTCATCCCCACCATTACCTCATCTCTCTCGAAACTTCCCCACTTTCACTTCCTCCCTCAAACCCCCAATAACAATTCCATCCTTCAAGCTCAAACCCATTTTCAACCCTCCCAGAAAGAACCCCTTTTTGACCCGAAACGACGACGGCGACGGCGACGCCGCCTCCCCCGACGACTACGACATGGACGACGACGAAATGGAAGAGGTCGACAACAAGAAGGACTTCGACATCGAGTACGACCCCTTGGCGGCGGCCACCTCCGCTGCCGTGGCCTCCGGCGCGGACGAGGACATCGCCATGGTGCAGAGCAAGAGCTTCGTGTCGACTCAGGGTTGGGACTCGGACATGGTGGTGGATTACAGAATCAATGAAGAAGAGTTTCATAAGATTAGCTTGTTTGATTGTGATTTCTTCATAAGGAAGCCCCCTGATCCTGATAACGATGTCTATGATTTCAGGGAGGTTAGTACTTAATTAGTAGTAGTTGCATTGCAATTGAGTCTCGTATTTTGTTCAGCTTTTGATTTTTTAATTTGAATATATTTTTTTGTTGTGCTTTGTAGATGTATGTTACTCCTCCTGATACAGATGTTTATTCAATCCCCAAGGTTCTAGCTCCAATGCCTGACAAGGTACTTTTCTCCCGAAATTTTGATTCATTGTTTGTTTCATATGCTTATGTCATTAACATTGCCATGTAGCAATTTATTGAGTAAATTAGCAACTTAATCTGTGTAATTATTCTCCACTAGCCATGTAGTGGGCGTTTGAAAGAACTTAAGAGCATCACATACACGATGAGCAAGTGCTTAGAAAAGCTTGTGAAAATAACTTCGGCAAAATAGGTAGATTGGACCTTTACGTTTTCTTTTCCACATCGGTCCTATAAAATTTATTTTTTAAAATTGGTCTTATACTTTACGTTGCGTTTTCACGTTAGTCCTTTTCGTCAATTTCGACCTTACGGAGTCATAACAAAAGCCATGTGTCAGACTAACGTGATAGTAACATCAGGTCAAAACTGACGGCGTTAGGTCGAAATTGACAGAAATGACTAATGTGGAAATGAAACATAACGTGTAGGACCAATTTGAAAAAAAATAAAACTTATAGAACCGATGTGAAAAGTAAAAAAAAAATGCATAGGACCAATCTACCTATTTTACCAATAACTTATGACTTATTTCAATATGTTTGGCAGAGAAGCTTATGAAATAAGCTGAAAAGAGCTTATAGGAAGGTTATAAGCTCTAAACTGATAAGCACTTATTAAATAAGCGTTTAATTAAGTTGTTTGTCCAAAAGCACCCTTAGTCTTTGAATTTAATTGTGTGTATGAGTTGTACCTTAAATTTACTCAACTCCAACTTGTATCAACTCATGTTCGGGACTAAAGTCATAAACTAAAAGGTCTGAGTTTATTTGAGTTTTACAAAATTTAGGGACTAAGTCGTGCACTTAATTTAATTCAAGGATTGAACTGCAATTAGAGAATAATCTCAAGGACTAAGTTGTTAATTTATTTGCAATTTTATCACAAGTCCAGAGAAAAGCTTTTTATACGCTCATAGAGCTTTTCCATTGTTTTTTTCTAATCAATAAATGTTGCATTTAACTATTTGTATAATAGGATTAGGAATTCCTTTTTTCGCATTAGGGATCTGACTATCTTTCTTTTACTTCAATATATTCACTGCTTCTTTCTTACACTAAGAGATGGTGGAATACATAATTTACAATATATATTGATTATGCTTGGCAGTTTATGAAGCTGTGCAAATCATACTTAGAGAGATTTATTTCATCCAGTTTGTTTGCCTTCCCGATTAATGGTTACTTTCTTTTTGTCCAAATCTATAGTACATTAGATGCGCGCTAAGTGATTATGGAGCCTACAATGTGACTGAGCCACCTATTGATGCACCTCGAGATCCTCTATATAAAACCGAGAGGGAGATCCTGAAGGTATGAACAACTGGCTTTAAGTAATATGTGAATACTGTGCTGCTTGCAATTTTGTCTTTTAATTGGGTCTAGTCTAAGGCATTAATATCAAAACATATAAAAAGTTGTGATAAAAATGGTTACTTATTAAAGGAAGAGATGAAGAGTAAAGGTACAGCTACAAAGATTGCACACATTTAGTTTGTCTCAGGAAATACTTATGAACAATCCTCTCATTGGATTCAGTCAGGCAGTGAGCTTTACCACAATTGTAACTTCACACTTATAGTTATAGGTGATACCGTAATAGAAGGTGAGATGAGAGGAATTAGTCCAGCCATGTGCTGAGTTTGATTAGTTACCAAGAAAGTATCTTCTCTGGGGCCAGGGGTGTTCTGACTGATTAAATTGTATTTATGTATTTTGACATTGTTCATGATTATCACTCACTGAAAAAATGGAAATCAATAACTACTATTTTAAAGTAGGTTCAATTACTATGCAGATCTTGAACTATTTGGGAATTTCTAAATAGGTCCCTATATTTTAAAAATTTGTGATTGAGTCCCTAAACTTGTAAATAATTTGTAATTGAGTCACACGTTTGTATTTAGGTCCCTGAACTTGTAAATAATTTGCTAGGATGTCTCCCTCATCTAACTTCTTTTCTGTTACAGGTGTACTTAACAAAACACTACAAAAATCGGAGGCTGGGTGATCCGGAGTTTGTGCTAGACTTTGAGGAAATTTATGTTATTGATTCCAAAACTAAGTCAATTACCAGAGCCAAAGTTTTGGTAAAGAATTATTTGTTACTTCTCAGTTTTGGTTACTATTGGAAAATTTTCTACTGCTTGTTGCTATTGCTTGCTGCCTTCCATATTCATATTTTTTACCTTGGTTTTAGATTACTTTTATTGTTTTTTCTTTGTAAGAGCTAGATAATGGATTCAATCAATTCTTGTGGATTGCTTTAGAATCTGTTAAAAGACTGGAAAATACTATTAAATGCCATTTACAAGAAATAAAGAGCTCTGTTTTGAATTTATTGAATTCATGCCAAGTTCTAAGCCGGGTGGTTCTTTTCCTGAATAATGGCATGCCCCTTAGAAGTGCTACATATGCATAGATCTATGCCTAGAATTTAGCCCTAGACTACTAATATTAGCTCAGAATTCCTGTTTATAACCCACCTCTGTTTATTTCTCCTTATGAGTTAAGATGAATATATGCTTTTAAATGCAAATTTGTGTATTGGGCCTGTTGATTTTTATATGATTTCTCACACTGCAATAAACATGATAACTCCAGATGACTTTTCCAATTTTAGAGGCTAACTGTTATTTTATATACTCACTGTATGCAATTTAGATTTTTTGCAATTAGAAATTTTCCACCTCTACTCTAGTAGACAGTTTTTGAAGAATGTCTCTGAAAAAACTTATGGTTGTTTTAATTGTTTCTAGCCATGATCCTGCTTCTGATATGCATTTAACTATCTAAAGAAAAGAATAGAATTTCTACTAATAATCAATATACCTTGTGTAGGTAACAGCTCCTGGAGGAAGAAATAGAGATAGAAAGACCGACTTGCTTGTTATATCTGATCATGGGAACTCCTTCAAAATAATACATTCGGTGACTATTTCTTTACTGAATCAGTTGTTATTTATCTTTACATCACACCAGAGCTGATATGCCATTTTATGTGCAGAGTGAAAAAGATGATCCAACAACTGTCATAGAAAGGGAAGAGTGGGACAATACCAGACAAGAGATGGAGAGGCATCTTAGAAAGCTAAGAGACTTCAGCATTTCAAATTGGTTTTGATTAATGAGTGCTTGTATTCAAAGGCTGGCGTCATGATAGGGAGGTTGAGCATGAGCACATGTATGTATACCAGCAAATAGACTTAAAATCTAAGGGCGTGCTTGTTAGATGGGGTGATAGGGGGGAATTTGGATGATAGAGAAGGACGTGAAAATAGAAAGTTGTTCTTTCATTTGTAAAATATAAATACTATGTTTTTCACTAGTTGGTTATGGATTAAGTGGGAACTAGTGGGATTACTAAAATTACTAGATGAGAAAGTTTAGGAAACATTTTGTTACAAGATGCTTTATTCTTTGTTACAGGTTCAAGTTAGCCTTGTGGTAGTTTGCACAACTTGGTTCAACCCTACATTTAATGCGCCTTGCCCCTTCTACGTGGACCTCTCCTATAAGCTTCTTCATGCATAAAGAATAAAGGACATGAAAAACCCATCCCTGAAAACTTGATACTTCACCATAGCTTCAGTTCATTATGATATCAAAAGGCGTCCTAATGCTCCGCCTTCAACCCGTCTTAGAAGAATGGCTCTTGTTTCGCTAGTTCGCTATTCGGCCACCTGGCTCCGAGTCCTCTTTATAACCACCATTGTCACATTAAGGAATGTAGTGATAAGGAGGTTGAGGGTTCAAATCCTATCCACTAACAAAATATTAGTATTAACACATTAATATTTGCCTATAAAATAAAATAAAATAAAAAAGCACCATTGTCACATCTCAAATGCTTATGAGCCCTAATCGCTGTAAATAATATTGTTTCACCACTCTAACTTTGGTCTGAAACAATGATATATGTTTGTTCTTTCTTTTTTTAAAAATGTTCTACTTGATCCGATTAGTTCTTTATACGGATTTTTTTTTTTGAATTTTGTCATCAGCAATTAAAATTTAACTCTAGTCAAGTGAACACAGAGCATCTCAGAAGTGGGTTCACAATTCATATACAGTCTATTATATTCTACTTTATTCATCCACAATATCTATCTATCTATCTGGAGCCGCTACAGCTACATTTTCAACAATTTCTCAAATTCAAATTCACAAAATAAAACACATCTATACCTATAAGCAAAATTCTCAAAAATTGTGAATATATACTCTGCAGTTATGTTTGTCACAAATAATTAACAGCAGTTTTTAACAAATAATTTACAAAATTAGGAAACTTCTGATGGCTTGCCTCAAATCCTGAACAGTGTCGGCGGTGAAAGTGGTCGTAAGATCTTTATCTTTACTTGGGAAATACTCAGAGTCCCTCCAATTCAATTCCTTCCATTTTAGGGTCTGCCTATGTTTCCAGCTCTTACCACTCCAGGCCTATCCATATATATAGAATCATGACCCCATCATCTAGTCTAATCCATAAGATAGCTTTGAGACGTTGAAATTGTTGCATGAAATATGGAAGCAGGGAACATTTCCTTTACCCTCAGGTCATATTGTGGAGGCTACACTTGTAGTAGTCAACTGTCTTTGAGTACAATGACTGAACTCCTAGCCTGCATAGAGTAGACACTATAGAATAGAATAGACGGTGTTAGGCTATTCCCAATCTTCATAACATGAACAGTTTTCAGAAACTGACTTGAATGTTGGAACAGTTGAAGTGTGAAGTTTGAAGGGATACTAGAAAAGTGAAACGGCAAACTATTAGAGATGGCAATGGTAGGGTTTAGGCGGGGTACACTCGCGTTTGAAAAAAATTACCCGTACTCGTACCCATATTTGTGTGGGTAGCAACTTTAGTATCGTTATCAGTATTCTCTGGGTACCTAAATACCCGAACCTGCACCCGTTACCCACAGTTTAACTCTGGAAAAACAATAAATAGTAAAAGAAACGTTATAGTAATTAAAACACGATTCAAAGGTCTTTTAGATCGGCTCATAAAACATCACAAATCAAAATATTTAAATAAATAAAAACATCTAAAAAGATATTATAGATGTAACTAGGTTTAGAAAGTTAAAATTAATTTTGGTTTTAAAATTTGTATTATAGTTAAAATAATATATTAGTAATATAAATAAATAAATAATTATATATACATACATATACATATGTGCAGGTACATGATGAGTTGGGTATCATAATACCCGTACCCGCACTCATACCCATTCAAATTGACGGGTAATAAAATTAATATTTTTTTTGGGTGATTTTCTAAATTAAGGGAATCGTTAATTTTTTTTATAATTATATAGCTAAAGTAACATAGCTTCTTCTCCTGTGTTTGTCATGTCATGCAATCTTCCATTGAATGGGCTTCACAGTTGCACTTTCTAACCAGATTTCAAATTGTGATGGCAATCACGACTGCAATTATATTATATTTACTACACAAATAAGAAAATATGGTTGATGCAGCTATAATTGTGGTCAAATTTCGATTTTGGAGGAATATTACAGTTCAAATTGTGATTGTGGACCTTTATCATCTTTGGTTCCTCTGAAAAGATGCATCAATATATCAGCCCCTCTCCATCACGTAATAATTAATAAGTTTTTTCCTCTGTAATTTATTTCTTCCAAACTTTGGTTTTTCTAGATTCCTAGCTGGCTTCGTTTTCTTCAAGAAGACTTTTTTTTTTTTTGGAAACATTCTTCAAGGAGTTCAAGTGCAGGAAATTATTAAAACAACTTACTTTTCTTTTAATCTACAAATTTCTCTTGTTTTTGTTTCTGGGTTTGGATCCTTTTGTTGGTGAAGTTTGATTGACATCCTAGACAGATACCAGAGAGCCTCAGGGAAGATATATACTCTGGGACGCCAAATAAATAAATAAAACTTAAAAGGATCTAGTAGTTCTTTTGCTGAAAATACGTGAACCAATAATTCATGATCTGAATAGATCTAGATTTGGAACATGTACTTTGGTCCCTCTATATCTGAGTAGTGAGTACTATATTATATTCTCGTATACCTAATTGATGATATATATGTCTATTATTTTTTTTTATAAGACAAAGTATATTAAATACAAGTATAAGAGGTGTTCAAACCCATATACAAAAGAAACAAAGAAATGAAATCTATGTAAAATTGATATCACCCCTAGAAAGCAGAAATATACAAAGGTTGACCAAGAAAATCAAATAACCATGTGCAGCACTAGCACCAATTAATGCACCCATAAAACAATAAAACAATATAAACGGCCGATCTGGCAATAAAACAATATTCACTTGCTTCCTTTTCTTTGCAAAAGTTTCAAAAGCAAAATATACACATTAAACCAGGTGTAAACAAAATTTGTTAGGGAGTTAGTTTTATTAGTTAGGAAATTAGTTTAGAGCTATCAAGTGTTTCTATATAAGCACTCCCTTTTGTATCTTATCATACAATCAATTCAATCAAAGAAACTATTATCAAGTTTCTTCTCATAATAAACAAAGACATGAAAAATGTCTAGCCTATCTACTGGATCACTTTCTTGACTGCATATATGTTTCTTCACTAACACAGTAACACTGTAACCAGCTTTTAGAGCCAGATCTACAGCAAAATATTCATCTTCTTTCGGATTTTTGCCTCCCCTACCCTTTTTTTCTGTCCCTTTTTTTTTCGGTTGACAAAATACATGTTAGGATTTACAATAAACGTTGTTTTAACTCAGAACCTCAGCAATGAAATTGATAGACTGAAAAAAAGAGAACGATAGCATGCAAATTGAGCTCAGATGTTCTAGCTAGCTATCACTCAATATATATGTATGTACTCTCTTATCTTTGATCAAGTGTACGTTTCAGGCACTTTTTTTTTTTTGATCAACAAAGTATATATTTATAAATTATAGTCAGAGCACTAATTATGCTCAAACCTGTACAGGCAGTGTTTAACACTGAAACCCCTCTAAACCCTAAACCCTACCTAAACCCTAAAAAATGAAAGTTTTCATTAGAAAACGATGCATTCAAAATTTTGAAAAGTCTTTAAATTTTCACTGAAAACCTTACCTCACTGAATTTCAAAGAGCTGACGGCCCTATAGGATGCCCTTGAAAATGGCCTAACTGATAGCCGTGAGAAGCAGGCAATTTTTTCACTTATCAAACTTTGATATGAGTTAGTAGAATGTGCTTAGGATATTGATTAAGGAATAAAAAATGAAAGTTTTCATTAGAAAACGATGCATTCAAAATTTTGAAAAGTCTTTAAATTTTCAATGAAAACTTGCTATTATGAGATTCATTAACTAATGTTCTTAGGGCGGTGATGAGCAAATTCATATTAGTTAATCTTAGATTAATTAAGAAAATAACCACTTATTAGAACAAGTTTGTATAGAAAAGTATATTTTTTGTACAAATTAAATACAACATTTCTTGATACAACATTGTCTTTGAATCTATAGTGAGAGGTTATGTTTCTAATTAACAGATAATTTCATTTGAAAATAATACAAAATTATGAAACCTCTAAATCCTCAATAGTGTCTCTGTACTTGGGTATAACAAGAACAGTAGAATACCCCCAATTCAATGCCTTCCCTTTTTTGGTCTGCCTATGTTTCCAGCTCTAATACCAAATCTACCACTACAGAATCATAAATAAGCATAGGATCGATGACCCCATCATCGATCTAAAATAATTTATAAGAGATGCAATGCAGCTTTGACATGTTGAAATTGTTGAATACAAGAAGGAAGCATAGAACATTTCCTTTATCCTCAGGTCACACTGTGGAGGCTACACTTGTCGTAGTCAATACTATCTTCATCTTGCAGTACAATGCCTGAACTCCTAGCCTGCATAGAGTGGCGATTATAGATGTTTGGCAATGTTCCCGGAGAAATTCTTAGGCAGTTTCCCAACGAAAGTGTTTTTTTTTCCTACTTTTTTTTCTTTTTTCACAATTAAATGTTTGTCAATTGTCACATAAATTGTGTGGGATAAGGCTATCAATGTGATTTCTTACTAATGCTAAACTTTCACAAAAGCTTTCAAAAGTTTGATTCGAAAACTCCCTATCATAATCACGATTTTTAAATGTTTCTTGTTTTAGCCCGATAACCTTCACAAGTTTTATGAAGGCATCAAAAACACATTTTTGAAAGGAAATAGGGTCCATTTGTCCATGCGTGTGACGAGAGAATTCATCCACTATAACAAGGGTATAGGGCCGGCTCAAGAGCGAGGCAATTAAAGCCCTTTCTTTAGGTTCACTTACAAAAAAAATTTATATACTCTTAGTATTTATAAAGCAAAAAAAACCACCCTACGCTGGCAAAAATACTCAACCTAAAGCACAACCTGACTTAGATACATTCTTTCACTTAAAATAAAAATACCTCACTCGATGTTTGCTTTAAGCTCGCCCACTCTTAGGCCGGTCATGCAAGGGTATAATAATTGCCATCAAAGCGTTCATCATCCATGAAGAATCAAACAAATCATATACATACAAAAGTCATACGGTTTGTAGAAACAACGTATTTTTAGATTTAAAAGAAATCTTTACTTGTTTTTCTTTTTGGCAACCATCACAGAACTTGTCCTTTCAAAATGGTACGTAGACCAATTACCGGATCCTTAGAGAACAATTTATGTTAAGATGATTCATATTTATGTGTGCAAATCTTCAAGGCTACAACCAAGACTCGACGTCGTCTTTACATAACAAATAACATCCATCAATCATTTAAGGGGATATTGTCAAGATTAATCCTATAAATATTGTTTACCCTTATTCCAATTAACTTAATTTGATTATCATGTTTTTCTTGAATTTTGCAACAATCTGAAACAAAAATAATTTTATTACCTTTGTCATATAATTAACTAATGCTTAATAAATTATGCTTCAATACATCCATATACAAAAGATGTTTTTAATGCAAGAGGTAAGGGATTTATCCACTTTATCAATGCCTAGGATCTTACTTTAATTGTTGTCCTCTATAGGTTACATACCTATTCTTCTTTAGGGTGATCTAGGAGAACTTTGATTTATCTCTCGTATTGTGCTCGAACCACTCACTATCCAAAAATCAATTTGAGCTTTCGATCTTTGATACCTACACATTAAAAAAGATTTATCCTTGGGTCCTAGATACCCACCTTTCTTGGATCCCTGTGAGTTAGTGTTGGACAAGATGCTATTGGGAACCCAAATCTTTTTCCCACTTACAAATTTCTTATTTATAATGTTACATGTAGATGCACTCTGGCTTTTTTCCTCCATAATAATATAATGACATGTTATAAAAGGAGTATTTGATGTACTAGGGGAACAAAGAAATTCTTATACAATTTTTTATATTTGGTGGGTTTGTATCCTTGGCCGGAAGACATCTTTGTTTTCCTAGTAGAACATTTAAGTTGTTTCTTCCCTTGATAAATTTGGCAAATGTATTTTCAAATTTTCAACTTCTTTCATAAGATTTTTATAAAATTTGCACGATGAAGGAATATTTTCACGAGTGCAAGAACCACAAGATGCATCGGAACCAAATATTTTATTTTTACTTTTTAGTACTTCAACTTCTTTGCTTAAAAGAGAGTTCTTGTTTTCCAAGGTTAAAATTAATGGTTTTCTTCTGTAAAGAAGCATTTTTTTTGAAAGTTTTACTAGTTCTTCATGCAATTTTTCAAAAGCTTCTTTCAATTCATCATAAGAGGGGGAAGGATCAGGCTTAAGAAAAATTTCTTTGTCCCTAAACCGAATAGCTATTGACTTCAATTTTTTAAAAAATTAAATCCGTTATTTAAAGAAAAATGAAAGAGTTGGATGCCTAACAAGCCCACCTTCCCAACCTATAGCCTGAAACGGATTGAACTGAATTAACAAAATATTAACTTCAAATATACTAGAAGTAAACCACCTATTTTAATAGTTTTAATTAAGAAGTATATAGAACCCACCCTTAATGGTGTGGGGCCTTCCAATGAGAAAGGGTTCATCATACAAGTGTGACAAAAAATGGTTTTAACATTAGTCATTCCATATATTTCTTGTATATGGATTATGGATTAGATTAGTAACTCTTATACTCTCATCAATATTTTTTTTATAATAAAAAAAAATAGTCGTCCATTAATTAACTAGATCTATGATATATGGTTGATAAGATTTACATATTCTAATTGTGTAGAGGAATCTGAATATTTATTGACTAGCACCGAAGATTAATTAATCTTCAAAAGAAGAGGCTACCTAAATTTTTTTTTATCAGGTTCACATTTTTTTGATCAGGAGAGCCTACCTATTTGAATTAACATATTAGCATCGACTTAATCCAAGTGTTGAATTTTTTATGGCCAAACAAAATAAATTGGTAAAGACTAGTCAAATAAAAAAGTTATACTCTTAGTGTATATTTTATATATATATATATATATAATTCTTATTTCTTTTGGGGGCATATAATATCTAGCACTCTGAATTTGTTCCATGGCACATTTCCTTATATCAGCATGGAAGCTATAGCAGTAATATATAGCTCCTTAATTAGTCTTGTGTTTGTGCATGTCATGCAATCTTTCTTGTGATTTGAGGGTTGTAGTTTCTACCAAATACAACTTACACGGAACGGACCTTTCAAATCAGAGGCTCGACTCAGGTGGTCACCGACGAGTGCATGCTTGACAAAACTCCAGATCATGATATCTTAGTCCTGTTCAGTAGATATATGGTACTACATTTTATCGTTTAAGCTTATAATATAGTATTTATTTATATCAAGTATTTGGTAATTATACTTGGTTTTTATTTATCTTATGATTATAAAATAAATTTATCAATTAAACTTATCATGTCTCAAAAGTCAAGTAATAGCTGAACTTGACTGTGAAGTGGTGGTGAATATGGTCATAAACAAGCAATCATTGTCTATACATAAAACCATTGCTTGACGAAGCTATTCGCTTGACTGAGGATAATGATTGGCAGGTGATGGTCCAGCATACTTACCGGGAAGCAAATAGGAATGCTGATTGCTTAGCAAATATGGGTCATTCTGGAAATTTATCTTGCACACACCTTACATTAGTTCCTTCTCAGTTGAAGCTGATTCTCGAGGAAGATGCTAGACGCCTTGCAAGGAATGTGTAGAAATAGAACAATTTTATATTTTTTTATAAGTTTAATTAGTGAGAACTTTTAAAAAGTTGTTATTTAAAATTAACATATTTTAATTTTAAAATGACATTTAGTGGAACTAATCAATTAAAAGTAGAAATAGAACAATTTTATAAATTGATTTTGACTTTTTGGAGTTTGTGAGTTGCTCATTTTCAGCTCGTATCAAGCTAATTTTTATTCTAACTTCAATCTTTTTGTCCAAGTTATATATTTTATTGGATTATTCAAGTTAATCTATCAGACTCAATTTATTTTGACACCAAAAATCTTCAAAATACAAAAAATAAAATAAAATAAAATTACCTCAAACTTTTAATTAAAGTTAATATTTTTTTTTAAAGTTAATAATCTTTGTTTCAAAAATAAATTAAATTTGTACTATATGTAGTGCACTAGACATTTGATAATATAAAAAGTTATACAATACATAAATAAATATAATAAAATATCATATTATCAAATCTTGTACTATCTCTAACTTGATGGATAAGCTTGAGGCATTTCTCCTTTCCTTTGTGGTTGGAACATTTGAATTGATTTTGCCTATGCCTTTTACAGATTACTTTATAAAGAGCTTATTCCATGCTCACCATGGGAATTATAATCCTTTCCTCTCGATTTGATGGTTGAGCGGCCACTACACCTGTACTAGTTAATTCCCCATCACTCAAACCGTGGAAAAGTTAATCACAGACACCAATACCCCAAAACCTGCGCCAAAACTTGTTTTACATATATGTATATAGCACACACTAAAAATCCAAGTGCACTTAAGTTGCTATGATGAAACCTCCAAAAAAACCTATGTTATTTGAACACAAATTTTGGACATTGTATGTGATACCGTATATATTTATTTCTATCTCTCACTTACTTTTGATTTTCTTTGTATGCACACTTCTTGAAAATACAATCAAAAAACAAAAGGGACACCTGTACAAAAATCATTCCTCTATTTATACTATCAAATTTGACATAATTCGGACAATAGAATATTCATATATATATATATATATATATATATATATATATATATATATAATATCATTTACATAAAACTATAATATCACACCAATTGTTAATTCAATTATATAAAAAAAACATTATTGCCCTCAAAATGACCTACAGAGACCTAAAGAAACCAAGGGTTAAGAAAACGGATCACAAGTTCCAAACTTAATTGCAAAGCCAAACAAAAGCAGTTGAGTTGGCTTTGTCACAAACCCTTAAACAAACGTTTCTTTCTGTAGCACTCAGAAAGTTGTTCATCCACAAACCCATAATGGAATGCTCCGCTATTACTTTTCTTGCTACCTAGCTATATACCCTCTTTACCTTCACACTTCTTCTCCATATTTCACAGGCAATTAAGAACACAAAGAGAGGAGAAGAAGATTGTGAGAGTACTATGGGGAGGGGTAAGATTGAGATAAAGAGGATTGAGAACACAAGCAACAGGCAAGTTACCTACTCAAAGAGGAAGAATGGGATCTTGAAGAAGGCAAAGGAAATTACTGTTCTATGTGATGCTCAAGTTTCCCTCATCATCTTTGGTTCCTCTGGAAAGATGCATGAATACATCAGCCCCTCCACCACGTAATAATATGGAGTTTTTTTCCTCTTTAATTTACTTTTAAACTTGTGCTTTTCTAGATTATTTGCTTGTTTAATTTATTTCTTCAAGAAGAGTTTATTTGCAGGAAATTATTAAAACAACTTATTTTTCTTTTTGTTGGTGAAGGTTGATTGACGTCCTGGACAGATACCATAAAGCCTCGGGGAAGAGGCTCTGGGATGCCAAGCATGAGGTAGGTTTCGATGCTTAAAAAAAAAAAAATTTAAAGTAAATAAAAAACTTGAATTAAGGATCTAGTAATTTTTGCTTGATTTATGTCAAGGAAAATGGCATAGAAGTTCTTTTGCTAAAAATATGTTTACGGGGCATGAAACAATAATTCTCTTATAGTAGATCTACATTTGGAACATGCACTTTCTCCTTCCTATGTCTGAATTTTATGTTATATATAATCATTCACAAAGAAAGGCAACAACAATAAGAATAAGGCATTTCTATTTATATGAGTGGATAATATCTGGCAATAAAACAATATTCACTTGCTTCCTTTTAGTTGCAAAAGTTTCAAAAGCTGAATGGCCAGAAGTTTGTAGGAAGTAGGAACAAAGATGAAATAAATGTGTAATTCCTATCTTCTGGATCCATGGATCTCTCTCTTGATTGCACGTATACGTTTCTTCACTGACAAAATGTTCATCCTTTTTAGGCAGATCTACTGCAAAAATTAATGTTCATTTTTTGAGGATTTAATTACCTCCTGGCCTCCCTATTTTATGTTCTTTTTTTGGTGACAAAATACTTGTTGGATTTACAACATTGTTATTTTCAATTCACAGAACCTCAGCAATGAAATTGATAGAGTGAAAAAGGAGAATGACAGCATGCAAATTGAGCTCAGGTATACACAGACATTGCACCTTAATCTAGGGACTATTGCCCTAGCCATCTCTCTTAATTATATTACATGCTTTACAGGCACTTGAAGGGGGAGGACATTAACTCACTGAACTACAAAGAGCTCATGGCCCTAGAGGATGCCCTTTCAAATGGCCTTGATGGAATCCGTGACAAAAAGGCAATTTTCAATTTTTAACTTATCATAATTAACTTCTAATATATTCTTTTCCAAAACGAAGCAAGTTTGACCTCATAAACTCTTTTGTTTATGCCACAGACGGAAGTGCACAGGATGTTCATGAGAAACGTATGTGGGATTTTTCTTGAATTTATAAGATTATTAATCTATTTAAACTCATTGGAATTCCCTTTATATATAGTGTATGATCAAAAAATAATACTGACTCTTGTAATTCCTATGCTACTGGTCAGGGCAAGATTTTGGAGGAGGAAAATCGGGAACTCAATTTCCTTCTGGTAAGCGGCAATGTATATATGTATTAATTTTAATATATGCCAGCTATTTCTATCGTTCATGTTCTATGTAGCTGATAAAGCTTATTTTGAAAATCAATTCGATTACTTTAATTGGTTAAGTATTTTTTTTGTTAAATTGTGGTTTAAACATGTTAGCGTTCGAACAAAAAATATACCCAGTTCATGGTTCGGCTGTTTTAACTTTACTGATCCGGCCTGAGTTTTAAAATATTAGATAGCCATGATGACAAAATGATGGATTTGTTAGCATAATTTCAAATTCTTAATTGTTTTTTGCCCAATTCAGTTGTTAATTAATTAAAAGTCTGTAAAACAAAATTAAATTTTGATAAATTTGAGCATAGTACTTATATAGTACTTATACATGCATGGAGGGGATGCCAAAGACATTTGTAAAGCTAGTACTATTTCTATATGAGGTTGAGTATCTTATTTACATTTGTTGGTTCTCTGATTTGTATTTGGGAATTGAGTACCCTAGTACTCTCAATTAATATAATCTTTGCTTATCAAAAAAAAAAAAAAAAATTGCATGGAGGGGAGCCTTGACACAATAGTTAAAGTTATTGTCATGTGACATAGAGGTCACTACTTCGAGTCATATATAGAATCTGACCCTTTCTTACATTAGATTCTGTGCACAGCGGGTGGTTTAGCATGAGATTGCACTTATATTGAGCATACTTGTACATATATTTGGAGCTTAGCAAGTTAATATCAAATTTGGAAAGTATCCAAGCATGTCTCTTCTACTTCTAGGTTATACTTTACGTATCAGTTAATTGTTTATAATACCAATCAAGGTTTTGCGGTTGCGTTTATCGCAATTGCGGACAATTGCGGGAAAATGTGATCGATGTGCATGGTCGTAGTTGCATTGCGGTTTTGGAAACCTCCAAAACCTAAATGCTGCGGCTCAGATCGCGGTCGCGGACCTTTATTTAAAACCTTGATACTAATTAACAAGTAACTTTCATTCATTCATTTCATAAAATAAATTAAGTATAAATCATCGTATAAATGTTTGATGAACCATCAAATGAAATCAACTGTCTTCTAATTGTTCTCCATTTTTGTTATTTTTAACACAGCAACAACATGTGGGCGCACATGAAGGAGCGAGAAACATGCATGGGCAATGGATTTGACCAGATCATATTCGCATATGCTATTTGATTATATACGTGCAGCCTGAACTGCCAAATGTTTCAAGAAAAAAAAATGTACAATGGATGCTACTATCTAATTAGTGCTCCAACTCTGAGATCATGACTTATGGCGTCTCATTATATGTTAGAGCTCATAGACTCTATAGTTTCCAGATACTCGTGATAAAGTGATGGAATCTGTGTGTCCTGCTGACTTGAGTTATTATATATGCATATGGAGAAATGTTAATTACATGCACACCAATTCTTTGTCTTTTTACTCATGATCACAAGTAAAATAGAAGCAAACAAGCAACAGGTTGTAGACAATAGCCCCACAAAGGTCATCATTTACGTAAATAAAATCAGGTGAGAACTAAACATGATTTACTAGTTCTTAGTATATTGAGATCATAATATGATCTTAGTGTTATTTTGCTTTTATTTATGTTATATATTGTGGGTTTGATTATTGTGAAAGTAGGCTGCCAAGTGCCAACCCAAACAAATCTTGTAATGTTGGGTTTTGTATTATGCCTAGTCACCATTTTATGGAGAATTTCATTTAATCATTTCTTTAGCATGAAATTATGTGTGCAAATGCAATCTATCAAAAATTAAATAAAATATAGTAAGTAATGGCCAATCAAAATATCTCTTAGAGGGATCAATTTACACCAATATAAATCATTTTCCATTTATACTAAATCTCAACCGTTGATTTTATTTTCATTTAATGGTAATTGTGGTTTTAATAGTACACATTTGGATGAAAATAAAATCAATGGTTGGCATTCAATGCAAGTTAAAAAATGACTTTCACCGATGTAAATTAATTCATCCTTTTATAAATTAGCACCAATCCTACACAACAACACCAAAAACACTGCAATTATCCGAACTAAAGATAAAACAAAGAAAAAGGGGAACTAAAATGCCTAAATGAACTAAACATGCATGCAAAATAAGAACAAAATATGATTTTGTTTCACATACATTGAAGGACCTAATCAAATCCAAAAAATAAGATAAGAGACCAAAACAAATCTTAAAAATAAGATAAGAGACCAAATCAAAATTTTAACCCTTCTACCCTACTACGTCTTTTTCTTCAATGGGTCTTCTTCCCTAAGGGTTGTAAACAAGCATGGATGACCTTTCTCCAAACCATTGACTAGTGCAATGCGAATGAACCCAAATCTGGGGGGATCATGTGACAGCTGTCAGGCAAAACACGGTAGAGCGTGGTGACTTCGATGGACTTTATGCATGTTTGTTGGCGAGCTGCATGGAAGAGGATGGCTGGGTCGCTACGGTTGTTTTGGACGATGGTGCTTTTTTTATGTGAGTTTCAACTGTTGTTTAATGGGGGAAAAGAGATTATGAGTATAAGGAATACTACAGCTAGCCAAAAAATAAGAAATTAAAATTAAATGAATTCTTCTTTACCACACAAGGAACTCATTTATTTTCAATACTAATTGTTATACTAGCTAGATAAACCTCTCTAGCTAAATAGATTGTTATGCTTTTACTAGTTAGATAAACCTTCTAGAGTTCTAGTTGTGCCTGTTTTCTTAACTAAATTAAAATTGATAAAATCCTTAAATTTAGGGTGAATAAAATTAACCTGAAATCAAACCACTACAGAAAAAATGCAATTCAGCTACCGAGTGTAACGACCACACTTAATCGATCGCTAAATATGAAAATTTAGTTATCGGTCGCCAAATGGTTTAGCGACCGATTTAGCGACCACCAAATTCGGTCGCTAAATATGAAAATTGGGCCACTAAAAGGTCTTGCCATCGAAATTTCATATTTAACGATCGATTTTGTGGTCACTAAATATCTCTTTTTTGTAGTGAACTTTATTTTTCACCAAAACGGTGAGGGAGCTAAAAGTTATTATTTGGGTTAAAAAACTTGTGATATGTGTGTCATAAGGAAGGGAAAGGATAATTAAAAAAAAAACAGAAGAAAGAGATTAACACTAACATTACCGATGTTTAAGAGAGTTAAAAACGATTAATAATTACTTTTTATATATGTCACGGGGAGGAGGAGGAGGAGGACAATGCCATTTTAGACATCACATCAAAAGGCCTTGCTTATAGCAAGAATGAAAATTCTAAATTTACTTTTGATTTGACAGTTAATACTTGATTGTTGTACTTTTTTACCATTAACCTAAGAACATCACCTAAGAATGTTCATCACATATTAATATTGCTGACAACAATGCCAATAATTGGTGACAACAATGTCATTTTAGACATTACATCACTTTAACCCTTACCACTCAGACCACCTAAATTGGTGACAACAATGCCATTACATCAAAAGGACTTGCTTATAGCGGGAATGAAAATTCTGAATTTACTTTTGATTTGACAGTTAATCCTTGGCTATTATACTTCTTTTCACATATTTTTTTAGTTCCATTAACCTAAGAACATCACATAAGAATTTTCATCACATATTAATATTGGTCGGACTAGTATAATATTGAACCTTGTAAACTTTGCGTTGGCCCAATATAAGCTAGTGTATTCTGGTTCTGGGCTTGCCTCACCCGCAACCCTAATATAACTAATGATGGTGGAGAAATTTTAATATTGCAGAAGGACATCAACTTTAATACGATAATTTTTAAGAGCTTAAATTTTAATAAAAATTATTTTAATAATATTAGGAAACAAGTTAAGATACATGTATCACGTGTTTTGTTTATATTATAAATGATTTTTATTTTAAAATTGGATATTTTTGTTTCAAAAGTTTTATGAACAATATATTTGAGGTCTTTAACTAGAAATAATAATAATAATAATAATAATAATAATAATAATAATAATAATAATAAGATATCGGTTTTATATTAAACAAAAATAAGTTTATTTTTATAATTATTTTATCATAAAAATTTTAGGTCCTCCAACACTATTTCACCCATTTTAGTAGTATACACAAGTATCAAATATTAATTAGTGAGATTACTAGGTTTCTCCGTTTTTAAGTTTACTTAGATGTCACTTTAAAACAAATATATCTATTTTAATTAAAATGAATTTAAAAACTTTTGATAAATTGCGTCAAAAAAAAAAAACTTTTGATAAAAGTTTATCAAATAAATTATTTAAAATTGATATCTTTAAGCCCAAAATATAAGACTAAATAAAGGAAAATACGGTCATCGAGTTGGCCCAAATAACTCATTAAGCTTAAACTACAATGTACTATCCAAAAGTTGGTTAGTCTGGCCCAAATCGTTGTAGACCAACTCCGGCCCTAGGAAGCATATTAGGTGCATGATTGAGAATGCTTAATATTTCGAAGGATGGTTTTCTATAAAGTTGTTTTTACTTGCAGGCAGCATATTTGGATGGAAAGACAAAAGGGAAAAGGCTTTTGATTACTTTTTTTTTCCCCCCAAATTATTCGTGATTCTTAATTATTTCACGACTTGTTCGTCAACTTTTTTTTCATCCTCTAATAATTATCATTTAAATAATTTAATACTTAATACCTTTGTCAACATTAAAAACTTCCCCTAATTTATTTTAAGTTTTATTTTCTTCCTAAAACTGCTTTTTTGTTCCAAGACTTTCTAAGAGTTCAAAGTTAAAAACTTCCCCAAATTTATTTTTTTGTTCCTAAAGGTTATCAAATTCATCAAATCTATATTTTTTTTTTCAAAATTTTAAGAGCATCTGAAATAGTCAAACCATTGGAATTAGGCAATGTTCGGGAGGTTTGGAGATGATGGAGGGGAATGGTTAGTGATGGAGTAGTTTAGAGTGGAGTGGAATGGTAAAAGTATACTGTACTAGATGTTGTACCCGTTCGAAGCACGGTCGGGTGCATTATATGTAATTATTTTACAATATTGTGTATTTTTAAATTTAAAAAATAACAAATCAAAAGAGGAATAAATAAGCATTTGTGTAGTACTCGAAAATGAAATATCATCCCATGGTTTTTTTTTTGGACTTCTAAATTTGAAAATTCCGATATCATTAAATGTTGCGCGATGCACGAACGTATTATATGTGATTATTTTATATTGTTTTGTATTTTTTAAATGTTAAAAAGAGTAACGAATAAATATTTGTGTATTATTTCAAATGAAAAATCATCACATTATTTTTATTTGGGACTTTTAAATGTGTAAATTTTGGATATCATTAGAAGTTTTAAAATTTATATTGAAATTATCATTCAAGCATTTAAATATGGAAAATTAACATTAAAAAAGAAAGACGGATATGGTGAGATACAACACCAAAGACGATACATTGGAGATACACATAGAGGTCGAAAATTGAAACGTGGTCATGGATGGATGAGGAGAGAGGAGGATGAAGTTAATGAAGCTAGCAGAGGACAACATTTATGGTGGAGACATCTATTATGTTAATTGTTTTGTTCAATTTGGTCGCCTAACTTTTAATTGTGTCAAGATAATCCTTTATATTGACAAACGTTAACATCAACGACCTTTTCACTAATATCCATCTAACATTGTCACAACTTTCATTAAAACTCAATAAAAATATTTTCCCTCTCTATTCTCCTTCTTATATTTTGGGCGTCATACTATAATAATGATTTTGTAATTATGAATTTATTCATTATATTGACGTTGGGAAATTTAATGCTATTTAATAGTTTAACTCATTTGATTAAATGACATTTGAAAAATTTAATGGCAATTTTCAATTACAAACACTTTGTACCAAATTAAAGAGAGAAAAAAATGGGTTAAGAGAAGTCATTTAATTTTACTATACAACATGTCTTCTTCCAACCCGTAGGAGTTCAAGTTCTCAAAACATACTATAATCAAATATAATCAACATAGAGTCTCCTAGCTGAGCTTTTAGGTTTGGGATCAAAGAATTTGCTGCTTCCACGGACAATAATTCTTGGGTTTTTATACTAACCCTTGTGTCTTCCAAACATTTAAAAAAAAGAGAAAGAAAAGGTTCGCTCGAGCCATGTTTAACATCTTGTATATAATAGATAGACACTGAAATGAATAGATGCTTATCACTCCTCCCATTGAATAACGAACACCAATTTTTTCAGCCATGCCCATGATGATTCATCAAGAGGCGGGAAGAGGAGTATAGGAAGATAGAAAGTCTGGTAACTTAACCAAGGCATTAAAGATAAGAATTTAAAGGGAATAAATTAATAAGTAAAACTTCAGCATTTATGGCTGGATTAAAATAAATAAATTGGGCCAAAAGAAAATAGCAATGTGAATTCTCTCTTTTACCTTTATTTTGGGTGTGAAGACGTTAAAGCCAATAGTTATTTCAAGTTGTTTTACAATTTACCCCAGTCACCACCTTCCTTTTAATAATAATAAAGATATCACTCCATTGTTTGTGAGTTTTAATGAAGGAATGAAGGGACATCCCACTCCATTATTTGGAAGTCACGATGGTAAGTAATAAAGTGAAGTGAATTATAAATTTTATTTCTAATAGTACCTTTTTTTATCGTTCATAACAATGCTTTGTTTAGAAGAGTTCAAATTGTAAATTTGTATTTAGTAGTAAAAAAAAAGGGGAAGTGTTTCCTCCCAAACCCGCCAAATTGGAGGGTACAAAAAATAGAAGTTTTAGATGATTTGGGGTGGTTTGGCTTCCCATCCCAAATCATTCCACTCCATTTTTTAAAATACTCCCAAACAACGAGTCACAGGATTTAACCATTTCACTTCATTACTAACAATCCCACCCCATTCTCCCAGACATAGTGTTAGGGTATGTTTGGATTGATGGAAGAGAATGGAAAGGAGGGGAACGGAATGGAATGAAATGATGTTCCATTGTTTGGATAAGGTAAAAGAAAATGGAATGCAATGAAAGGGAATGGAACCCATTCTGTCCCATTCCATCATTTAGTTTCATTTTCTTCCCTCCCAAATTAGGGGGAATGTGATGGAATCAGACTTTGAACTTTTTAAAAATTATAAAATTATATTTTATCCCCATCACCACTCTCACATAGAACTTCTACCTCCTCTACTTGATGCCTCCTTACCTCGTCGTCTACATCCACCACTCCTACCACCCAAAGCTTCGCCACTACGGGTTGAAGAAGATCTGCCTAACCTAGTGCTATTCCATTTCCAATTACTGTAAGCACATTTGAAATCCAATAAAGAAGAAGAAGGGTCTAGTCAGTGATGACATGTGTTATTGGAGCCACTGCTACCACTTGAATTTTGAAGCACCCCTTTTACATGCCCTTTTCCAAATTCATGGTTTATTGCTTGATAGCTGCACAATAAAAGGTAATAGTAGTTGGAGCTTGGAAACCGACATGAGTCACAGTGTTAAGATATTATCTTTGTGTTAGGTGTATATGAAAATAAAATATATTAGTGTTTTTTAAATAAGGATAATTTGGGAGTAAAAAATTTATCATTCGTTCCATTCCGCCCATTTTAAAATAAATTATCCAAATGATGGAATGAGATTTTTGTTCCATTCCGTTCCGTTCCGCTCCATTCCATTATGTTCTGTTCCTTTCCATTCCATTCAATCTCCTTCCATCAACTCAAACATAGCCTTAATCTCTTTGTTCCACCGCCTGCAACCTCGCTAGAGCAGACAAGCACACAATTCCTTACTTCCTTAAGTCTCAACAGTGTTGTCACCCTCTCTCATATCAACAATGCCACCATTTTGTCATTGTCTCCATCATCTCCGTTGGGTGTCATCTCTTCATTGTCCATCATCCCTCCCTTGCTAGCTACCATGCAGCCACTATGACCGACAACCACCATGCATCACACAGCATGGAGTTACTGACACCGAACCAGCAGAGTCACCACATGAATATAATGAGCAGTAGGGATACCCGTTCCCATACACGTGTGGGTAGCAACTTTAGTACCCTTACCTGTACTCTCTAGGTACCTAAGTACCCACACCCGTACCCATTACCCGTACTTTAACTAAGAAATAACAATAAATAACATAAAGAATATTATAACTCACTTAAAAAAACCATCCAAATATCTTTCAAATGTACTCATGAAACATTTCAAACCAAAGTATTAGACTAAATAAAAATATCTAAAACATCCAAAATGAGTAAATATCATAATAAACATCTAAAACAATAAATTCATGAACTAATTGTAAGTCCGGAAAGGGAAAACACTAATGAGCCCTAGGTTTAGAACTTTTACATTAACTTTATTCTTAAAAAATGATATAGTGTGGGGTGGGGTGGGTACTAAAGTACCCGCACCCGTACCCTCTCTTCTTTGCGGGTAATTACCCAGACCCGGACTCATACTCATAAAACATGTATTTACCCTACCTGTTATGGGTTTATTTGCGAGTACCCATCGGGTAGGGTCCAAATTGCCATCCCTAATGAGTATCTTCTAATTGCTAGGATTTTGGATGACTGCACACAATTATTTTTGTTGTTAGGTTGGGTTGTATTTTGGGCTTTGAGCTGTAGTTTTTTTTTTTTTTAAGTTTAACAATCTTAATAAGTATATGACATGATTAACTCGACCCAAACTAATCCATTTTTGTCGAGTTGGTTTGTGTTTGACAAAAAAAAATGAACTCGGCCCAACCAGCACGAAAATGATTTGTTTGGCCAATGACTATAGTCAAACCCGACCTAACCCGTGCTTGCCCCTATACGTCCCCAGTACTCGAGGTGTACAACCATAAGCCTCATTTCTTCATTATTCATGTTTTATTTTAGATTTTATTATTTAATATTATATGGTGCTTATGAGTATTAGGAACAATTTGAAGTGAGGCTAACTCAAACTTAGTCTCACACTACCTCTAACGATGATTCTGTCGTCAGCCCAAAGCTATTTGTCTATAGTTATGGGTTGAAAGTGTTGGAGGAAGGAAAAAGGAACATATATGTAGCACTAGAGACCTTTCTTGTCGATACCGCCGAGGAGTCTCCAACAATACGCAAGAGTCTCGAGCATCTTTCAGCCGCAGCCAACACTCTCAAACGTCCAACAAGGTGACAAAGCTCAGACAATGGATGGATGTCTGCATGGTAAAGTCTCGTCATTTAACAAAGACTTTCCAGGTGATAAAACAACATATGGAGTAGCAGAATTTGATATTGCAGCAAGTCTTGCAACTTCTTCCGCAATAGTAGTAGCCATAACAACAACATCATCAGCCTAAGCTCCACCTTACTAAGACCATCCATCAAAATATGACGAAGAGTCAAATTGATCTCGAATTTTTTGACATTTATTTTTATATTTTAATTGAATATATATTAAAGTATTTGTAATGTTTAATTGTTATCATTACGATTAATATTTTATATCATTTTTATGGATGATTATCTACAATTGCTCATTTGTTATGATTAGTTGTTTGATTATACAAGTTTGTTTGACAAATTAGGTGATGATTTTAAATTATTATTTGATGATTATAAGTTTATAATTGCTATTTTTATATTTTCAATAAAAAATGATTATCGCCAGCTTGTCTGTGGATAATCATATGTCAAATAATCAATAGACAACTTGTTTGTAATTATATGTCAATTTAATGATGGATAAGTCGTTGGTAATCATACTTTATATTAACCATGGCTTGTTTGTTGGTAACCTTATCAATAGTTATATTACTGGCAATGCGATCGTGTTCACTACAAAAAACAGCAATTTAGCGACCGAAGAAATCAGTCTCTAATCACCAAAATTCGGTGGCTAAACGAGTTAGCGATCGAATTAGCGACGAAAAGGTGGGCATAGCAAAAACGCTGGTCGTTGAGGACTTGCTGACCAATTTTTTTTGGTCCCAAATAGCGATCGATAATTCGGTCGCTAGGTTATATAATTCGATCACTGACAGTTTGGTCGCATACTTTAATTAGCGAAATTTAGTGACTGGTATGGTGGTCGCAAATTCAGTCGCTAAATCTGGTTTCTACTAATCAACTCAGTGACCGAAAATTCAATCACTAAGCTAGTATTTATTTATTTTTCTAAAATTGAATTCCGATTTACACATTGCGACCGAATATGTAGTGGCTATTTCAGTCGCTGGTTTTTTTTTTAATATTTGTTTATTTATTTTTTAGATTTATTTTTAATTGATTATCATGCTAATAGATACTTAGACTTCAATTTAAATTTTTTCAATTTATTATTATAAATTACTATTAAAAAAATTTAAAATATTAAATACTCATCATATAAATATATAAAACAAAATTACAATACACATAAATGTCAACCATAAAAATGAATAAATTGTATAAAATGTAGTAACAAAAATAAAAATGAGGCGGAGGCGTAAGTGGAACTCGTCCTCGTTGTCGGTGGCTGCGTCCTTTATGTCCTCGTCCTCTAGAGTAGCATCAGGCATAACTGGAGGAGCTGCAAGTGGCGCAACATGAGGTTGGATCCTCGTCTGCTCCAACACCAATCGCATAGTCTGGCCCTGCTCCATAGTCATCTGCATCAGCTGCTAGTGTGCCTGCATTATTTGTGCAATCTGCTTCGCCATCAACCGCTCCGTCACATCCTTCTCCCTGAGCTCGACTTTAATCCGTGTAATGGTGTCCTGCATGTGGGAGAACTGCTCCAGAGGGACAGGAGTCACGCAGGAAGGAGCATGCATGGCAGACGATGAGGCGAGAAACTCATAACTTGCAACCCATAAATCAATTCAGACAAATTTTAATACATATTGAAACTGCCCTAAAAGCCAACAATCATCTATTTGAATCTCAAAATTTGTATCTATTTATGTTTTATTATCTATTTAAAACTTTATATATATGCAACATGACATTAGAATAAGGACGATAACTATTTTCTAAAGCTAGTAGATGAGTTGCCACAGAAACAAGTTCATTATTGAAATTAATATATAACAAGCAAATCATATCATTCAATTCAAACATTCAACAACACTCAAGAACGAGTTAATAAACTACTGTCTAAAGGACATTATATTGCTGCCTGCAAATAGAAAAAACAGACCCTGTCCTCAAAAAAATTAACAACATCCCAAATCATGCTCGTTCTACCTAAAACAACTATCTCCAAGACGTAATAGAGACAACAATGAAATTAAAACTAGAACATACATATAACACAGAGACAAGGCCAAGTTTGAGAACACCCAACTCAAGTATTTAATCAAATAGCTTATGTGCAGCAAAATAAACACTAAACTGAAGAGAAAGCACATTAACTGAACAACTTAAATGAGAAACAAAGAAGGATAATTTAAGCACACAATCCATGAGAGAGAGCAAGATCAAGCAAAGTCAAGGGGAAGTGGGAAGAGGGATAAAGAGAGGGGGAGAGGGGCAGGGGGATACAGAGAAGGGGGAAGGGGGTACCTTGCGGTGGTAGGGAGAAGCAGGGCGGGGTGATCCTTGTGGTGGCTAGAGTGATGGCGGCAGGTTGCGGTTTCTATGAAACAAAGATGAGATGAGATGAGCAATGGGAAAAGAATAGAGGAATAGAAGAGATGAGTGGGAAGAGAACATACCGGAGGACGACAGTGGTGGCCGGAGTAGCGCGATCATTGCCGGAGTGATGAGAGGACGGATTGGAGCGGTGGTGGAGGAGAAGAGGAGATCTTAGAGATGAGAGGAAGAGGGCAGAAGTGAGGAAGGAAAGGAAGCTTACGTGATTTAGGGATTTTAATTTTAGCGACTGAACTAAATCTGTCGCTAAATCGGTCGCCTTTCACTTAATAAAGAAATCGATTACAAAATCGGCTGATGTATGGCTCTAACTGAAATTCATATTAATGCGCTTTAGCGGCCGATATAAATTCAATCGCTTACTAGGTCAAATATTACCATTGTATAAAAACGAACGCTAAATTCGATCGCTACATGGTAAAAAAGTTTGACTTTCAAATTTATCAGTTTAGCGACCAGTATGGCGACCAAATGGTTTGCTACCCCATATTTCGGTCGCTAAGTTGGTCACTAAATATATAAATGCAACCTTATCAGGAACCTAGGGTATCGGTCGCCATTAGCAATGGATCTAATCGGCCGCTAATTTTCGGTCGTTGTTTCAATTTTTTGCAGTGGTTTACAACCTGCATTACTGTATCCATTGGTACTAGCATGACCTTATAGGTACGAAGTGTTCACCACCGTTAGCAGTGACTAATCTCCGTCGGGGAACCTGTTGGGCACACAAGGTGGGTTCTCCCCTCCTAACCAGGTTTTCTCTACACACAAGAGTCAGGATTCGAACCCTTAACCACTTGCTCAAGGTGTCCAAGTCCATTACCACTTGGACCAACCACATGTTGGTTGTCTTGTTAAAAGTTTGATTTCATTATTGCTTGTATTAATTTCCAAAAAAACAAAATAAGGAAGAAAACATGCTTGTACATCGTTACCAAATTTTAGGGAATGGAGTTGATATTCCAAAAAAATTTGGAAACAAACGACAAATAAGAGTTTAAACCATTTTCACTTTGGTCATGCAACGCATTTTTTATTCTTTCTTATTTAATTTCTTCAAATTTTGGGAAATGGAGCTGACATTTCCGAAGATTTTTGGAAACAAACAACAAACGAGTTTTAACCATTTTCACTTTTGTCATTATACACTTTTCTTTCTTCTTTTTCATTTCATTTTTTCGTATAACCGTTGATACTTTAGTTTTACTTTATCGATGACTTCCCCAGACTTGTCATCGATTCATTCTTATGGTAAAGTCTAAATCCACAAGGCAGGTCTGGTGAGGGCCCCTAGATAGGTCCCAAAGGATAGGTGGAGGGAAATCAAAATAGAAAACATTGGTAGGGATTGAACCCTAGTACTCTAACTACATGATTTCATCTCTTATCAACCAACCTACCAATGGGTAGGTAATTATTTATTAAAATTAAAATAATTATTAAATTAAAGGTGATTCTATGATTTTTTCCTATTTAGAACATTGTGATGAATTATTAATGTTAAGCAAGTTTATTGTCTTTGAGTGCATGTTTGGATTTTGGTGCTAAAAATCAATCATTCTTTTGGGATATGAAGAAGCAAACCATGGTGTCTCAATAACCTCACAAAAAACTCAAAGAAAATAGGATGCACAAACCAAACCCAAGGACAACAGTGACATTTTTTTTGGTCTTTAGTGGGACGGCATTGAAGTATCCCATGACCCAAACAAAAGATGTTATGAATATGATAGAAACTTTTGTTAGCAAGATATATTTTTACATTTTTACATTTAAATTTACATTTACATTTATTATATATTTAACTAATAAGTCACTTAAGGGATTTTTAAAAAATTAATTAATACTATTGTCAGTGTAAAAAAATCTTATACTATCAATCAATCATCAACTATCATATTATTAAAAATATTTGATTTCTTATCAAACAATCACAAATCATTATATATATATATATAGAGATTAAGTTATATGCACTGTCAGTGTAAACTACTTTTACACTGACACCCAATCAAATCTTGCCACGTGGTTATTTAAATTAATTTAGTTTTATTTAATTAAGATTTATAACAATATCAATTTATCAGAAAAATCAGTTACCTTTCTTCTCTCTCCACCAATCTCGACGTTTTCTCTATCTCTCCGCAACCTCTCCAGATTCCATAACGTGATTATTCATGTCTCTGTATTCTGCAACCTCTACTGTCCGCCGCTCTCATCCTTTCGTTGTCGGTGACATTCTTTTTGCAATTTGCATTAATCCCCTTACTGTGTGTATAAAGTATTTGAATGATTTTTTACACTTATCTGAAATATGAAATTAATAAGCACCTAAATGATGAATCGATGAGGCAAGGATACCAAAATTTTGCTGGGAGGTGGCACATGAGATAAGTGCCAAAAATTTTCCTTCCTTTGATTCTGACGTGCTATTAAAAGTATATTGATGTTAAAGCAAGATCCAGAGATAGTGCTGAGATAGTGCTGTACAATTTGCATTTGAACAAGCCTCTAAAGCACTGGCAGTTGCAGAAGATGGATAATAACATTACGCCATCGGGAGAGGTTACAGAGAAATGGAGAAGAACTTGCGAGGTGGGTGGAGAGTGGAGATAAAAAGGTAACTGATTTTTATGATAAGTAATTATAAATTTTAATTAAATAAAACTAAATTAATTTAAATAACCATGTGGCAAGATTTGATTGGGTGTCAGTGTAAAAGTGTTTTACACTGACAGTGCATAATACTTAATCTCATATATATATATATATATATATATATATAAAATGATGATTTGTGATTGTTTGATAACATATAAAAATACTATATTAAAATCGAATTCATTAAAAATGCCAATTTATATCATTTTTAATATATCAAATATATTATTTTTAATAAAAATTATTAAGAATATATCCCTTATTTTGACCCACTAATTGGCATTTATGTCGTGAAATATATTTTCCGGAAAATAATGCATGTGATGGATTTAGGACATGTGTCCTACGAGGACCTAAAAGAGAGAAAGCGTTTGATGATCCGCGCAGGGTAAAAGGGTCTAATCGGCGTATGATAAAAGCCTCCTCCGGTCGGAACCGAACCACACCCTCTCTCTTTTTTTATCAAACCGTTTTGTTTTTCATTTGTTGACAACTTCACCAACCATCTCTCTCTCTCTCTCTGCGCGCGACGCAGACCCGACTCTCTCTCTCCTCGACCCAGAGGGAAAGGAATAATCTTTTTATTTATTTTTTCTTTCTTTGCATAATATCACTGTTGAAAAAAGGCCACACTTCCTTATCCCAAATCTCTCTCATCATCCCTCAACAGGTAGGTATCTGTAATCTGCACTATTTGCTTTCCAAGTTTTGTGTTTTTAATTTTATTTTTGTTTTTGTTTTGAATTTTGGTTATATTTCATTAGCGTACTTATTTGCACCTTGGAACCCGTGTTACCCTCTGCATTATTTTGCAGAAATTCTTAAAGTAGGGTTTTTTTATAATATATATATTTTTTTATATTTTCCTCTCTTTCCGTGCAGAGAGCCTTATGATAATGCTGCTTTCTAGGGTTTTCTTTTTGGGCTGTGATTTTCACGTGAAGGTAGTGTTGTTCGGTTTCTTTTAATTGAAGTTTCCGTTGAATGAATATAGCGTTTATAAGGTTGTTTTGCTGAAAGATATTGAGTGATATGATGCATTGTATTTGTACTTGCTTTGGTGATTGATGTTGTTGTTGTTTTTTGCTTTTTTGTTTATGGTTTTTTTGAAGCTCAGTTTTATTAATCATTCTGGTTCGGTGGCACACAGTGACGGGTTAGTGATAGTGATTGATATTTTTGATTGATTTGTTATTAATTGAGATGGGCTCGTGTGGGAATTCGGCTGTGTTTGATGATCTCTCAGGCAGTTTTGTTACTGAGCAGCATTTGAGCTCAGGGTTACCGGAGCAGTTTGTTCCCGTGCAGCAGTCATGTTCCGAGGAAGCTTGCAATTTGTTAGACTCTAATGTTGACCTCCCTGGTATGATGGATGGTTGTAAGGATTCGGCCGGAGAGGGCCACGTGGAGTCTGCAAGCTCTGTTGATGTTAATGAGGGGTCCAGAGATGCATTGGTGAGTGAATGTGGAAATGCTGATATGTTGCTATTGGAGAAAACCTCAGAAGATGATTGTCAGAATCGCTTGAGGATGTGTTGTGGGATTGTTGAAGTTTCCGGGCTAAAAGGTGATGGGTTGTGTCCAGAAAGAAATTTTCAAAGTGAAGGCAACTTGGACATTCCATCAGAGTCCATAACTGTGATTGGTTTGCAGAAGCATTGTGTTCAACAGGGTGAGCAGAAGGATGATAAGACCAATATATTGCCCTCAGCAGGAGATGATTCAGAAGTCCTGGAAGGGGAAGACGATGCCACTGGTTTACTTGCGGATACTTTCACTTGTGTGTCTGATATCAGGCATTCTAAAAGGTCCTTTGAATCAGAACCCATGACTGACTTGCTAGTTGATTGCAACCAGCAAAATGAGCAGGAGGATGCTTTGAGAAGTGCGGACCCCATGTTTAAGGTTGAGGAAAAATGTGATGATCTGAGCGGGATGGAAGCCGATGCATGCAAGCAGATTTCTCCATTACAAGGTATGGAAGTGCCATCAGGTGCATTACATACAGAAGTAGAGAGCACAAGTGATCAGCTACGTGATCAGAAAGATGTTAAGGATTGGAATGGTTCTTTCGAAGAAAGGGTTAAAGTCTTTGTTGATAAAGAAAGCATCATTGATTCATATGTACAAGTATTATCCTTGCCAGGTTGCCACAGGACCTTGGGGAGTTCACCTGTAGCGGATTCACCTTGTGAGCCTACCCTGTTGGATCAGGGGAATGAAATGAAGAATGGTATATTGCAAATAGAAGATAGTTTATGTAAATTGAAGGACTGTCCCTCAGAGGAAACTACCAGCGGTACCATTAGAAAACCATGTTATCCTGAATCTGGTCAGCCCTCTGTCGTTTTAATCACCAATAGCTCTTCAAAGGATGTGCCTCGTCTCCTTCCCAATGGTGACAATGCTTCCATCAATAATAACAATGCTGTGGTCAATCCTAATCCTGGACAGACAGGTAATGAAGGAAAAGACATTGTTAAAGTTGATTGTATCACTGAAAGAACACTGTTGCCTTCTCAAAGGAATAGTCGAAGTACAAAATTTGGTCGCAAGACACAATCCAAAAAGGCTTCGAGAAAATGCAAGAACAAAGCTAGTGTGACACATCCAGATGGGGGTATGAAGATTATCTTAGAGACTGCTAGAAAGAAAAGAAGTTGTATCTCCAAACCAGCTCGCTCTTCTATGTGGGGATTGCTTGGAAACATTGAACAGTTTTTTGAGCAAGATAATGAGGTTGGGGTCAGTGAAGCCATGTGCCAAGAGTTGGGGAAGGCTAGAAGAAAGCGTCAAAGTGGCAAAGCGATTAAAAATGGTGCAAGTTCTAGCTCATTGAATTCAGTGCAGAAGTCTTTTGCTTCAACTACTCGTGTTCGGTTGAGGGTCAAGATTGGGAAAGAAATTGATTTAAGTCGCTCGAATATTTTGATTCCAGAGGACTTGGGATCTGGTTCAGGTTCGCAGAAAGTAGCGAACAATGCTGAAGGTCAAATTTCTGAAGTGGTTGCTTTAGGCAAGCTAGAATCTTTCAAAAATGACCTAGACACAGATGCTCTTGTTCTAAATGGACAAATTACAAATAGCGACTTAGAAAGTACCGCAATAATGGAGAAGTCAGATGGGGATACAGATGAACCATGCCTTTTGGTTCCGCCAGAGATGGTGGTTGAAGCATTGGTTGAGCCAATCAATAATAAGGCTATGGATCCTGGAACTTCTCCTGATTCAGAAGTTATCAATACAATTCCTGATGACCAGGTTGGAGAAAGACATCAAGAAGATTTACATCATGCTGTTTTAGGTCCTTCTAAAGAGTTTAATTCTAATTTGGATACCATCACCAAGAGAGGGAAGAAGAAAGACAAGCTTATTTGTTCAAGTGATTGTATGTCTGAAGACGGATCACAAGGTCCACGAAAGAATAATAGAGCTAAGCATTCAAAGAGTCACAGACGTAAGAATTTCAGTGATGCGGTTATCTCTTTGGAATTGCCTACTTCCACTGAGATAAATGCTTCAAGCAAATCTGTAAGTTGTCAAGAATTGTCGACAGAACCATTGCCCCCTTTTGGAGAGATTGAGCATGGAGAATCCACCGAGGCTTTGAAACTTAACATGGAAGTTAAGACAACTTGCAATCCATCTGTTGACCATGGGTTTTCAGAATCCCAGGGTTCCAAGAATTTATTATCTTCTGCACAATCTTTGGGGCGTAAACTTCCTAAAAGTCTTATGCCTAGTAAAGCTAGCAAGACCAAATCTAAAGCTTCTGACTCAACGAGCAGGAAAAAGACTACTTATAGACCCAAGGAGGAGCAGAAAAAGCCAACTAATAAGAGTGAAGACAACGGAAAAGATGTCTCTCGTAAGGTTACATGTGAATTGGAAGATCACCCACATACAGGTAGCTTTTTCTTTTTCAGATATACTGCATCATAATGTGATGTTATTTTTTGGCCTTGGCATTTTTCATTCTTCTTAGATTGTCCTTCATATTATCTAAATCTTACTTAGCTATTGTTATTTCTTAATCTTATGTGTTAATTAATCATTATACAGCTTGGGCAATTAAATATAAATTGTATTTCTTTGGTGTCATTGCAGCAAATGTTGTTGGAAATCAGAAGTTGGATGCTGTTGGAAAAGTTAATGCCGATGACAATAGAGTATCAGTCAATGTATCTAATTTGGACATTGTCCCCGACCTTGGCTTGGGAGAGCAGCATCTATCACAGCATAATGCATGGGTGCGTTGTGATGATTGTCACAAGTGGCGACGAATTCCAGCTGTGCTTGCAGACTTAATCAATGAAACAAATAGCACCTGGTATACCATATTTCATTCATATCTCTCATCATTTTTATATAATTATTGAATAGAAGCTGGAGATGCAGAACATGATATAGACATGTCTTTGCATGTTAGGGTTAGTTTAGAAATAGATGTTTTCACGGTTGACTTTGCTTGTAATTAATTGACCACGCTACATCGGTCATTATCTGAGTTTTGATTGCAATTTTTCATTTTATTAATCTTAATCTATATTTGTAGTTAATTATTTCAAATTTTCAATCCTTTCTTTAGTCTCTACATATATGAGTTCCATAAGGCAAATGCCTTGTCCATATTATTCCCAGTTTTTTTGATAACTCATATCTTGTCATGTGATTTTTTTGAAAGGACGTGTAAGGACAACAGTGATAAAGCCCTTGCTGATTGCGCTATCCCTCAGGAAATGTCAAATGCAGAAATTAATGCTGAGTTGGGACTATCAGATGCCTCTGGTGAAGAAGATGCTTATGAAGGCTCCAAAAATTATAAGGAATTGGAATTTCCACAGCCATTTGGTATGTACTACTTACTGGAATTTCTTTTGAACAAAATTTTAAAACAAAATCTAAGCTTGAAGCTAGATTGTTTTTGGAATGTCATTTGATCTTCCTTATTGTCTGATGTGTACTTTGCTTTATGCATTGCAGTTTCCCAGGAGTCAACTTTCACCTGTATTTTTACCAATGAGTTTCTGCATCGTAGCCATAAAACTCAGACTATTGACGAGGTCCTAAATTGTTTTAGTTTTTTTACTTTTTACATATGACTATTGTATTACATACATTATTTTGTTTAGTTGCATATAGTTTTTTTAGTATACAAGTGATCATGTTCTATTAGGATGTACTAAAATGTGAAACTGACCATGTATTATCGATGAGCTGATGTTCTTTCTTTCTTGTGTATGCGTGCATTTTGTTTTATTCCAGGAGGATTCCTTGTGCTCCTTTCTCTTAACTTTTCCCTCTTTTTAATAATGATTTTTTCCTAAAAACAATGTGAAATATGATCATGGCAGTCCATCTGAATCTAATTTCAGCAACATGGAGAGCATATGCCTAGGGGTGTGCAAAAAAATTATATGCACCGAACCAATCTGTGTACCAAACTGAATTGCACCACAAAGGACTGGATTTTCTTAAGAATCAGTTTAGTAACTGAACCCGCTCCTTTTCTTATAAGTGGTTCGGTTAATCGTTTTAAATCCAATTAGGTTAGTTGGAATTCACCAAACCATAATATAACGTCAAATAATAATAAGTTAGTGAAATTACTGAATTCTACTTTTAGAAATCAAACTCACAATTTGGGAACCCTAAGCACCAATTCTTCGCATCTCCCTAACAAGTTATCCTCATCTATGAATCTCTGCATTTTAAATGGCACAATCCCTGGAAATCTCGAACATATATGATTATTCAAATCTTCGTTTCTTCATAGTTCAAGCTATCCTGCAGTTTTCCCTTTCTTCTGATTTTGCGGCATATTGACATCTTGAGTATCTCGATCCTGTTCTGCTTGCGATCCATGACCTCTGGATTCAGCCTCGCGAGCTCCTCGAGCTGGAGGTGGCGACCTTCAAAATGCTGTTATCATTGCATATCTGAGGGTGCTTCTTGGACGGCAGAGGAAGTGGGATAGCATTAACAGAGGTGATGAAGGCTTCCTGCTACTGGAGGTGAATAGAGTGAACTCGCAGTTGGAGTTCATGGTGTTTGCTGCTGTGAACTCTAGCATTGCACTTTTGGTGCTTCACTCTTGACGTTGCTGCTATTCCTATAGCAGCACTGCAAGTTTTCGATAGAAGGCTTTTGATTTTGTTTTGCAGAACTGGTTCTTGCATATACAACCGGTTAACTAAACCAAAAAACCGGTTTCATGTTTGGTTTTTCTTATGCAAAAATAAAACAGTTTGATTTGTAAGAACCAAATACATTGCCAACTCAGTTTGTTTCAATGCTAAAAACTGAACTGAACTAAACTGTGGCCACCCCTACATATGCCTAAACCTGACTTGCACTCTTTGTACTTGTATATACTATATGATGGATGTGCTCTGCGGAGGATGGGATAAATTATTGACCTTCTATTATTTTCTTATTAGTGATGAGGAAGGATAGAAAGAAAAGCAGTGGGTACAGGAAGGGCATGATGGGAAATATTTAAGCTAATGATCTGCAACATAACAGCCTGCCTACATGGCAATGGGAGATGGGTGAGAAGGGGAATTCAGTTAGGAAGAGTGAGTGGGGATAAATGTCAGGTGAGCAGAGAGTAAAGGTAGGCAAGAACTTAGTCAGGATTTTGGGGCCTTTGGGCAGGGAGGGACAGACCCCTCGAAGAGTCTGCATTGTTTCTATCATTTCCTTGTTCTTTCTATTTTCTGTTACTGTAAGTGAGATTATTTTCTGAGATTTCAGGGTATTATTCTGCTATTCTTTAATCAAATATCTGAGTTCCTAACAATGTCTTTCTCCTTTTACCCTCCGCATCAATCATTGATTGTTTTTATTATACTTGATCAAGATTTATATTTAATCATGTTGGATAAACACACAGATTTCAATTAAGCTTTTGGAATTTGCAAATTTGCACATCTGTTTTGCTTATTCATTGCACCTCTGAATCAGATAATGGTCTGCCATTGCAAGTCACCTCATGAAGGTAAATTGGGCTGTGGGGATGAATGTCTAAACCGGATGCTTAACATCGAATGTGTGCAAGGAACCTGCCCATGTGGGGACTGTTGTTCCAATCAACAGGTTTATAAACTATTTATTTTTCTTCTACAAATATAGTAGTAGGCCTTTTTGCCAAAGGGCATGACGGTAGTCCAAATGTTTGATTTCAGTTCCAAAAGCGCAAGTATGCCAGCCTGAAATGGTTTAAGTGTGGTAAAAAGGGTTATGGACTGAAGGCATTGGAGGATATAGTTACAGGCCAGTTTCTTATTGAATATGTTGGAGAGGTAACTTGGACAATACTTTTCTTGCTTTTTAATTTTATTATCCCTATGCTGATTAACATATTATTTTAGTATGATACATGAAATGTTGACAATAATTTTTGTTATCATGTTTATGGTTTGGTTCTGTACTTAGCTGAAATTTTAGGGGAAGAAAGAATTAACATTATCTTTAAAAAAGTCATAGGTGCATTCAAGTTACATTGGTCTTCCTTTCTTCTCCCTGTTTTTTCCTTTTCCCCCCAGGATATTGCTTGTGGACACTCCTATCTTTTCTTTTGGCTGCAGAAAAATATTATGACTTAATGTTGCTAAAAGATTGATGCATTAGCAATAAGTGGGTAGCGGGCCAATTTAGTATGAGTTGAGCACGTCGATATCCATCAATGATACAAAGGAGAAAGTTTTACCTAGTTCTTTTTCTGCTATTTGAATAGCTGTGAAGAGCCATGGAAAAATATTAAGCTCTTAACTGAGCAGTAGCCAAAGAATATTGTATTGATCTCTAATGCTGTTGCATGTGTGAGAGACCGTTGGGCTTCAAGCTTGGACAAAACACATACTTTCTATTTCTTTTTTTCTTTTTCTTTTTTTGAAAAGTTAATCATAATAGTAACAGAGGTAGCTATGATGAGTTTGATCCTCTTAGGAATAGATCTAACCATCAACTTACTTTTCTTGTTAAGGAAGGACAAGGAGTATTCTAAGCAGATTGGATTCTGTATTTATTGGATTATGTTATGTCATATAGAATTAGCTTTTGCACTGTTATTCTACTTATGGGCTTTGATGCAATATGTGTATTTATGTGTGCATAGGTGATGTGCAGCTTGTGCACATCATCAACCATTATGTACATGATGTCTAATTTATTGTCCAAACAGGTGCTTGATATGCATGCTTATGAGGCACGGCAAAGAGAATATGCGTTGAAGGGTCATAGACATTTCTATTTTATGACATTGAATGGCAGTGAGGTATGAATTTGACCTATTTCTGCATGTTTTAGTGGAAACAACTTTATTTGTTTTTTATAAAAGGAAAAAAAAAATTAATTCGTTACTTTTAGTTCTGTTGAGTTCTGCTGAGTACATGTTTGTGCTTGATAGTGTTATGTAACATAATTATTCGCATCAATATTTAATAGATTGTAGTTGTAGTTTTGCTTTGTATTTAATGCCATATGGTATATGTAATGGAAATCCTCTTGTTCTCTCCCCCTTCCTTCAAAGAATAACAAAAAAAGGAAGGAAGTTTTGTTCATAAAATTCAGGGAATTTTTTTTTTCCCACTAAGTTTCTTCACCTTCCAGTTGCTAGGAGAATTTAGATGGACATAACATGTAACGCATATTCCTTCCCTCCTAGGAAAAGTCCATGTATGAAATAATGGGAACCCAATAATCATTTCAATGTGATTAATACCATACCTGTTAAAGGGTAGGGTAACTTGCTTTGACTTCAATGGTTTACCTCTGCTGAACTTGTGTGAATGGTGAAGACTTGTTGAGAATGGTTCTTGAGGAAATAATAACCAAGAACCAACTAAATGTGTTTTGATTGGAAGATAACTGTTTGAATTGCTAATTCCTCTAACGCTGATTAATATGGGATGTATATTTGTTTTGTCTTTCTGTCCTAAGAATGAGGTTGGACATTAAGTTACTGATATAGTGGAAAGTATGAATTCATTCCATGTTGAGCCTAGGTGCTGGGCTTATCAAGAGCGAGACTTGTATAGTTTTCACATTTTAAATTTTCCATTTCTTACTATTCACATTATTATTATTCTGAGCATGCAATTGAAAATGGTGTCTGTTGAAGTTATGGGTTTTAGATAGAGAGAGAAGAAAAAGAATGAACACTCAAAAATATTATTATTGATTATGATCTTGCAGTACAAAAAGCTTAAGCACTAACCCCTATTTATAGGGATACAAGATTCCTAATCCTAATTGAAAAGGGAAACTAATTATGATAATAACTAATTGATAACAACATAATCCTATGAGATAATTCAAGATACTCTTATAAGATAAGATATGATAAGATCATGTATTCTAACAGTGTCCATCGGTCCTTGTCCAATTGTTCCAACAAGATTTGTTTTTTCATTGTTATTATTAATTTTTTTTTACACCTATTTTACTTTGGTATTCACATTTCTTTATCCTCAGGTGATAGATGCAAGTGCAAAAGGAAACTTGGGGCGTTTTATTAATCACAGTTGTGATCCTAATTGTCGGACAGAAAAGGTGAATATGTTATTATCTGCTTTTTTTGTGGCAATTTAGTAAGGTGATGATATTTGAGAAGCTTATTTTTATGGCGTTTTTATTGGGAGCTGTATTCTGTCTATTAGCATTTACATGTGCAGCAAATTTACTTATTGCATGCATATGAGTATATATACATCCATCATCATGCTTATAAATTGGAATGTTGATGTATGCTTTTCTAGAACATATCCTTAATGGCATTTTACGTATTAGTGGCTGGACCATGAAATCCAGAATTATTCTGTTCTTTTCACATCACTTGACCTCGTGTTCCATCCTTTTTTTGAACAGTGGATGGTGAATGGGGAAATCTGTATTGGACTGTTTGCATTGAGGGATATTAAGCAGGTGTGCTTGCAGCCTCCACGTATTACTTTCATGTCTATATTTCTTCGTTAATTCCACAAGATCTTGCATTTTTTGTAATTTTGGAATTTTCTTTGCTGTTCTGTTTCAAATTGATTGTTATTGAGATTTTGAAACACTACAATTTATTTTCCTGTGTGCATGTAGTGAATCTGTTTACTTGTTTTCAGACTATAAGTACGAAGACAATTGGTTTTGCTGCCTCTCTAGTCTTTACTCCAGATGAAATATAGAAATGTTGGGGCATTTGAGCCAGACTCATTTATATAAATGCTTAATTCAACATAAGGCTGGGTTATTGATGTTTTTTGCACTTCTCTCCTTTCTCTTGTAGAATCAAGTTGATTGCACATTCCATTGTGAAATTTTTTCAGAGAACATCAGTGTTTGCTTCATGCTTAGATGAACAATTTTTGCATATCTATGTAAATTTCTTGCCAATCCAGAATTATTTGTGAACATTTAAGTTGATGAAACATTTAGATTATATTTGTGATGTGAATGTGCGATGTCTTTAAACTTTAAAGAGATTAGCAGTGAAGTAAATTTTTTTTTTTTTTTTTTTGGGTTGGGGGTGAGGAGGGGCAGAGGACTTAGTATGGAGGACTTGGAGGTCCTACTTCCTAACCTTATGAGTTTGGAATATGAAACGTAGTTGCTAAATGTTTTGTGAGCTGTCAGCATGTGCAAGTATTATTCTGTGCCAACCTGAACTTTCTTCCACCACCTTCCCCAGGGTGAAGAACTGACGTTTGACTACAACTATGTAAGGGTTTTTGGTGCTGCTGCCAAAAAATGTTATTGTGGCTCTCCTCATTGTCGAGGTTATATAGGTGGTGGTGATCCACTTGATGCCGAAGTAATAGTTCAAGGTGATTCAGATGAAGAATTTCCAGAACCTGTGATGCTTACTGAAGATGGTAAAATCGAAGACAGTGTGCCTACACCCAAGTACTTTAATAATGTTGATATGCAGTCTGCTAGGCATATGTTGAAAGACAGGGATATATTGAAGAAGTCTACAACTTCTATAGATGTAGGTGGTACTCCAGACAAAGAGAGTTCTATGAACCCTACCCCTGCTGTTCCCCTGTTGCACAGATCATCAGAAGTGGAGGACTCAAAGGACAGTTTACCATCCTCTCTTCGAGCAGAAGAAATTTCTCAACAAGTGGAGGATGTAACAAGCAAATCCATGCCTGCTGTACAACTAGGACATGCAATGGATTCAGAGCTTGCAGACAATAATTCCTACATTCAAAGATTAGAGACTACCTCTTCCCATACAACTGTCAGCAAAGTGTTATCGAATTCTAATGGTAATAATAGGGAATCCAAGTCTGAAATAGTTGAAGTAAAAACTCCTCAACTAAATGGTTCTGTTAGAAAGGGAAAGGTTTGTGCTAATCCTCCAAATAGTCTTAAAACTGAGGTGATGGCCAACCAATTCCAGGTGTCATCTATCAAACTCAAAAAAGTAGTTGAAGGTTCTTCTAATGGCCGGTTTGAAGCAGGTTGGTCATTCTTATTTATTTTGGTAACAGTTATTACGTAAGAAACCTGTAATACTAATAATGGATAAACCTTTTCATTACCTGCAGTTCAGGAGAAACTTAATGAGTTGCTGGATGGAGATGGGGGAATAAGCAAAAGAAAAGTAAGTACTTTTTATTGGAGAACATATATTTAAATAGGTGCATTTATTTGGAGGCTTTTGAATGCATGTGTGTTATATTGTTCTTTCCCACAGTTAATATCGGTTCAGTTATGTAACATAGCAAGAGATATCAGCCTCTACTGCTATAATATCTTAATGTTATGTTTTTTGTACAACAGATTATGAGAAACAGTTTTTGTGTCTTCCTCCTTATTGCCTTTTTTTTTTGTTACATGCTCCTAAATGCCTTTATGTTCGCTACCTGGGCACTTATGGCTTTTCAGTTTTTACCATTTGACTTCCCCCTTCCTCTTGTAACAGGATGCCACCAAACGCTACTTGAAACTTTTGCTTCTCACTGTGGCATCAGGTGATAGGAGCAATGGTGAAGCAATTCAAAGGTCCTCTCTTCCTCGCCTTTTCTATTTCTTCAGCAGTTTACTTTTTTTTTTTCCGTTATGCATTAGGCTTATTCATGCTTTATGGACATGTAAATACTTTGTAAAGGAAATTTTGAACTTTGGTTGCAGGAATCGAGATCTTTCCATGATCCTTGATGCCCTTCTGAAAACAAAATCTAGAACAGTGCTGAATGATATAATTAATAAAAATGGTAATTTTACGTGCTTTGTATGACTCATCACACCTTTAGCTATGTCTAAAACTATAACTTTGTCTTTCAGGTTTGCAGATGTTACATAAAATAATGAAGCAGTACAGGCAGGACTTCAAAAAAATTCCAATACTACGAAAGCTTCTTAAGGTGCTTAGATGGGGAATTACTCATATTTTAGTTGTTTGTTATCTATATTTTTCCTAAGAGGTTATGTATATTTCAATCTATTATTTTAAATTTCTGCATGCCATTGAATCAATAATTTGTTGTCTTCTGTGAACTGGAATTGTAGAGCCTATGTTGTGAATTTGAACTGTTGGCTTGTTTTCTATCCATACATTATAAATGTATAATAGGCATTGTCAGATATATGGAGCAAAACTAAGGCATTTGTGTTTCTTGATTTTTTTAGAGGAGGAAAGCACTCAAAGCAGTGTAATTTATCTTTTAATTTCATAGACCCTTAATTAATATATGTATTTTTACATATAAAGGAGTATGTGCGCTTTTCTGATGATACTAAAAATGGGGAAGGTTTGATGAGCAGATGGAAACAATTTTATCATGACACTTAAAACTGCAAAATATATTTTGATACTTTTAAGTTTTATCCAATGACCATATGTTGATTGTTGACATTGCATGATGTTTATGTATTTTCCTTCTTTTATATGTTGGTCAATTTCTCTTGTTATTCAAATTGAATGTTAGAATATAGGAAGGTTCAGTCTGGTAATTATTGATTAGGTGCATAGATGCGATCATCCTATATTCTTTAATAAGTTGATAACTGGTAGATCCTAATACTCTCTTTGCTGTCTTTTCTTCAAGTGAAGTGAGAGTATTAAGAGAATACAGGGCGCATGCTTAATCAACTTTCTTTTTGCAGGTCTTAGAATACCTAGCAGCAAGCAAGATATTGACATTTGAACATATCAATAGTGGTCCCCCTTGTCATGGAATGGAGAGGTTAGAAAATTTGAAATTTTATCTCTTCCCCCCAAGTTCACCGGTGCAATTATAAGAAAATTTGTTAACTTATAAAAGTTTTGTTGTCTATAATGACACTGAATTAGGTAACGAAGTTGTAATTTATGACTTTTTCTCCATTGCCATTTTAACTTGGGTTAGTATGATCGACACAAGCTACCAAATGTATAGAAACCTGAAATATGCTAAATCAACATTTTCCTATTCCATATTTTCGGGGGGAGGGAAGATGGGGTAGATGATTTATGGTTTGGCCTTGATTCTAGATTAAGTAAAATGGTTGGATGTTGCTTACCTTTGATATCTTAGTATCTCAAGCTTATGTCAAGTATAATGGCCTAAAGATATTGTATATAACTGGAAGATGTTGAATCTCTTACAAATCGATTTTTGGCATTTACTCATACAACAGCACTTTATAAGAGTAAACGACATATTGATGTGATATGTTTTGGTACTTAGCAGAAAGTATATGATATTCCTGTTGTGCTTGAAATATAAAAAGAATGTCAAACTCATAGATGTATTCGTCCTATTAGGATGGAAGCTTTTCTCGGTACACATGTAGTTTTTTGTTTCATTCTACTGACAGTTGTGTCACTTGTTTGCCATTGGAGTCAACTTAAAAGTTTTGTATGCTTCCGTAGTTTGTATCTTAAATCTTGAGTGGACTAAAGTTTTTCTTTACTGCGAATCTTCAAATTGTTTGCACTTCTTTCTGCCTTGAAGAGAGATGCTGTACTTAATCCACTTTGCAAAATAACTACACACACTTCTCTCCCATATAACTTTGATTAAATTGTTCTATCTCTCCCTAAGCTTCAATTTTTTTACTAATAATTGGTTTTATTTTCAGCTTTAGGGAATCAATGCTATCTTTGACAGAGCATGATGACAAACAGGTATGTGCTATGCTATCTTGCTCGTGACTATCGTGTATTTATATTAGCTTAGTCAGGTCAAGTTTATACCCTCCTTTACCAAAAATATGCTGTTAGGATTTTTTTTTAACCATGGGAGTATCTGTTTTTTGGGTAAGGATTTGAATCTTGAATGTTTTCATTTTTTTGTTTGGGCATGTAGGTCCATCAAATTGCTCGAAGCTTCCGAGACAGATGGATTCCTAGGCCTGTCAGAAAACATTATATGGACAGGGATGATAATAGGATGGAATCTCACAGAAGTTTTAACTGTAACAGATTTTCATCATCACAGAACTATAGGCATGAGCAGGATTTAAGATCTACAGAAGCAATTGGTTGTGTTCAGCAGTCAACGCCTGTGAAAACTTCAGTAGATGCTGGTCCCCAGGAGGGCTGCTCTGCACCATCTCTAGATGGCGTTGAAAACAAAGGGACGATAAAACGTAAGCGCAAAAGCCGATGGGATCAGCCAGCAGAGACAAATTCATATGCTGATGCAGTTATTAGATCTATTGACGAGGGCCAGAACATTCATGAGGATGTTCCACCAGGGTTTCCATGTCCAATAGGTCCATTAACTGCATTAAACTCAGGTGATCTTGCTTCTCAAAATGCAAGATATTCTGGATGTCTTTCTGATTCACTCGTTCGTGGTCCAAAGGAGAAATTTAACTCTAGCTTGCCTGTCTCATATGGAGTGCCATGGTCTGTAGTCCAGCAATATGGAACACCTCATGCTGAAATCACAGAGAGTTGGGTCAATGCACCCGGCGTGCCTTTCAACCTATTTCCTCCGCTGCCCCCATACCCACGTGTCGAGAAAGACTGTCAACCTTCTAATACTATTGATGCTATGTCAGTTGATCAGCCAGCTGAAGTTTGGCAGGGTGATACCAGTGGTGCTAACCCAGATGATATGATTCCCAGCACAATTGGTGCTGACCCTGAAGAGGACGACAAACACATTTCTAAACGATTGAAGGGTGACTCCAATGATTTGGGAACAAGGTACTTTAGACAGCAGAAATGGAATATTTCAAAAATAAATAGACCATGGTTCAGGAGGAATGCATGGAAATGTGGTGGGAACAACTCTGGTGGTGATGTCTGCAGTATAGGTGTAGGAGATGTACCAAAAGAGTCAAAAGTTACTTCGGAGGATGCAATCTGTAGAGTTGAGAAAGGTGGCAATAATATTTATTAGCATGCACAGCAGGAAAACCAACATTGGTCACAGGAAAAGGAAATTAATTTTGTTTTCTTTTTTTCTTAGATATACATTATTGTCAAATTCATTTGTTCCGGAAAACCTATTATTCAATGAAAATCTCATTCAATTTCAGCATGAGAAATAGCATTCCTCTCCTTCTCTTAGTCAACCTCTATATTGTACAACCTGGGAGAACCTGTTCTGAATACTGATCTGTCCAAACCCAAGAGGTAGGTGTCTATCTTGACTTGTAATACTCACAAAATGGAAAACGTGATGGTAATGCACGGCATTGGCGAGTGGACTGAAGCTGTGAAAAGTGGGGTGGGGGTGCTGGGTGCGTGATTATCCCATGCTCATTGAGAATAAAGATATAAATATTTATGCCTACTGGTGTATGTATTCATTATCTTTATTGACAAATAAGTAAAATAAATAATGAATTAATTTCCTTACTATGTCTATTTCTATCTCATTCTTTATCCTGTGAATGTCTCAGCAAACTGGGCATGTTTCTTTTTGCTGATGGGGCAGCGTATGATTCCCCCCCTCTTTTTTGCTCTTTTTCTGTTGGGGTTGCTAGATTCGATATGGGTTTACTCGTTGGCAATTTAATTCTTGATAGAGAGCAATATATTCTGTTCATACTCTTCCATTGCAATTTGCAAATCTTCTTTATCCATAACTAATGCTTGGTCTGTTTATTTTAATTGCTATGCTTCAGTTTTGAATACGGAGATCATGTTGTATTGGTAACGGACTTTCCTACACTTTGCCTGGATATGTATATTTATTGAATTTCCAGAATTAAAAGAGAAACATTTCCAAGAGAGAATATTATTTCATGTTCGTTATTTGTATATTTTTCCTCCATGGTAGCATATGCAAATTGTTTATTCAACAATAAAAGAAAACTGTTAATTTATGCTTTGTTTGCAGTTTCTCCATGTAAGTTTATGAATAGTGTTTCGTCGTCCTTGTATAGGCATGTGCGCAATTGAGCATCAAAGCATGTCAACCGTATACACATTAAGTATCATCATTTAGATGGATTCAAGTTTATGTTGTATGGCACAAGTTTAATATGGCCAAACAAAACTAATATAAAGCTCAGGCAGACTTGAAAAGCTGTCAGTCATAATGTTATATGCTGCTGATACATTGACTATATTTCTATCTAGAGAATGAGGAATAATAAAAATACAAAATAATTTTTACTTCATAAGCTAAGGCTACCTTCACAGTTATCCATGCCAAACAATACAACAAAGCAAGTGGAAAATGTTCAGCACCCTGTTTGTTTAGGAAACACAGTAATTTGTTGCCATAATAGCATTTACAGATATCAAAATTAGTGTACACACAACAAGCAGCAATCCTCACAGGAAGGCATTATTCCAATATCAATAGACACAATATTGAGCAGAAATTGTTAATTGATTAAAGACACAAATTTGCCTCTCTATTCTTTCTTTTGACGAAACAATTAAGATGGCAACCATGAGGCTTCAGTACTGAGTTCTGAGTCCATAGACTTTTATGGAGATTGGCCACTCATCCTCATTTGCTTCCCATCTGATCTCATCCTGGAACAAATCCAAAGAAACCAACCCATCTTTGCCCAGTACCTTGCATCACCATTACTTAAGGGGGGAAGAAAAAAGAACCCCCCCTTCTCCATCAAGAAGAAAAATGTAGAAAACAAAGAACAAGGTCTATTATAAATCCTCCTTATCTACAAACACACACACAAAGCTCTTTCATATATTCACATAACCAACCTCCTTTTGAAAACAATGAGTCGTATATATGTACTTCTCTAGTACCTCTTCAGCAAACCTCTAATACGAACAAAGCACCATGTTTTCAATAATGTTTTGTGCTTTCTCCAACCATTAAAATACTTACCTATCACCTTTCTATAACTAACTAGGCCTCTGCTGAACCAAAAACCAGTACTCAGCAATGTTTGGTCTACCAGTTATGTACTCATCCTCTAAATCCAAGAGAACCAAACGAGCCAACAATGGAATCAGCATCACATCAGCCATGCTGAACTGTTCACCTGCTAAATAAGGTGTTTCATTCAACTGCCTCTCTGCTTCATCAAGTAGTCTAACCAAATGCTCCTTGCTCCTCCTCAAAACATCAGGGTCTTTCAATTTTTCATCAGTCTGATAGGCTTCTCTTAACTTCCTATGGTAAGCACCTGCTAATTCAGGGGACTCAGACATACGAGCAATCACTACCCGCCTTATGAACTTGGAAACATAAATGCGGTATTTCTCTGGGATATGGGAAAGTGAAAAATACTTGGGATCCCACTCTTGTATCTTCTGCATCCATTCCATGACTTCCCTGCCACTAACATTGATAGTCTCAGACCCTGAGGAGACCTCTGCAATTCTTTCGATGTACCTGAAGATCCAATGGCACTATAAAACATCTGCTTGTAACAAAAACATTTATGAGTAAATTCAAATTCCACATCATCTTCATTCTGCTCGAGCAGAAAGCTCGGTGATCAAGCTTTATCAGGAAACCAGGAAAACTGCTCTATTATCCAAAGTGTATATACAGTAGGCTGCTTTAAGGGAATTGGTTTGAAGGTTAAGAGTAATGATAAATATCTAGCCAGATAGAAGCTTATTCCGCAATCAAACTTTCAATTTGTTTTTTTAATTGGTTTACTTCAAATGTTGCATAAATCTTCAGAAAAGAAATTTCTTTTATACTACACATCTATTCAAGCCAGTAATAACAGAATCATGAAAAAATTGTGAAGAGAACATACTGGATTATATCAATAGTCTTGTAAATGATGTGAGAGCCATTTTGAAAAACAGGGAGTCTTCCACTGGGATTCATCTTGAAGAATGAAGAATCCAAGTTCTTGCCAGTTATGGGATTGACATGGTAAGATGTATAATCAATGCCTTTCTCTTCCAATGCTAGCCTCACCTTCTGGCTGTCCAAATCGAATGGATGATGATATAACTGCATTTTCTTATCACCTCTTAGGAACTTGCAGGTATTTTTAAAAGTTAAGAATCATCTTACCAACACCAGAAATCATAGTCTGCAAAACAATTATATCCAAAAGTTAATTACAAAAACAAATTAAGTTTGTGACTGCGAATCAATAAGTGATGATAATAGACAAGGTCTAGAAAAGGGTCTTTCAGTAAATAGCAACTTAGCAGGATGTAACTTATGATAGAAGCCACCAAGCAGTCAACAAAAGTCATACATGGTAAGTCAAAACTGATGTATATAGTAGAAAAATATTAAAGCCAACGATTGATATATGAATAGTTATGAATCCAAATTCCAAAAGTTTTACATGAAATGAAACCCATAAAATGGATGAATCGTATAGTATTTGATAAATTGGAAATTGGAAGATATCAACCCAATTAAATAACTTGCCCTTTGGAAGAATCAGACTCCAAAGTACACAATCCAGTTATCATTCATGCGGAAAGTACAAAACTGTAAACAAAACAAAAATTTAAAAAAAAAATTGAGAGAAAGAGAGAGAGAGAGAGAGACATACCCAGAATGGAATGAAGAGAAAAGAAGTACTGTAAGCTTTAAGGATTGGGAATTGTGGGGAGGGAGTGGGCACAAACAAAAACGAAGGCCTTTTTGAGTTTGCAGAAAACAATGTGACAAAAGGGTGACAGCAAAAAAGAGTGGAAACTGAATAAAATTATAGAAACCACAAATATGGAATACAGCTACTTGGAATCAACAAATAGGCCTACGCAGACTCGCTCGTCTCAAGTGGATACGTGTCGGTGTATTAATTTTTCAGTTTAAACTAGGCCTGGCAAAAGGATCCGTGGACCAATTATCCATCCGGTCCATCCACAGTAAAATCCATCCAATCCATCCAATAATAAAAAAAATTTCTAAATGGATTGGATGGGTTGGATTGTTTTTATTAATGGATGGTTAATGATCCATCCGATGTATTTTTTAATCCATTGGATCAAATAAAAAAAAAGGAAATGGATCATTTATGATCCATTCAAAAATTATTATTTTTTGTCCAAACTGAAACGGTTTTTACGAATCACAGCCCAAGGTATTCCTTTCTTCTTTCTTCCTAGTTCCTGCCAACAGTTTTGTTTAGTTGCCTGCAGTTTCGATTCAAAAAGCATAGGAGATTTGGCCATGGGTCTAACTAAGATCTTCGTATATAATAAAGTTGTTTGAAAAATCCAAGATCACGTACATTTAGGTGGCGTTTGGAAGAGCTTATTTAAGCTCCTTTTGACTTATCTGATGACATAAGCTCTTATACAGTGTGTTTGGCAGAGCTTATAAAAGTAACTTATGTCATCCCATAAGGAGTTTTTGACTTATTTTCATAAGTCACTGGAACAAGCTTATGGAATTTTAACAAGTGCTTATGACCCCTTCGTGTTTTCCCCCTTCAAATCCTCTCTTGCCCCTTTCTTCATAAGCTCTTATGGCATAAGCTCTCATTCGATAAGGTCTTATATGATAAGTTCTTAATTAAGTTGTTTACCCAAACGCGGCCTTAATTACACGGAGATTAACTTATGCCAATTACACATCTCTGCTCTTAAAATTTCCCTTTACTTGGGAAGGTGCAGCGTGATTCAACATAGACTGCTTTGGTCAAAAGAAATCATGGTACTCCCTCCGGTCCACAATGTAAGCAAAAATTTCCAAATTTTTTGGTCCAAAATATAAGCAAATTTCAACTACTTTCTTCTCATTTAATGAAGTTATTCTCAAAATACCCTTCATTTAATACAAATTTTGTTTTTCAATGACTCCTTTTATTCTCAATAACACAAGCTTAATAAATAAGATGAAGGGTAATTTAGGTAACAAACTTAATTCTTTATTCCCAATGACTCTTTTAAATGAGATCAACTAACAATCTTAATATGTGTGTCCCATTTAATTTTTGTTTACAATAGAGACCGGAGGGAGTACATCGACTTGGACTCCACATTACGTACGCATGCCCATTACGTACGCCTGGCATGGGCATGCATACATAACACAAGTTCATACATAACAAAAACTCAATTTGCTAATTTCTTTTTAAGGTGGCTTAGTCTAAAATTCATGTATTTAATTAATATCCTAAAAATTCTAGAGAAAGAAAAAATATTTAATATTTTTTTAGTAGAGTAGATAAAATATTTAGTATGTAAAAATTGTTAAAATAAAATTTTGATGTAAAAAATACTTTTAAATGGATGGGTTGGATATCCATCCATATAAAAATGACTAATGGATAGGTTGGATGGTTTTTTATTAAACGGATCATGGATGGATTGGATTTTTTTAATATATTTTTAATGGATCGAAATGGATTGATGGATTATTTTGGTCCGATCCATTGCAATCCGAATCAAAATCCATCCGATCCATCCATTTGCCACCCTTAGTTTAAACTAATAAAATACCCGTGCGGTGTTTTTTATTTGATTTGATGTTATTGTTTGTTGAAAGGTTAAAATATATAACAATTATGATTTTTGAACACATATTAGAACACCATAAGGTATTCCTTTTGCCTTTTTTATTATTATTATTATTATTCTCGAAATACGTATATATAAAGATGATAAAAAATAAGTGAGAGATAGAAAGAAATACATACGGTGTCTAAATTTTCTGTTCAAATAACAAAACTCTAAATATAATTATGAATGAATAATTGTACTATTTTTTTATGGAAAAAAGTTTATATTGGGGGATGGCACGCCCCCTTGCAAGGCCAGAGAATACCACTAACCTCAGCGAGAATTTATAGTGAAATTTAGATATTGCCTACCAATAGTAGAGATCTAGGAATTGAACCCAAGTCACAGCTAGTGTAAACGGAAAGTTTGACCAAATGTGCCAACCCTGCTGGCTAATAATTGTACTATTTCAATTTGAAAATAATAAAGTCATTTTATCTATCAAAGAAAAGGCTTCGAAAAAATTTCATTGTGCAATATAAATATATATAAAAGAAGTAGCATCCCATTATGCATAAAAGGTCAAATAATATGCCTATATTTATGAAAACTTGATTTGATTCCAATTCAATATTCATCAAACTACATAATGTAGATTTATTCGAATTTGTGTGTGTGTATGCACACACTTTTTTGGGGTAGTTTTAGAAACTAATTACCAGTTTGGAAGTCCTTTTAAAATTAATTACTAATGTGGGGTCCTTTTTGACATGTTGACATTTTCTATTATAAATTTTCTGACACCAAAGGCGCAAAAAGGTGCCAGTCCAACTTGCGCCTTCAAAGGCGCCAGTTCAACTGGTGCCTTTATTTTTTCGTAATCCGCACATCACTAAAAGACAAACAACAATTCACTTGTCAGAAAAATGACGCCAAAGGCGTCAGTTGGACATGTGCCTTTAAAGGCACATGTCCAACTGTCGTTTTCACTTTTTCGTACTCCGCACATCACTAAAAGACAAATGACAATCCAATTTTCCATTTTTTTGAAAATAAAAATAAAAAAAAGACAAAATATTAAATTTAAATTCAAATTATAATTAAATAATAATAAATGCTAACATCTGATGTAATTAAAAAATAATTAAAAAAATATTAATAATTGTATTAAATGATAGAATAGATTTAAATAATAATAAATAAATAAAAGTCTTACATATCTACACATAAAATACTTTTCATAAAACACACACGATCTTTATACAGTGCATTTTTGTCATTAAAACTTGTCTATAGCACCGTTCATTTGTTGATAGAGCGCAATGAAGCTATCTTCTCCCAGAAATGGTCTTCTCCTACAGTTATGGTGGGAAAAGTTTTTCAATGGGCGGAGGCCATTTTGAGTTCAGAGTTGAGGAATTCACGTCTAAGGCCTCTGCGGATTCAGCCTGAGGAGGATAGAGGGGTTCTCTGCGTCCCCCGCCACAGGGTTTTATTCTTTGAATTATGATGGTGCGGTCTCTGCGACCGTATCAATGGCGGGCTGTGGTGGTACCCTTTGGGATGATGCTGGGAACTTCATTTTCACATTCTCTCACAAGCCGGAGCCTTGTTCTGTCTTAGAGGCGGAGTAGTGGGGAATTTACCATGGTTTAAGCTTAGCTTATGGGAGAGGTTTTAAGAAATTGGTTATTCAGTCTGATTCCAGTAATGCGGTTAAGCTGCTTAGAGAAAATTGCAGTGATATTCATCCTTGTGCTCATTTGATTAGAGGGATTAAGAATATGATTATTCCCCCAATGGAGGTCAAGTGGAAGCACATCTTGAGGGAAGCCAATCAGGTGGCAGATATCCTTACAAAGGAGAGTTTAGTTTTAATTCCTACTTATAAGATTCATGATGTTGTTCCCCCATCCCTATCTCTTGCTTTACTTGCGGATAGAAGGGGTGTTGCGTTCCCTCGTGGTTTTTAGTTGGGTTTTGGGGTTTGCTGTTCACAAAAAAAAAAAAAGGTATTTTCACTCTAGATTATTTATTAATAGAAATATAAATATTGTAAGATAAATTTCAAATTTTGTAAATAGAAATAGAAATATTGTATTTACACTCTAGATTATTTATACAGTGCATCTTCCACTTTTTATTTTAAGATAAATTTCAAATTTTGTAATTTTATTTAGTATGTGATATTATATTTATTAATTATTATTAATGCTGTGTGATATTATTATTAATATTAATATTTCTATTAATAAATGATCTAGAGTGTAAATATTATTTATCAACAAATGAACTGTGTTATAAACGAATTTTAATGACAGAAATGCACCGTATAAAAATATGAAAAATTTGATTGTTATTTGTCTTTTAGTGATGCGCTGAGTACGAAAAAGTGAAGGCGCCAGTCCAACTGGAGCCTTTGATGTCATTTTTCTGAAGGTGAATTCTCTGGTACCAAGGCAATGTTTTGGGTAATTTTTACCCTGCTCATATGGTCCAATCCGGATTAGCCACCTCATTTAATTGATGCCAGCTCATTGCCAACTTTCCCAACTTTTAATTTTATTCTATGATCCCTTTCAACTTTTGATTTTAACTATGGTCTAAAGAGGGGCCTCTTTGCAAACTTAAAAATATTTATTAATTTTTTAGTTCCCTCTTTATCATCTTCATCCTAAAAAAAAAAAAAAAAAAAAAAAACTTCTTTTCAATTCCAGAATTTCTTCGTCTTCTGTGTATCATCATAAAATCATAAAACAAAACCCTTGACCTTCTGAATTCTCCTTTCCAATCCAAAATCATCCTACAAACAATTCCTCCAAACTTACAGCAAGAGAACGAGCAAGGGCAACCAGACGAAGGTGGGCGACTAGGAGGAGCAAATGGACTGGAGACCAGAAATTAACGTCCCCTGTCATAAAAATAAGTTCAGGGTAATTGCATGCGGTCGAGTAACTTTTTTACATAATTGTATCCCCTAACCTTACAATGGTCATTATCAGTGACTGGAATAAAAAAGGTTGAAGAGAATGAAGGATGGACAGAATCCTCACCCAAAGGAAACCCAGAAAAAACAAAATAAGATAACTACAAATTATTAATTTGACAACACCTAAAGCGTTTTCAAATATATAACTATAAATGTTTTTACTTCCTGTTTGTTTAGTTCATGGAAAAATGGTTCAGGATATGGACGAAATCAAGCATACAGTAGATGTCCTTGCCAAAATAATTGTGCCACAAAAACAATCTGTCACAAATAGCCCAATGTCAACCGGGGCGAAGATGCAGACTGAGAATAGGGACGATGAAGATGATAAATAGGGATTTAAAAATAAATAAAAAATAAATATTTTTAAGTTTGCAAATAGGTCCTCTAGGTCATAGTTAAAATCAAAAGTTTAAAGGGGTCATAACATAAAATCAGAAGTTGAAAAAGGTGGCAACTAGTTGGCACAAATTAAATGAGTTGGCCAACTCATATTGGACCACATGAGCAGGGTAAAAGTTACCCAAAATATTGCCTTGGTACCAGAGAATTCACCTTTTCTGAAAAGTGAATTGCACAAATTACGAAAAAGTGAAGACTGGCGCCTTTGGTATCAGATGATTTACAATAAAAAATGCCAACATGTTAAAAAGAATCCCCATTAGTAATTAGTTTCAAAAGTAACCAAAACTGGTAATTAATTCCTAAAACTACACCAATTTGGTTGAAAAGCCCTGTTTTTTGGTGGAGGAGCTACAAACCCACCCTTCACCATCTCTATCGCCTCATGTAGTTTCCTTTTGGCAAGGGTTGTTCGAAATCCAAACCAACAAAAGCAATCGCCTACCATATAAGGCTCACAATGACTCCGAAAAAAGGTCATGCACATATCTAAATGCCAACTTCATATATCAATTATCTTTAATTTTTAATTGAAGTATACAATTCATCTTTATAGTATATAATTTTGCTCCATCATGTATGTGTTACCTATAGAATAGATTTGCAATCCTCATAAGATATCAAACAATTTTGCAAAAGATGTACACTTATTTCTTAGCTATGATAATTCAACAAGGGCTCCATGTTCTTTAAAGGCTTTCGAAAGATCATTTGTGAATTAGACTCTCTTGAAGCCACTCACTTGGGTCAGAAGGAGGTTTCATGCTTTCATCAATATGCAAGTGTTATAGCTGATATCAAGAAGATTATGTGTCTCTCCGGTGGGAAGTCGTCATCAATAATGCAAGCACTAATGATATTTGAACATCCATTTGGAACACCTTTTCTGGACACCCTAGACACAATGGCAATTGTGCAAATAGACACAATGACAATTGTGTAAATATAAGTACACTATTAACACACATTCTTGGGGTGTCCATCTTGAGTGTTCGTATAACACACCTTTAATGCAAGTGTTAGCTGATGTTATAGGGGTGGCTTTTGTTGGGCCTTACCTTTCTTTTTGTGTTGTTTTCTTTTTAGCCCTTGTACCAAAAATATTCAATTTTTTTTTATTTTTTTACAACCATAATATAAATTATCTTCAAAGTTAACTCAGTAGAATAATATGAGTAATGCCAAAATTTGAAGGGAAAACAGAACCCAAGTTCTAAACAGAAGATGATAATTCTGAACTTAGGAAAAAAGTTGACTTCATCAAATTGCAGTGTAATTTTTATCAGCAAGAAAATATACAAAAACAAAAGTACATGTTTAGTTTTTGCTCTGGCTTTTTGTTTATAATTTCTTTTCGGCTTCAGGATAGTGTATGACTTTTCTTTTTTTTTTTTGGGCCTGTTACAGGATAGAATGAATTTTAATGAAGCCCAACCGTTCCCCGCCATTTATAGGCCCGCAACTCAAAAAGAAACCCAATCAAAAGACCCAAACCGATTAAGCCCAATAGAAACGTGGTTCCCATTCTCAAATCTCAAGCATCACATTCAAAAGCACCTCCGAAGCCACGTGACGTGCATGGAATGAGAGGTGTACTCATGGAACCCGAATATATCTTCCATATAAATAACCAGTAACAGTGACAGTGCTCTATCTGAGTCTTAAATAACCATATTAATTCACTATGACCTCTCTATCGTGTTTTTGAAAATAAAACCACCCACCAGGCTCTCTCAACCCAATGAATCACGTGGGATGCATGTCATTTGGTAGGCCCAACCAACGGAGGCTCCAACCATTCATTTCAAGCTGGGTTGTGCAGTACTTGCTTTCAAATTCAATGTTAGAGAGATCAAGTTTCTGTTTGCTGCTGCAGATAAGCTTCCAATTTTGGGAACATGATCCTACTCAAAATTAATAAATACTACCGACCTTCAATTTGTCCTCTCTAACGGTGATGTGGTCCTACAACTATAATAATGTAAATAACCAGGAAGTGGGAATTACAGGGAGTTGTGATTTATGAACAGGTCATGCTTTTGTCTATACCTGGCATGTATTTCTCACCACCTAACCTAACTTCCTTTTAGTAAATAAATAAAGAATGACAAATGCTAATCAGTATCCTTAGGGTACTAGTTAAGAAATCAAAAATAGTAATTTTGTATTGAAAATTGTATTTTTCATATCTTGATAAATGTTGTGTTTAATTTTCCAACATAAACTCACCATTTTTATTCCTTAAGACACTGGTTAGCAAGACTCATAAAGAAATAATCATGCTATTTGTATAATTAATTCAGACAAATTTTTCATAACTTTACTTTTAATAACTTCATTATTTTTTAATACAATAAAAAAATAATGTAATATTTTTTCAATTATTAATGAAAAAAATGAAAATACGAATGTATAAACAGAGTAAATGAACCCTAAAGTTTTTGAAAGTTATCAAGAATGCACACTATGTATAAAAGTTTCTCTTAAAACAGTTCCTGAGAATTAGAACTACGCCCACAGAGGCAGAGGACAGTATTCTTTTATGGTTTAACTATTGATTTGGTCCCTGAACTATTTGAGAATTTTTAAATAGGTCTCTATATTAAAAAAAATTGTAATTGGGTCCCTGAACTTTTATAAAGTTTTCAATTGGGTCCCTAAACTAAAAAAGTTTCTAATTGGGTCCCTGAACTTATTAAAAAATTTCAAGGAGGTCCCTAAAGTAGAAAATTCGATGGTGGTCTGTTGAATTGGATGGAGCATTTCTGATTTCATTCAAGCTGGATAATTATATCAGTCATCTATGAGTGGATGAAGTGAGATGTAGTAAGTTGCAAGTGAGGGAACTATTCGTTCAGATGGAGGAGAAGCAATCGCAGGTCATATTTTGGTCTTCTGGTTCAATATTTTGGTCTCTTGCAGCCCTAAATACAAATTTTGTGAGAGGGGGAGGGGGGGGGGGGGGATTTCAGCTCACGTTCCATATCAACAAACTTAACGACCTATTCACGGAACTCTACCCCAGAGACTCAATTGAAAACTTTATAAAAGTTCAGGGATCTAATTACAATTTTTTTTAGTTTAAGGACTCATTTGAAAATTCCCAAATAGTTTAGGGACCTATTCAATAGTTAAACCTTCTTTTATTCCTGAAATGAGGATAAATTTGACGTAAAGTGGTTTTGGGGTTGCACAATCCTGCTTAACTTCAATAATAATCTAATAATGCACAGTTAAATGTTTTTTTTTTTAAAATAAAAATGCACACTTAAAATTTTAATCATATGTCAGGTATAAACGTTTTTTTATAGTATTCTGATGTACGTATATGCATTAATTTGAACCGTGCTATATAGGTAACTAAATTTATTTTTTAAAAGCGAGTGTACATATCAACTTGATATGAGTAAAAATATTTTAAAAGAAAAAGTAGCCATCAAAACATATATCATATTCCAATAGATTATCAATAATTAATCTCTATATTCCTTTATTGTTTTATAGATATTCAACATGCCTTTCCCTTTCTCTCTATATTCTACATACAAAAAATGTCGACCAAAAGTTTTTGATTGTTAATGATATGATGTCAATATGTGACCAGATTTCCTATCAGGATAATTTATTCTAATTAGATACTATAGATTAGTGACTTATCATAGAAAGTAAGCCCACCTACTGACAAGCTAAGTTTCACTATCATTCAAATATTTGCCATTGCCGCTATCCACAGTTTCCCTTTTGGTTAAATGTCGTTTTGGTTTTCCAAACTCCATTTTAACAGTACAAGAGTATCATTGGTTCATTGCATGTAACTACTGCCTTCACAATGATGATTCCAAGCTTATCTTGTTTCCTTAGTATTAGGCAGGATTTGAGCATCATTCAGCTGGTGTTTGTTTGTTCCATAAGTTACCTAGAACTTAGCATCTCTGCATTTGGGTGGTGGTGAAAAGCTACGCCTAAGCCATGTTCGAAGGCCTTATAATTAAGCTATAAGTAATTGTATACCATTATTAATGTTTTAATTAACGAAGGATTGTAGACCTTTTTATTTTTCTATTCATGAAGTTGGGAATTTCTATGGTATGCTGATTTATTGTTAAGCAATGATATGTTCTCTAATACTCTCCCTGATGCTTTGTAACTGCCGAATTGACTATTGAGTACCAATTACAGCCTACTATTAATTGGCTTAGAGAATTGTCAATACTGTGGGGTACACAACTAAAAGGAAAGTGAGATATCTTGATTGAGTCACAAACGTAAAGAAATTAAACTATGTAGTGCTTGTTTGGGTAGCGGCTGTAACTCCGTTTCGGTCACCGAAACCCAGTTAGGAAATTTTGTTTTATCATTCATGTGTTTGTTTATGAAACTCCGTTGGAAATAATTGATTCCTGGTGGGTCAAAATTGAGTTTTGTGGAAGCAAAAATTTATAACTTTTCTGTTGAGAATAATTGATTCTGGATGTAGGACCCACAAAATTCTACATATTTACACCTCAAAAGTGATTTTACTTTATCATCCAAACAAAATCAATTTTTCTAAACTGACTTTTAAAATATCATTCCCAAACACAAATAAATTTTTTCAAACTCCATTTTTTAAAATCAATTCTTTCAAAATCAATTCTATCAAAATCTAAACCAAACGGTAGTTTTTTGGATTGTGGATAGGAATGTTCAGGAAGATTCAAAACTGTTTTTTGGAAAAAAAAATAATATAAAAAAGAGATTATAGGTTATTATCATTTACATACACTGTTTGCTAACATGCGATGCAATAGTTTTCAAGTAAATGTTTAGGATATCAAACAATTAGTTCATAATAAGATCATAGTTGGTATGTTTAAGAGTCTAAACTTGATTTTGATTAAAAATACATTTATAGTAATTAATTTATAGGTTTAATTTTTGATTCAGCCTTTGTCAACAAAAATTTATTGAGTTAGTCCCTGAATTATTTGGGAATTTTTAATTAGGTCCCTAAACTAAATTTGTTTTAATTAGATCCCTAGACTTATATAAAATTTTTAATTGGGTCCCTTAACAAAAATTTTCTAATTGGGGTCTCTGATCTTATATAAAATTTTCAATTAGGTCCCTAAAGTAAAAATGTGACTGTATAAAATAAAAAAGTAATAAAATGATAGATGATGAAATTTTGGAAAAAAAAAATTTGTTTGACATAATAATAAAATGACAAAAGATGAATATGAGAGAAAAAAAACTTAGTATTTAAAATAATAATAATAATTAAATGAAAAATAAAACTTAGTAAGAAAATTTATTGTTTAGCATAATAATTAAATAAAAATATATAAATTCGAGAGACAAAATTTAGTTCATGAAATGATAATAAAAAAATAATGAAATATGAAATTGTGCTAGAAAATACATGTTTTATAACAAAATAACATAATTTCTCTATAAAAAAAATTTCTGGACAACATCTGTTGATGATTATAATGAAACAGTGAAGGCATTTTTTTGTTATTATATGTATATATAAAAGATAAAATAAAATAAAATAAAATATATCAAACGTGATTGATAAATGAGTAATGATATTTGAAAAAAAAAATGGTGTTCAACACCGTATAAAAATACCCTTCATCACTTAATTATTGTTTTCTTTCCTCTTATTATCTATTTCATCACTCCCAAAGTATCTCATCAGCTATACGGTGTCCATACATGGTGTCAAAAATTGTGTCCAAATATTATTTGTTGGAAAAATCAATTCAAATTTCCAAATATTAATTCAAGTGGATAGAAATTAAATTGGCACAATTCAAGAGGAAGTGAAGTTCAATGTTTTGACTCATGGGGAGTCTACATTCATCTTTGGATAAGGAGTGGATATTAATGGTCTTGAAAATGTGAGAAGCAATTAATATCCACTATGCTATGTTCATGAATGAAGCCCATATCCCTTCACTATGTAAAGGGTGATGATGTGAAGAGTTGAGACATCCCCTACCATGTCCTAGAGAGGAGGACTGATATGGGTGATCATGGGAAGAGTGAAAGCGTCCTCAAGTATGAGTGATCATGTGAAGAGTAGAAGCACCCCCAAGTGTGGGGTGATCATTTGTAGTGAGATAGGTGTTTATCATTCCTTGTAACTCTTTGAGTGAGGTACTCAGGTTTGTAGGGTGATACACAAAATGGGGAGGGTTACAAATCATGTAATCATATTTGAGATAATGAATACATTTGTTGAAGTGTTTCAGTGGATGTAGGCAAGAGGTGCCGAACCACGTTAATTATTGAGTTCTCTATTGTTTTCTTTGTGGCGTGTTTGTGTATGTTCCATATAAGATCCTTGGTCACGTGGAATAATTCCATTGGTGCGTGGGAATTTACCCGACATTATTATGGTTGATAAAATAAGACACTGCGAATCCCAGTGGATGTTGTTGTCCTTCGTTGCGGTGACTGTTTGTTAAATCATTTTCACTTGAAGGCTACTGGAGGATCACGCACAAACTCAAATGAAAAAGCAAGGACAAGAACAGTATGTATGACTGTATAGTGAATGAATGAGCGGTGGTGGTAGAGACCTACACGACCACATGTGAGAGAGACCACTTTTGGAACAAATTAAAAGCCAGTGACGTGCATTTAAAGCACCACATTATTAACCCCTTCCTCCTGAATCCTACACCACACCACATGAATACCATTTTTATCGTCTGATAACATCTTGGTGCATTATTGTCTTGAGCATCAAAGTATCTTTTAGTAAATGCATTTCCACCACTCTTTATCGCCAGAATACAAGGAAGAGTTCCACTTCATCTAAAGTTAGGTAAAAAACACTACCACGATCAGATCAGATCTGACCTCATATATATATATATATATATATATATTATTAAGAGTAATGCTAGTATCACACTCTCCATCACACTTCTCTTAACACACTCTCTATTATTGGGTGTATTTTATGTGAGACCATGTGTTTTGGTGGGTCTCACATGAAATCTATCCAATAATAAAGAGTGTGATAAAGAATATGATTCTAGCATTTTTCTATTATTAAATCTATATTCGCTCGACGTCTAAAGAATCTGTTAAATTTATTTTGTTAAAACATTGGGTAGTTAAACTTGATGCCATGCTGCATGCCTTGTCTTGCAAACACGCCGCCGTATTTGTTCATATAAAACAGGGGAAAAAAAATAAAGAAGCCGTATAACAACGAAAACATTGCGTCCTACGCATGCATAAGTGCAAAATTGCCATGCTTATTATATTGTTCATCTGTAAATAAGGCCGGAACCGACTTACGTCACTATTATTTTTTATTATTTTTACATTACTTTATATACAATAAATAAATCCAGTTTAACTATATTTTCTAATATTTAAAAATATTTTTTGAAGTTTTTATTTTTTAACAGAAAACAAGAGAGGGGACTCAACCTATTTGAATACTAGAAATGTTAAAAGTAAGACATAATTTTAACGTACTCTCACAATTTTATTAATTAATTACGTTTATAGATTCGTTGAATTGCTTTTGCTTTTGCAAAGTGAAGATAAAATGAAGAAAAATAAAACGGTCAGAGTCAGACTGGTCAAAGAACGGGTGAAGGTCAAAACTGACAAGAAGCAACAAGAAATAGACAATAAAAAAATAAAATTGAACCACCCTCTGGAAATCGTGCCTTTAGACTTCATACCTCTTGCAATTAACTTTTAAAAAAGAACAGCAAATATCATGCGTATGTATTCATATAGCATACTACATAGACAGATGTTAACACAAGGGTTGAAAACAAAGCAAATTAAAATATAATGTCAATATGTTCTGGAACTGAGAATGACATGGCAATTTTAATTCCTACATAAATAAAACATATAGCAGGAATTTGTAATTTGTTATTGAACATGTACCTTATGCCTTATATTGATATTTTCTTTGCTTTATTTAACTTTATTTTATAGTAGTACTATCTAATTATAATTAATTCTTCTTTATTTTTCTCATACTTATACTCTTGATTCAGCCACCAATTCCACGTGTAGTACACAACTTATACGCAACAAGCAATGTTTTTTTTTTTGGTACATATATGCAAGCAATCTATAACCTATAGATTTTAGGTAAATTGTGTTTGACAAGAATCGGGGTGCAGTGGTCAAAATATAGAGCATCAAACGTTGTTAGCATCTTGTTAAAGAAGTCACGTGGCAATGATAGTTTTAACCGAAAAGTTACGTTCGGAGTTTGAAGTTTGAACTAAAATTTCTGGGCCTTCTCTTTCAATTCAAGTGAGGTGTGTGTGAGAGAGCTTGCAAAGCAACCAAACGACGGTTAAAGCCAAACCAAACTTATTCCAAACTCAAAGCCGAGGTGGTCGTGCGTGCTTATATCATATGATTCATGAGACTCACTCAGACACTCACAATTCGAAACATCAAAACGACGCCGCATTCTGATTAACGTGAAAAATGCTGCAAACGGGTCCAACCGGAGAAGCCGTCCACGGTGGCCGGACGGTGGTGGTGGGGGTGAAGCTGGACTCACCAAGCAAAGAGTTGCTGACGTGGGCTTTGGTCAAAGTTGCTCAAACCGGTGACACCGTTGTTGCTCTGCATGTTCTCGTGAACCATGGTAAAGTCACGATTTTTTTAATTTTATTTTATTTTTGGAAATTTTCAGTTTTTTTCTTCTTGCTGGTTATCATGGATTACTGTGAAGGTTAACTTGTGAAATGGGGTTGTGTAGAATTTGTGAATAGAGATGGGAAATCATCGCTGCTTTCGCTTGTCAAGGCATTTGACCCTGTTCTTGCTGTTTATGAAGGATTCTGCAATTTGAAACAGGTTCAATTTCTTAATCATTTTATTAACATGTAGCATTTTTTCAATTACTATAGCTGAATATGCTAATTCATCAGGAAGTGTAGGACATAAATTTTTTATGTTTTAGCATTAATTGGGATCTCAAGCTCAAATTTTGCCTTTTTGTTTTTGTTTTGGTTTTGCTGGGAATGGTTTAGGTGGATCTCAAGCTCAAAATTTGTAGAGGTTCATCAGTGAGGAAAATGTTGGTTCGGGAAGCGAATGCTTATGCTGCAACTCATGTTGTGGTGGGAACTTCTCAAGGCCACCATACAATCCGGTCATCTACCTCTGTAGCTAAGTATTGTGCTAAAAAGTTGTCCAAGGACTGCTGTGTTCTTGCTGTTAACAATGGGAAAGTTGTGTTCAAGCGTGATAACGGCAGCTGGCCACCAAATGGTGCTGCTGGCTTACAAGGTTTTGAATTTTTATGTTTTGATTGATGTGAGTATTATGGACTTAAGCAGAATTCTCAGCAAATTGAATTGTTGCAGGTATTGATTGTCATTATAGAAATGGTTTGCTTGGTTCAATTCATCGCACACGCGGAAAGAGTTCAAAAGTACTAAGTGATGATGCTACAAGCATGGATGCTGATAAGGGTGCTGATCGAATTTCGGATCACTGTTTAGCTAAGGCTTTTCTGGATTCTACAGAAATTGTAAGAAGAGAAAGCTGCTCAATTTGTGGTCCGGCCCCGGCATTGCCAAACACTTCTTGCCACCAAATTGCAGAAGAGCCTTCTCGTGAAGGTGATAGCGAGAATTCTTTGGCTATAGTGCCTGTAAAGACCACTGATGCAGGACAACTTGAATTGAAACCGGGTTGGCCGCTACTACACCGGAGAATTTTATCAGACGGGCAACCTCTTGATCGATCATCTTTGCGCCAGATCTCTGTGGTCCAGTGGGCAATGAGGTTGCCCTGTAGAAATCTTTCATATGCTGCAGATCATGATCATAGACAGAACAATTGTTATTGTGGTCCAGATCAATCTGTGGCTTTAGATGGTGAAAGTGGTGCTCTTGTTCCAGTAGATGCTGAGATAGGAACTGCTTTTTCGCCTGAACGCAATTCGAGTAGCATCCCAAAAGAATTGGAGGGCCTTCATGATAAATACTCAGCAACTTGCAGATTGTTTGAGTACCAGGAACTTGTTTCAGCCACATCAAATTTCTTGCCTGGTGTGTTTCCTAGTGCTAGTTTGACTTGGTTTAATTTAACAAAGCTGGATTTTTTTTTAACATGGTTACCAATATGATTTCAGAAAACTTGATTGGGAGAGGAGGAAGTAGTCAGGTTTATAGAGGCTGCCTTCCTGATGGCAAGGAACTTGCTGTTAAGATCCTAAAGCCTTCTGATAATGTTTCGAAGGAGTTTCTTCTGGAAATAGAAATTATCACTACCTTGCATCACAAAAACATTATTTCCCTCCTCGGGTTCTGCTTTGAGAATGGCAATCTTCTTCTGGTCTATGATTTCTTATCAAGAGGAAGCCTTGAAGAAAACCTTTATGGTACAGACATATTCATTACTTGTATCGCCTTTCGTTTTCTGAGTGGTCTATTAACTTTCTATCTACTTCTTTCTATTCCATGCCAAAGTAGGGAATAAGAAAAATCCAGAGGTGTTTGGTTGGACTGAGAGATATAAGGTAGCAATAGGTGTTGCTGAGGCTTTGGATTATCTGCATTGCAAAGATGATCAACCTGTGATCCATCGGGATGTAAAATCATCCAATGTATTATTATCTGAGGATTTTGAACCCCAGGTAATTATCTCACAGTTAATTGACTTTTTATATTTTGATTTATTTGTATTCATAAATCCTCAAGTTGTACTGCTTGATTTTATTCAGCTCTCTGATTTTGGACTTGCTACATGGGCATCAACATCGTCATCACATGTAACCTGCACAGATGTTGCTGGAACCTTTGGGTTTGTACTTTCAACTCCAGCATAACTATACCATCTGTTCTTATCCATACATGTTGCAGATAGAGAGAGTGCATTAGAGTTTTTAACTGGTCCTAAATTATGTATTACACTCTTATATGCAGTTACTTGGCTCCTGAATACTTCATGTATGGCAAAGTAACTGATAAGATCGATGTCTATGCATTTGGTGTCGTGCTCCTTGAGCTTCTTTCAGGGAGAAAGCCCATAAGCCGTGATTATCCAAAAGGTCAAGAGAGTCTTGTTATGTGGGTATGTATCTGTAATCTTATGGTCTAATATCTCATTTACTTCTTATTTTCTAATCATATGTATTGTGGAAAAACTATTGCAGGCAAGTCCAATTGTAAATAGTGGAAAGGTCTTACAATTGTTAGATCCTGGTTTGGGTGACAACTATGATCATGAAGAAATGGAAGGGATGGTCTTAGCAGCCACACTTTGTATCAGACGTACTCCAAGAGCTAGGCCTCCAATGAGCCTTGTAAGTGGTCCACAATTTGCTTCATAGCAAACTAAGTCCTCTATGCATATGGGGTGTTTTCTTTTTCTGGAAAACGACTTGACTTTATGTGTTTAGCTTATCCTAAATCATTAACATACTGCTTGAGTTCATCTTGTTTGATCACTATCAAAGTAATTCTCATTCTCTCCGTTAGTCCTTTGTCAGTTGAAAATCTAATGTCTCTATTGGACAACAGATTTCAAAGCTGCTTCGAGGTGATGCTGATGTAATCAAGTGGGCGAGGTTAGAAGTTGATGTTTTGGAAGCACCCGGACTGCTTGATGATGAAGCTTGTCCTCCAAGTAATCTACAGTCACACCTTAATCTTGCGCTGCTTGATGTAGAGGATGACTCACTCTCCATGTGCAGTGTTGAGCAGAATGTGTGGTTGGAGGACTACTTGAGAGGCAGGTGGAGCCGCTCATCAAGCTTTGACTGAGCAAATTACTAGCAAATTGCTAGAAGAAGAAGCTCTTTCTTTTTTTCTTAGTTACTTGTTGATAAAGTTTTCTTGTTCTTCTTCCATTGGCTTTGGCATCCGTCCGAGTTTCAATATAAACGGGTTTAGGATGAGATGAGAGGTTGTTTGTGTATGCCCTCCTCCTTCCCTTAATAATGATGAAACTCAGCCTTATAATTTGTTGGGCTAGTTTGGTCCCTTTTTTTACTCACTACATATGGTTTATATTTTAGTCCTTGATCTTTGTTCCATCCAGTTTTGTAATATGTTGAATGGTAAACGATGAACAAGTTGTATTTTAGAGCATAAGGATCATTGCTCTGCATCCTAATAAGGCTATATATCGAATTCTTTGCTTGGTTTCTTTCTTTTCACAGTGCTTTGACTTGAATTCCTCTTGTATAACTAGTTCTTGATTCATCTCTATGTGTGTTCCAACCTTACAATGATTTATGAAATACACCAAGAAAAGTGAGCAAATCATGGGCGTTTGCTTATGATCGTCAAGATACTATTACAATACCAACCTAAATATCGTTGTTGTCTCACAGTCTATATAAATAGCTACTGTTCTCTGAATATGTCAAAGTTTAGGGGTAAATTTAACACTTACCAATTTTGTGCCTCTCCAAGTTTACAAGAACCTTTGCTTCCAAATCTTAGATAATGGCAATAATCTTGCTGCATAATGAGTTAATGAATATTGTTTGGCCTATAACTGTGGCTATCACATAATAATATCCACAAAGTTGATCATTTTGTTGAAAGGAATGTTTTGTCAAATGTTGCAGCGTGGAGCAATGTCATTTCGAGAAAATTGTTGTTTTTCCTTCTTTTTCTTCTTCTTCTTTTTTTTTTGGTCTATTTTGTTGTTCATTGCACACAAGATTATAAACTGTGAGCCATATCTTATTATGCGGGCACAATTGCGGTAGCTGCTGCAATCGCATCAGGCCATGATTGTAAAGTGCATTGACCGCATTTGACCTGCATCATATCACAATGCAACTGCAATTTAAAACCCTAATTGCACATGCACAATGCCTCAGTCAATAACAAATAAGTTTGCCTTTGGAAGGGGAATGTTCAGCAGGAGAAAGAGCGGTGTTTGAGTGTTTGCTTAGAAACTATACCTCTATCCATGCATCTTTAAAGCAAACATTCTATAACAAGTAAACTAAATAAAAATAAAAAGAATAATTAACTCCTGCTACATGAGCGTCATTGTTGAGAAGATCATAAAATCGTTATGATGTATTAATCGCCTATTAGAGGTTGGTTACGAGGTTCGATGTCATTTACAATATTAGTTCTTAATTTGATGAAGTATGATATGAATTTAACCCACTTGATAATATAAAAGTAAATACAGCCTTAGTAGTGGGTTTAGGAAAGATTTTTTTCCCTTCACAAAATACGCCGAACATAAAAGAGAACAAGCTGTAGAACCTATTGCTATAAGAGAAATGATTTTTGAACACAAAAATGGGCAACAATTTGAATGGTTAACGTAGTTCAAATACATGGTTAAGTATGTTCATCGGATGATTAATGTGTATAATAAGGTGTCGCAGCTCATTAAAATAATTACTGAACGTAATTAACCACGATTTTGAATATCATTAACCACGATTTTTAGGTGTTCAAATGTATATGACCATGTATATTTATGTATATTCGAACACCTAAAAATTGTGGTTAATTACGTTCTGTGGATATGTGTATATTTGAACACCTAAAAACCGTGGTTAAATGATGTTCAAAATTGTGGTTAATTTGAATGTTTTAATGAGTTGTGACACATTGTTATATCCATTAATCATCTGTTGAACGTAATTAACCACGTATTTAAATTGCGCTAAACATCCAAATTGTTGTCGAAATATATTGTTCCATTTTTTTATTCAAATAATGCAATTGTTTCAATAATAAAAGAAATAGTTATGTTATTTGAACGTCAAAATTTGGACACCATATATGATATCATATATTTTTATCTCTATCTCTTACTTATTTTTTATCTTTTTGTATACACGCATTCCAAAAATACACTACAAAAATAAAAGGACACCGTATGATGTCCCTTATTTTGGTGTTAAAAAAAAACTTTTCTGTTAAGGAACAGACAGAAACTATGTATGAACTTTTTACTCCATCCCGCCCCTTTTACTTAACCCCACCTTAAATTTGTTTCCCACCTAAGTAACTAATAACTAACAGAGAGCGTGACCCGTGTCTTCCTATCAGAAAGTGGGTGAGTGATCGAGCGAATTTGAATTTAGATCCACATGATGACCGGTAACTCCGGTTCGGAAGTTAATCATCAATATAATTAATATATGTGATGTGATTATCATCAACAACGTAATCGCATATTCGAATCACCATTCGGTTCTGTTGTGTTATCGTTCTCCACCACCTTCTTCTACTACCTTCCCTCTCTCTGCGATTCCATCCCAATTCCATGGCTTCCATCCTCGGCGACAATTACAACCTTCTCTCGCCAAAACAGGTTCGTTTTCCATCTCACTCTTTTAAATCTCAACCAATAATACTTTCTCATTCTGATTCTGATTCACAGCAAGAGCTGGCGAAAATGTTATTGGATAATGGGCAGAGCCACCTGTTCCGCGATTGGCCAGGTCCTGGCGTCGACGACGACCACAAGAAATCCTTCTTTGATCAGGTTTGTCTGTCGTTTCTGTTTCCATAATTCGTAGATCCATTATTGCATTTACAAATGTTGTCATTTCTCTCTCTCTCTGAAATGTAAACGGCACTGCGTTTTTTTGTGCAGATAATTCGACTAGATTCCAGCTACCCTGGTGGTTTGGAAGCATACATTAAAAACGCGAAACGCCTCTTGGCTGATTCTAAAGCTGGAAAGAACCCTTTTGATGGCTTCACACCTTCCGTAAGTCATCATTTATTATATGCCTACTTTCCTGTTAACATTGCTATTCCTGTAATTATTTGATTTTTTATATACTGCATTCGTTTGTTCCTCTTTATATTTTCTAATTGCACAGATACGAGTTAGGGTATTGAAAATGATGCTGGCATGCTATGAGACACGGATTTTGTTAAAAAGAGTAAAGGCCCATATTGATGCCCGAGGAAATAAAAAACACACACGAAGACAGATGTGGTTGCCGAGAAATGAAAAATTCTAACTTGGTCCCCGAAAATCTTAGATGTCAGTCAAATTAATCTTGTTTATGATAAATTTTAAGGACATGTTAGTTGGACTATTTTGATCAGCATTTGATATTTTTCAGGACCAAATTGAGAAATTTTTTTTTCACGTATTTTTTCAAAGTCCAGTTTGAGTATTAGGATAGGGGATGGGTGTGACAGGATATGGTATCATAAACATAAAAGAAGCCTCAAAAGACCTCATAAATACAACATAATAGTTTTGCCAATCCATGATAGAGAGAAAAGGTAGAGAAAAATAATTTTTAGTTTGCTTAGTAACTTAAAATACAATACCAACTAATATTTATCATGTATCCAAGTATCTATACAGTATCAGTATCTGATATGTATCTGAAACTAGCATAGTAGTAGACACTTTAAGTATTGTATGGGCGTGGAGCCTGTCTCTGAATATTACCTAATAATGGTTCTGCAGGTTCCAACTGGTGAGACTTTGGCATTTGCTGATGAGAGCTTCATCAAATTTGAGGAGATAGGTGTACAAGAAGCTTGCAAAGCTGCATTTGTTCTTGTTGCTGGTGGCCTTGGGGAGCGTCTAGGATATAGTGGGATCAAGGTATGCCGTATACCATGTTGCCATATATCTTCATTATTTTGTTGCTCTATTATGAAGTGTGATGGGTACATCTTGTGTATATATAGAGGTCCCTGAAAACCTGATGTCCATAACTGGTCAGTTTTAAGTTGGGACCAAGGCTGTTGCTATGTTATCAACGCTCAAAATCGATCAATTCCCAATCTAAGGCGTTTGGTGATCATTACGAGCTTATTGATTTGAAGTTGTGGACAAAAGCATAGTGAAAGACCTTAAAAACCTCTCTTTACAAGGATATCTTAAATTTTGAAAGAAATCTTAGTTATGAAGTGCTTTGAACTATTTTAGTTTTGGAGTTTTTATTTTGCTCTTTTAGTTATATGTTATTTTCCTGGTTTGCTCAGAGGATTGGTTATTGCCTTATAATTTTTATCATTCTTATGTAATAGAATCTTCTTCTTTCCCCTCTTCCCAAAACGAGATATCTTGATGGTGTGAAGGTATATATTTAAGTGTCTAGAAAACTCAGTTTGAAGTTCAAACTCTAATACTGTCGTATAAGGACTAATGGAGTCATTGCAGCAGCTTTGCTCATCACTGTTGGGCATGATTTCATTGTCTGTGGTTATGTAAACTGTTAGGAACCCAGAAATGGGTTATAGAACTGAGACTATGAGAGAGTAATATGGAGAGAGAGAGAGAATGAAAGAATGATGTTTATTCAAGAACTGTGATCACAAGAGGGGAGTCCTCTTACAAGGGAGAAATCCCTTCTCACTGTGAATGGTCAGTACAGACAATGGGTATCTGAAAGATGGGTTTCCCCATGTACATTGGCCTATTTATAATACCAGCTCTCTAGCTGGCGTAATTGTCTAACTAACTCTTAACTGCCTAACCTCCTAACTAACTTGCTGTTTCTTACTCGAGGAACTAACTTCATTTCTAGTCTCTACCGAGAGTCTAAAATAAACTTCCTACTAATGGATATTTCATGCCTTTTCATTATTCTGGCCATATTCCTTGTTGTCCTGGAATGTGTTTATTTTGCTTCATGCTTTCTGATATTTTGAACATGGTTTTTCAGCGTCGCGTGCTATAAAGGGCTCTCTGTGCCGTGTAGTGTTTGTGTGTGTGGATAATTCCAGCATGTGAAGGAATTAGTTCCTGATTCTTAACCATAACTTCTGCATCTTTCAGGTTGCTCTTCCTGCTGAAACCACTACCGGAACAGGCTTCTTACAACATTACATTGAATCTATATTGGCTCTTCTAGAAGCCAGTTCACAAGGTTAGTATTAATTGCGTTTGTTATATAGAACTAGAAGCATATTTATCCTCATGATTTTCTTACTTATGTGGTAAAACAAAAGATATTGATAAACTTGTGTATATTAATATTCAATAAGGACAATAGATGTTAGACGGCCTGTTTAAATTATTCCCAATTTATGACCAAGGGTCCATTTGTTTGATGGAAAATTACTTTTTTCTCCTAAAATTTATGGAAAATAACATGATTTGGCAAATATTTTCAGTAGAAAATAGCTTCCAAGAATACATTTTCAGGTGTAAACATTTTTATAGATATGTGGTCTGTAAAATTTTTCTATTGTTTGATTTGTTCTGGAAAATGGCTTTCCTTTTCTAAAAGCATATGTAAATTTTCCCTTTCGAAATGGGTTGTAACAGTTGACTGTTGCCCCAAACATAGGAAAATATTTTCTGGTAAATGCATTTTTGCTCCAAACAATGGAAAATGCTTTCTGGAAAATATTTTCCACACCAACCATCAGAAAATATTAAACAAATGCATCATTGGCAATAAGAATGGTTTAAAGTGCATAGGTCGTGATTATCTGTTTATGACATTCTGGTTTCTTTCACATGTAGTGCATAATACTCCATCATGAATTTGTGATAATTTAAGATTCTGTAAGGAAAGGTGTTACAATTTGTTGGCCCTTGCTATCAAGAAAGAAAAATTATTCTCGGGCTTTGTTTTTGTCCTGCCTCTTTTTCAAACAATAGCCCACTATTTTGTTGTTATTAGTGTTAACTATAATATTTTACAGTTCTTTATAGTAATGGTTGTGCTTTTCAATTTTTAGGTGAAAGTCAGACACAGATTCCTCTTGTTATTATGACATCTGATGACACTCATGGGCGTACCTTAGAGCTATTAGAATCAAATTCTTACTTTGGTATGCAACCCACACAAGTAACACTTTTAAAGCAGGTATGTCTTCTGATGTCTCAAGAGAAATTTCAATTTGGCTCTAAAATGTTTTTTTTTTAATTGTTAAAATCATATATAACTCAGGAAAAAGTTGCATGCTTAGAAGATAATGATGCCAGGCTTGCATTGGATCCACAAAACAGATACAAAATTCAGGTATTGTTGTGCAGGGTACAAGTATGATTGTATGACTGAGAAGTTTATTTAGCGAAAGGCGATGAATGAAGTGCGCCCTATTAACCTTTTATATTAGATTTTGAAAAAATTTATTTGCTTAGCAATAACCATTTCTTTTTGGATAGACAAAACCTCATGGCCATGGCGATGTGCACGCACTTCTGTATTCCAGTGGTCTTCTGAAAGTATGGTATGACTACAGTTTACAGATCTTTTAACATGTGTGTCCAATTTCATTTTTTTGAGTAATTTTGAGAATGTTCTGAATATAATTGGACACATAAAGAAGTATGATATGTAAAACACTAAAACTAGAAACGTTAGTCATCAATTCTGTAAATTGAGGGAATTTTATTCTTGAAACCCTAGAAATTAGTAGAGCAAAGGGATCTCTGTCTTTTGTTGATAACTTGGTACTCTTTGATCATAAATTTGATGTGACGAGATTCGTTAGGTATGATGCTGGGTTGAAATGGGTTCTCTTTTTTCAAGATACAAATGGACTTCTCTTCAAGGTTAGTTGCTTTCGCATTTCATTCTTTCAGTTACTCTTTTCTGGTTTTCCCGTCAGTATATTTGTAGTATTTATTTCCTAGTATTTTGAGGATACAGGCAATTCCAGCAGCATTGGGTGTCAGTGCTACCAAACAGTACCATGTTAACTCTCTTGCTGTACCTCGGAAAGCAAAAGAAGCTATTGGTGGAATTACCAGACTCACTCACTCTGATGGTAAACTAATTATTACATCCCTAATAGACAAAGAAAAATAGTGCTGATTGTGGACTTGCATAATGTTATATTGGTGTGAGTGAGAATAATAAACTTGTGTTGCTTTATGTCACAGTGAAATAGAACGTTTTTCTCACCTGTGAAGTGTAAAGTGATTTGAAGCTGTAAATTTTGTGAATATGTTATTTGTATATCGTAATCAATAATTAATGGGAAAATGTTAGATAATGATACTTCATGGGGGCAAAATGGTTTAAATGTTTGAAGTTTATCCATTGATATTTATGCAGGGCAGATCAGGTAACCTGCCTTCATTTTTTAGGAATGATAAAAAATTGTAAATATTTCACTAAAAAAATAAAAAGATAAAAACTTGTAAATATTGGGCTTTATTAGGAAGCCTTGCCCTAACCAGCGATGCTGACCTTCCAGGTATCACTTGAACTGATACAATTCATATTGTTGGACTGCAACTCTGTGACAGCTAAATGTGTCATACAGCTTTTTAATCTCTCTCTGTATGGGTGTGTGCCCCTCTCTTTTTTCTTTCTGTTAAATGTGGGCCTTGATGGGCCTTGGTAACTGCTATTTTATTATATAACTGCAATTGATGTAACTGCTGTATAATGTAACTGCTGTTAGTAACTGTTGAATTGGAAGGTTTTTAGGTAGAGAAGGAGGAGAAAAAGAGAGAAATAAACCAAGAAATAATAAGACTGATATTGATTTGATGTAGCGATGATGTGATTACAAAAGACAACCCTAATAGTCCTATCTATACTAAAAGCAGAATCCTAATCTTGATCAAATAGAGAATCAAATCATATAATTAAGAAATAAATCCTAAGAGATCATCGATGATACTCTAAAATATTCTAAGATATTAAAAGATATTATCAGATATTTCTCTGATTTTCTAACAGTAACTATTAAATAGGTAGTAGGAGGGAAATTGTGGGATTCGGGTAGTTTGTGGTGGTTTGGGTCAGGGAGAGACTAGGCTCTCGAATTCATAGAGGTTCATTGTATCTTCTCTATATTTTCTGCATTCCATCTCTGTTAGGGTCAATTCCCTCATAGAATCTACCAATAAAGCAGTATTATTCAATAGTTTCTAGTTTATCTTTATCAGTTTCTATCACTTTCTCACGAGAATTGAAAATGCTACCAAATTCAAGTCCCTACTGGGATTTTCCTTTGAGAAAAAGTATTTGGTGTGAGGTCACAGTTTGTAACCATGAATATTTGTCTGTGCTTGAAGTAGCAAGTTACCATGTATTTATACCACTTAGTGAGATTTTTAAAGCCTTAATACTTATGTTCTTTCATGAATGGCAGTTTTATTCAAATATATTATATTAAAGAGGCTTATAATCTATCTTTAAGTTGGTTTCATTGTGTCATTTCTCATGGATTTCCCCGCATTCATATTTAGCATTTGATTATTGATTTTAATACAAATAATCGCAGGGAGGTCTATGGTGATAAATGTGGAATACAATCAGCTAGATCCTCTTCTCAGAGCAAGTGGATACCCTGATGGTGATGTCAATTCTGAGACTGGCTACTCCCCATTTCCAGGAAATATAAACCAAGTAATCTTCTTTCTTACTTCAACATTCTCCTTTGTCCCCCTTCATGGAATTAATCTATTCATTTATCTATTGTTAGACTGACTTGATAGTATTCTTCTTATCTGCATTATTTTCTTACCATACGCTGTGAACACTCAACTCATAATTCATTATGTTTGGATGATGTGATAACCATGGCTTAATTGTGATTGATATTGTCATTTTGCAATATCCATGTTCTTATTTAGTTGAACTGCATCATGTTTATTGCACAATTGCATAGTGACAATATATTATTTTAACAGTTGATTTTAGAACTCGGTCCTTACATTGAAGAGCTCTCAAAAACAGGAGGTGCGATACAGGAGTTTGTTAACCCAAAGTAATTCTTTTTTATACTCATTATGCTTTATTATTATTTCCAACACTTTGCTGTAGCATGCTTCAATTTTCTTTAGCTGTATTCTATGCTTGGTTGATGCATTAGACTTTCCTTTAACATTTTTATTTGCCTTTTTGTCTTTTCCTTTTCTATATAGATAAATGTTAGAGTTATTCCTATAACTTCGTAGTAGAATTAGCATTATCTTTCTTGGATAGTTTTCACGATCAATTTGAAGAAAAATCTATTTTGCCTTAATTTTCTGCTCATTGATACATTCTAAAAAAGAAACTTACTCAAATGACTTATATATGTGGTCACGATAGACAATTATCACTTGGAGGCTCCTTAATATAAATGGATTAACTAGCCTCCTAAGGTTCAATTTAGAATAGTATATTGACTGGGACAAGGTTATAACTTATAAATAAGTAACATATAAATTTATTTTAGTTTTATTTGTGTTTTAGTGAATCACTGTTACACTTTAACGAACTTATGAATCATGTTTTTGTTTGCCTGCTATATTATATCTCCAATTCTATGTTTACTTACCACAGATATAAAGATGCTAGCAAAACTTCATTTAAGTCCTCAACTCGACTCGAATGTATGATGCAAGACTATCCAAAAACATTGCCCCCATCTGCCAGGGTTGGGTTCACGGTAAGTTATCTATTTGAGGAAATGGCTACATGAATTTTAGCAAATCAAAGCTTATCAAGCTTGACTTTCCCATACTTGGAGGTGATCTTTTAGGTTTTAGATGGAGTCAGTCCATGCTGATGCCACTTTTAGTGATTCTGTAACAGTATCCATTATGAAGAAATGCTTCGGTTATTATGCATTGTGTTAGCTCACTGGATCTATGTAATTGTGTAGGTGATGGAAACATGGCTTGCTTATGCACCTGTGAAGAATAATGCTGAGGATGCTGCTAAGGTACTTAAATTCTAATGCAATTAGATGTTGCTGTGCTTGACCTTATTGTGTTTTATGGAGTCTTGCAAATAGTAAATAATAATAATTAAATTTACACGCGGAGAAACAGAAGTAGATAAATAGAAATGAGGAAAGGGGATATAAGTTGAGTTCTTGATTTCCTATTTAAGGTTATGCAGTATTCAATTGAAGTAGATTGGAATGGTCTAATCAAAAGTTTAGGTGAAATTAAGAAATTTGGATTTGAAATGCTATTTTAGGTGGTAAAGAGGTTTTGGATAATGGTCTCTTAACTTGCTAAAATTTTTTCAAGAGAGGAATTATTTCTTATACTTTTTATAATATTAATGAAGGTGCCGAAAGGAAATCCATACCATAGTGCAACCTCGGGAGAAATGGCCATCTACCGTGCAAACAGCCTTATTCTCAAAAAGGTAATACGATCCTTTTATCCTTGCAAGTGTTGAGTGCTATAACACAGAGGTGTTTATTATAGTAATGTTTTGATTTTTTTTATTTATTTGTGATCTCCATAAAATTAGTTTTTAAAATATTTTCTTAGTTATATTAGGTAATGAATGTTGGGCAGTGAAGAGCCATTAAGTGTTGCAAAAATGAGGATTTTTTGTAGATGAGTGGTCATACAAGATATGACAAGATCGGGAGTTAATGAATTAGAGAGAAAGTAGGTATAGCATCTATTGAGAAAAGGATGGTAGAATCTCATCCAAGATGGTTTAGCCACGTGAGAAGTAGTCAGGTAGAGGAAGACCAAGAAAAACTCTCTGTGAATCAATTATAGAAGACTTAGATCTCAATGTCCATTTTGAAGACTTAGTTTTTGACATAATACAATGGCATTGTTTCATCCATTTAGCCAATCCCACTTAGTGAGGAAAGGCTTTTGTTGTTATATTTTTGGTCTCTTATCTTTATTTTAGGTTTCAATTTTGTCATTCTTTTATTTTTTGTTTCAAAATGGTCCCTTATTTTGCAAAGTTATACCAACGTGGTCCCTCTTTTATTTTTTGTTTTGAAATAGTCCCTCATTTTGTAATAGTTAAACCAATGTGGTCCCTTTTTTAGTTTCGAAATGATCCCTCTGTTATTTTTTTGTTGCAAAATAGTCTCTTATTTTGACAATGTTGTATCAATTTGGTCTTCTTCGTACTACATTTTAAATGGAAATGACAAAATTGAAACCTAAAATAAAGATAAGGGACCAAAAATATAATTTAGCCTAGAAACTATATTGATTAGGGAAGTTCTAGAAGATTGTTTACTAGCAGTTGAATTTCTAATATGTCTATAAAAGGGCCTGCTATGGTTAAAACGAGATTCAACTTATATTTTCACTTCAAAATATAATTCCAAGGACCTTCCTTGTCTCCAGGTAAATTTCATAATATCTATGCAGTTTATATAGCCCCTTCTCTTATTCCTTTTTGTGCTTTGGTCTGGACTGCCTGGGTGCCAGTTGCTAAAACTCAAATCTACAACTCAGATTAATCAATTCTCTCTGCATTTTCCCCTACCAGGCTGGTGTCCAAGTAGCAGATCCAGTATTGCAGGTTTTCAATGGGCAAGAAGTTGAAGTTTGGCCCCTTATCACATGGAAGCCAAAATGGGGTCTTACCTTTTCTCTGATCAAAAGCAAAGTCAGTGGAAATTGCTCCATTTCCCAGAGGTCTACACTAGCTATCAAGGGTCAAAAGATTTTTATTGAGAATCTGTCCTTAGATGGGGCTCTTATTATTGATGCTGTTGATGATGCAGAGGTATGGTTAGACACTTAGACAGTATATTGGTATTTTATCTTTTTGAGTGTTTCCCGTGTTGCATATTTACTGCTTGGGAAGAATAATGTAGGACAGAGAGAATAGTAGAGCGTAGTAAGAAAATAGTAATATTATCTGTACACCTATTTTCTACGCCCCACTTTTATCAACTATTGCGAAAATTGTTATCAACTAGTATGCAAAAGTTATCATCCAAACCCAGTAACGGTTTTTTGCTCATAGATACCTGTTCTGGGTATTAATTATAACAAATACTGTTTTCTTTTACCAGAATTATATCAAATACTGTTAAAATTATCTATTCTGTGGAGTTATCTTCCGAACCTAGTAATGGTTTTTTGGCTTTTTGCTTATAGCATAGGTGCCGAGTACTGGGGTTAAAACTTTTGCAGAATAATTTATAACAATTTTAACAATAGTTGATTACAATGAAGTGCAAGGGGAGGTTAGAAAATTTAAGTTTATAAATAACATTTGTCATTACTAGCAACTTTTAATTTCATACTCCTTAGTCTTAATAGCTGTATATGTCATGAGTATCCAGTTCTTATTTTTAATTTCTTAATTTATTATTACTATACCCCATCACTATTTAAAAAGTAAAGAAAGCTTGAAACTTATCCTATTTACTATGAGTGCATGTGCACAGAAGATCTTGTGTTTACTTAAATGCTTTTAATTAATGCGGGTTTTTCCTTTTCTTTTTATATAGGTAAATGTGGGTGGTTCGGTTCAGAACAGTGGTTGGTCCCTTGAAACTGTTGACTACAAAGATGCCTCGGAGCCTGAGGTTTTGAGAATCAGGGGTTTTAAATTTAACAAAGTTGGACAGCTGGAAATGAAATACTCTGAGCCTGGCAAATTTTGCTTGAAGCCTTGAACTTGCACCTGTCCAAAGAAGTTTTGGCGCTCGCGCGTCATTCCTTATTCTTTATACTCTTTTGTAACGTGTCTTTATAAACTGGTCTTGGGATTGCCTTGCTAGTAATAAGATGTTCTAAGCAGTGACCTTAAAAGTTTTGCAGGGTTTCTGGCACCTTTTCCCCCCTTTTTAGGTGTTTGAGTGGGGATTAGTGTTAACTGTATTATTTTTGTTCATAAGTTTTGCCCCCACTTCGAGTAGGGTAATTAATTTTGCATTCCTAGTGTGCAATTCAAGTTGTAAAGAATCTGAGTCCATTTGTATTGGTGTTGCAGAAATTGTTAATATGTGGCTTTCCTTTCATTTGGCAGTGCACCAAACCTATATTTTAGGGTGCAAAGAGTTGAAGAGAAAATTAATTTCCTTCGTATATTGATGGACCAAAGTCTTTATTTTAGGTTGCAAAGAATTGATGGCACAGGGAAAAGGCATTTCCTTCATACATTGATGGATGGTAGGAAACATGACCTATAAATTGAAAGCTCTTTCATTTGTTAGAAATGATTTCATTTGAAACATCTCATCATAAGAATCATCCAGTGAGAAAATATTGGGAGGTATTTGAGATTTTGGGTGTTTTGGGTAGATCTGTTTGGAAAAAAAAATGGCTACTACAAGATTTGATATTCAACACTTCCATTTCCATGGACACATCAACTTCAAGACGTGGAAGGTTTGTATGATGGTTATTTTGGCACAACAAACTTAAAGATTGTGTTTTGTGGGAAAGAAAAGAAGCCTACCACATGTCCAAAATGAAGGATTCTGAGTGGGATTTTTTTCTTTTTTTTCCTGAGCGGGATGATATTTGATTACAAAAAGTTCTATAATAAAAAAACAGCAGCAACATTGTGACCTAAATTGGAATCCTTATAGATGAAGATGATGGTGGCCAGTTGTCCCATATGTTTTGGTATATTACAACTTTTGTACATGCTTCGTATGGATGAAAAGGCATCCATCAGATCATATATCTATCAGTTCACTTCACTCGTTATGAAACTAAAAACTGATTGAGACTATCTCTAGTTAGCAACAAGTAATGATGTGGACGAGGGGTGGTAAAAAATATTTGACCCGCCCGAAACTGACCAATCCGTTAAAATTTTTCGTGAAATGGGCGGGTTGAATCGGTTGGGCAGTTGAGAAATTGGTCTTAAACGGATAACTGCGGCCGGGTTCGGTTTTGAAAATTTTCATCCATCGGTACCCGACCCGAGTCGCTACTAACAAAAAATATCAGATTTATTGATTTATACATTAGTGGGCCAAGGCCCAATTCTTACCTTGCAACCTTAGTAAATACTACAATGTGACCCAACACTCCCAACCCTGCACTGACTTCCTAAGTACTATCTCCATCAGATTGAAGTGAACATAAGTTAACATATCCATACATAACACGACATCTTGGCTAGTTGGCTGTTTGAACTTTGAAACCCTAATATCCTTACCCCTCTTCGAGTCTTCGCCACACCTTCATATCTCTGCCATGCAACACCTTTTCCCTCTCAGATCTGCTAAAGAAGAAGCCCTCTCAGATTCGCCACCATACCTCCCCTTCGTTGATTTTGGTCTGCAGCTACATTCTTCCTGATGCTCGGTTGGTCCTCTGTGCTAGATGTGCTCCCAGCTTGGTCCTGGTCCTGGTTCGCCCAAGGTGCTTTGCTTGGTTCTTGCCGCTTGGTGGTTTCAGATTTACCAAGATTTGCTTGGTGGTCCTGCTTGTTGTTTGATTTTAGGATTCTTGTTGGTTGCGGTTGTAGATCTGGGGTAGATCTACCCAAACGGGTCAGGTTTAGGCGTATCTTCATGTACTTTTTCCTTCTATTCTGCATGTCCTTTGCTTCTTTTCTTCCCCTTCTTCTTTTGTCCAAACTTGGGCGGACCCGACCGTCGACTCATCTTACCCGCCACTCGCCTAATTCAATGGTACAAACGGGCGAACATGGGTGAGGCATTTCCATTTTCGGTTTGGTTCGGATTGACTCGTTTGGGTACGAATCCAACCAAACCCGACCGCTGCTCAGCTCTAGTTCTAACCTCCCTTTTACAAGCACTTTTGCGAAACATTTATATGTATATGCTTTATGCTTTTGTGTGTGTGCGCGCACGCACATGCGTGTGTGGTATTTTGGATATGATATGTTGTGCGTGTGGAGGGACCCTCATTGAGTTTGTGCTCACGTCGCGCCTATTTATTTGTTGTAAGTTCAGGTAGGGAACTATCTCATGTATCGCCTGCTTGGAGCCACTGAGAGCCTTGGATTCAATATGGAAATGTAGTAAATGGGTTTTTACCTATATGTTAAAAGTTGTAGCTAGTTTTAAACAAGACTTCATAATTTATATTTTCTTTATTTACTTTGATATATTATATTCATTATTTTGTATTAATAATGAATGTATTAATGTACTTTGGATGAAATGAATTTAGCATGCTAGAGAGATTGTGAAATCTCTTTCGGATATAACAAGAGCCATAATACTAACTTATTATGCTGAAGATATTAATAAAAAAGATCCTTGATTGGTTACGTCTTCAGGCTTTCTAGTAGTACAATTAGTTGTGAAGCAACTTTACAATCATCTATCCATTATCTACTACAGAAGCTAAATATGACACTAGCAAAAGCAGTGAAGGAAGCCATCCGGCTTAGAAGTTGGGTAGGTAATTTGGGTTTGGAACAAGATATCACACTAGTTTGGAAGATCATTTCTCAAGGTACCATTGTTGTAAAAAAAAAAAGGTTGGTACTTTGTTAATCCATTAGACATGAAGATGAAACCAATTACAGTTTCAAGCATTGCTTGGGTTTAATTGATACTCATAAAATGCGAGTTGGTCCTTAAATGTATTCCAGAGAAGATGAGAAGGAAATTCTAGAGATGGCAAAACGAGTTTAACCTGTTGGGTCAACCCGTATAACCCATTAAATTTGATGGGTTGGGTTGGCATTTAGAACCCACCAACCCTCATAACCCGCCCTGCCAAACTCGGGGGTTGTGATGGTCAGCCCATATGCAGGTCAAGTTGGCTTGTTGGATCACTCTTTAAAATCCATTTTCTATTTTTATTTTTTAAATCCTTATTGTGAATCTGATAGTTTGAATTCACTTCTATCATATTTTTTTTTAAACATTTTGACTTGGACACTATTATTTTCAAGTTGGTGAAGACATTGGTTTGTGTTTCATACTTTCAATGGTTGAATGATGGGATTTGGTATTGAAATTTCTGTCTTATTTTCATGTTAATGAATGTTATGTATTGTTGCTTATGCATCCTCCTTCATTGTTAATAACATTATACCTACATTACGCATATGATTATTTTTTAATACTTCTTAAGTTCAGTTTTTTTAATTTTTATTATTTAGGTGGGTTAACCCACCAAACCGTCATAAAATTAATGGGATGGGTTGTCATTTTCAACCCATATTCCATAAACGAGTCAACTCATCCCGCCTGGGGCTAATTCTAAGGTGAGAGGCCCTAGTAAGTCTCTCACTGTGAGAGACCATTACCAACCATTAGATTCATAAAATCTCATATCATATCCTACACCTTAGCCACATCAGATTATTGCTCACTTGCCTCCCTCCCCAGCCCTCTGACCCTACCCCCATCTCACCCTACCACCACCACCTCCACCACCACCACTACCTGCAGCAACAATCATAACCAGCCACCTTCCTCTCACAGCTGCCACTACCTCCCCCTCTCCAACAACTACATCAACTCCTCCCTCCCCTTCACCACCCTCGCCGCCTCCTCTCCCATCCCCCCACCTCACACGGCGACTGGATGACACAGGCAGATTGAAGCAAGATGCGGCGGTTCGTGGCGAAATTATGTCCACCACCGCCGTAAGCTCCTTCTCTCCCTAGTTTCAAGTGGGTGATCCATTTCACAACCCTACCACGCTGCATCCTCTTCTTTTAGGAAGCCGTCGTCCCGGATCTCTCCACTCCACCGTTGCCTACGGCCTACAGCTCACGCACTCTTGTTGTTCAAGCTCATCGTCCTTTCTGTGATCCTCAATTCTCCGCCTTGTTCCTGAGACGCGATTCTCCAATTCCGATGAACTCCAATTCCGGATCAGCGAATCTGCGGTCAGCTTGATATTCCCCTTGTTTGTTCGAGCTCGTCCGTTTGAGTTGATTACCGAAGGTACGCCGCCCTCATTGTTTCGACCATTAGGGTTTTCTATTTTGAAGCAAAGAAGTTACTACTAACACTGAAAAGGAGAGGCAGAGAACTTGAGGAGAGACGGAAAGTCAGAAACTGGAGAAGGAGAGAATGCTAGGCAGAACTTTGGGGAGACAGAGAACTGGGCATCGGAGAAGGGATGACACTTGGTGTGTGGCACAACTGGCGGAGACCACCACCGGAGAAGGAGATACTGGCGACGCAACTGTGAATGAGATAAAATGGGGGAGGGGTGTGGAGGGAGTTGAGGAGAGTGATTATCTGATGTGGAGGGTGCATGATATGAATATGAGGTAAAGATTAATCCAAGATGAGAGACTTGTCATGGCCTCTCACCCTAGAAGTAGCCTCCCACTTGGTTTTGAACTCATCCCGTCTCTAGAAAACTGCCTAAAGAAAGTTCAATTGTCAAACTTCCACTTCCGAGGCTTCCATTTCATTCGTTTTTTTTTTTTTTAAAAAAAGTAAAAGCACAAAAGTCTCTCCTTTATTTTGGGTTACAATAATTGATGATATAGAGAAAAATCATTTCCTCCTCCATACCTTGATGGATGGTCAGGGTAGGTAATTATGATCTGCGAAGGAAGAACTAATGACCAAGAACAACTGATTACCTTGTTGTTGAGAAAGATAATTGTCTAGTTGATAACGACGTCCTTTGAATTCAAATTTGCATGAAGCTGGTGTGAATATACCCCATTTGGTAGAAGCAATTTCTGAGCATAAGGTGAAGAAGGTCTCAAGCAGAACATGCAAGGGCAAGAGAGACTTGTCCCTTGAGAAACTTTGAAGGCCGTCAGAAAAACAAATGCTAAATTAAAATGAAAAAGAAAGAAGACGAAGGAAACAATGAACGAAAGAGTTCAAAACAAGATGTCTGTACTTTCTTGTCTTGAGCATATTGATCAACTATGCTCATATCACCAGACTTTAGGTGCATGAAGTTTCGTATAATCTTAATTTACATAAATTGTATGTATTCAGGCATTAAAAAATTTGACACATTATTATTTTCAACATAAAAATAACTGTCTCACACAGAAGTTTATGCAAAATTTTCCCGTTACCAAACATTGGATAGTAAACAGATTTAAGTTTTTTCAAACAAAAATTTGCACAAGTCACTTTTCATACTTTTAACTTTTTATTAATATTGTAATATTTTATGTCAGAGTTAGCGGGGTGGTTCAAAATTTTAAAAGAGAAATAGGAAAAAATAAAGTCAAGACACTAACAAATAAAACGCAATAGAAACATGGTGGAGGCTAGCATGAAGCATGATGACAAGTGGTACATGGATGAAGCACCACTTTTTGCCATTGGATTTTTATTCTTAAATCATTCAACGGTTAAGATTTGATGGTCCAAAAAAATTAACTTTTCCAGATAACAAATTTTTTCTCCCAAAAGACAATCTTATCCCTACCCATCCACCCCAATCTCATCATTGTTTTCTCACCCTCCCCTGGTCTTCTCTCACTCTCACACTCCCAAGTCTGTGAAAAAACTGAAGTAGCAACCTTGAGTTGATCCAAGGTGTAATCAGTGAATGCAATATAAGGATCCTTCTCATTCTTGGTCCCATCATCTGTACCCAGAAATAAATTCATGTTAAAGACTAAAACTTTGAATTGAAATTTGCTTATTTTCTAGTTTTCTTATATTCCCAGAAAGTGTCTAGTGAAGTGAAGAAATAATGAAAATAAAAAAAGCACCATTATCAGACATAGCATGAAGGTTAGAATCGGTATTAGAGGACCACCAATAGAGAGAGAATTTAGAGCAACAAGCTCCCACTGGTGAAAATGCAAATTCTACAAGTTGGCAAAATGATGAGACCTTTATCTATTTCATGAAGGAGTAGGAGCTAAGTAGAGAGGAGGAGGAGGAGGAGGAGAAAGCGAAATTCAGCAGTGTTTGGGAAGATAGAAAGTGGAGTGGGAAAAAAGATGAAATTTTTTGGGATCAGAAGGTGGGTTTGTTGTGTTTGGTTCTCTTTTCGATCCAATGAATGATATCATTGCATATATAAAAGATGAATGTTACAGGCGTGGGTTGGAATCGGTTCTCTTTTGAACTGGTGTGGTTGCTGGGTTCTGGTGGTGGTGGTGGTGGTGGTGGTGGGGAGAACTGTTGATGATAAGGGTAAAAATAAATTTTCACATGCCAAAATAAAAAATAAAAAAACAAGTTATTTGGTGGTATATGGATGTACCACATGGTGAAATGCTTCATCCTAACCTCCACTTAGAAACATTGGTTCGTACTTTGTATTACGAAGAAAGATTAATGTTAAAGAAGAGTGTTGCTGGCTAGTACAAAATGAATTTCGTACCAGCATTAGCAGGGTGGTTCAACATTTTAAAATGTAAATAGGAAAAAATGAAGTCAAGACACTAACAAATAAAATGCAACAGAAGTATCGGTTTGTATGTCGTATTATGAAGATTCACTCATACCAAAGATCATTACTCTTACCCTTTGTTTGTTTAGAGTGAAAATGGGAAGAGAGAAGTTGAGAGGATTTTTTACTTTTCTCCTGTTTGGTAAGGAGAGAAAATTGGGAGGAGAGAAAATTTTTGGACCCAAAAAAATTTCTCTACATGGCTGGTGAGAAAAGTAAAATGGGGACCTGTTACACAATTAAATGACAATTATGCCCAATGTGCTTTCTCCTTTTTTGCTTCCGTACAACAACGTTATAAAGAATGAATCCACAGTTGTAAACTAATTATAAGGACAAAGTAACCAATTAAGACTATAATTAAAAAAATATAAAAATTTATTAAAATTAAATTCTTGTTTTTTAACAAAAAATTAAAAATTACAATAAAAGTTATTATTATTATTGTTGTTATTATTATTATTATTGTTAATAGGGCATAATTGTACATTCAATAAAACTTAACTTTTCTTTGTCTTCTACTTCTCTCAATCCAAACAACCTAAAAATCTACTCTTTTTCTAGTCATTCTCTCTTCTCTCCTACTTCTTTCCACCATACTTCTTTCTTCTCTACTTCTTTCTTGATCCAAACAAAGGCTTAAAGAAGAGTGTTGTTGGTTGGTACGAAACAAATTTCGTTCCAGCGTTAGCAGGGTGTTCAAAATTTTAAAAGGTAAATAGGAAAAAATAAGTCGATGCACTAACGAATAAAACACAATAGAAGCATTGGTTCGTACGTCGTATTACGAAGATTCACTTGTACCAAAAATCATTACTGTTAAAGAGTGTTGGCTAGTACGAAACTATTCTGTACCAGCGTTAACTGAGTGGTTCAAAATTTTAAAAGGTAAATAAGAAAAAAATGAAGTCAAGGCACTAACAAGTAAAATGCAATAGAAGCGTTGGTTCGTACATCGTATTATGAAGATTCACTTGTACATGCCTTTAGGGCACTGGTTAAGGAATCGAGAAAGGAATCTTTGCATTAAAAGTTGGTGTATCTAATATAATAAAGAGTGTAGCTAGGGGTGGCAAAGCGGGCTAACCTGTAACACCCTTTTTTTCGTAAGTGCTTTTCTTTAAGGCTTGTTTGGCTGTTAAGTGGTTAGTTGAGGGCTAAGTGGGATTTTGGCTTAAAAGTCCCTTTCTGGTAGATGAGCACGCCGGTGCTCATTAGCCAGCACGCCCGTGCACGCCCGTGCTCAATGTGCTGACCGCGTCTCGATGATGCTAAGTTGAGCACGACCGTCGTGCTCAGGTCCGAACTATATATTCTTGCACAAAGACCGAGGGTTTACGTGAAAACCCTAGTGTTGGTGGCTGCCACTTCCCTAGTGCGGCCAGAACGGTTTCTTCCCCTTTTGTTCATCCAACTCAATTTGTTCTTGAGTATTGGAGACCTTAGGGGAGATTTGGTTCATCTGTGCTTGATATATAGGTAAAGTTCTTCCCTTTTGTATTTTCCTTTCATTACTTTGATTGGAAACTGAATTGGTTTGTGTTTTTGGTTAACCAAGGTGTTGAATCGGACTGAACCGCTCGTGGGGACGTGATCAGTTTGACTGTTAGAGCAACTTTCAATCCAGGTATGGGGAGAAGGGTAGTGTAACCATAGGCAATGGGGGTAGTGTAAGGTGAAGGGGTTCCCTATGACCCCGGTGTTGTTTTATGTTGTATGATTATGATGTTAAATACTGTTCTGTCAACAACATGCTCTATTTGGTTGATTTTGTCTGAATATGTATGCTATAGACATGTTGGTTATTAATATAAGCATGATGATGTGTTTTGCCAATGGTTGCAGTTGTGACTTGATGATACTGTTGCTGTTATGATTGTTGTGTTGGAGCCCCAGAGGCTAATGTTTTAATTGGTTAATTAGGCGTAAAAACGAGCTAAGATTAATGGTTTAATGAATCCTAAAATTGGTTAGAATTCTGACTTAAGACTCTGCCCAGAACAGTACTGTCATGCATTGAGCACGACCGTGCTGAACATGGAGCACGCCCGTGCTCCCAGTTAAATTCTGGAAAATGGCCGTGCAATAAGCACGGCCGTGCAGGACAAAAAGCACGACCGTGCAGCTGAGCACGACCGTGCTGAATAGAGAGCACGACCGTGCTCCACTTAAGCGGCAGCACGCCCGTAATAAGTTGAGCAGGCCCGTGCTGGGGTTTCAGCACGACCGTGCTCACCCTTACTAGACAGAAACAAAATTAAAGGACTTAAGGGGTTTCAAACCCCATTTCCCCAATGATGATAAGTTGAGATAGCTAATCAAATATAAAGATTAGACAACTTAGTTTAAAATGATTAAGAAGATGAATTGGTGAGATGTTAAGATGTTATCTCGGTATCCGTTGGGTTATCGCACGTTGATAAGACGTACCTTGGTGCTTATTGACCAAGGGGACCTTGACCCCACGGTTTGGGTCTAAGGTGTTGTTGATGTTGAAGCCTTGGGTGCTTATTGACTCAAACCTGTTGAGTTGAACCTTGGTGCTTATTGGCCAAGGGAGCCTTGACCTCGCGATTTGGGTCTAAGGTTACGTTGAGGTTGATGTTGAAGTCTTGGGAGCTTCATGGCCCAAGCAAGGAGGTGGTTGAGATTGTTTGTTGTTGTGCCATTTGTATATAGCATTGGAGTTGTTGATGGGGGAGGTTCGACATAGGGGAGATCACCCGAGAGTACGGTGATCTGGCCATCCACGATAGGTCCCCGATGGTTTGGTGACCGCGGCCCCTCATGATGAGGCATCCACGGTTTGATGCGTTGGCTATCCATGGGGTTCACCCAAGGTTTGGTGAACTGCCGGTGTTGGTGCTTCTATGGCCAATACAGATATTTAACTCCAAAGTCATTCATCCTGAGTTAGTTAGATCCACATGCATAGTTGGAGTAGTGGAGTAGTTGATGCATTACACCGCATATCATACTTGATTGATACGATATTGTTGGATATTGATGTATGCTTATGTTTGTATGCTTATTTTATTTCCTATCTCCTTATCGTATATGTTTACATGAACTTACTCCCCGTTATTTGTTTGTGTTTGACCTGATCGGCATTTTGCAGAGGATGACGAGCAGCTCGGAGAGGAGTGACTCTGAGGAGCAACCGCTCATAGTTAGGGCCTTTTCTTTCGGTTGTTAGTTTAGTTGTTTATCCGGTTTGTACGGAATAGTTATACCAACCCTGAATTGTGACATCAGGGTTGGGTCGGCATTTATTATGTTTTCATTGTTTTAAACTTGGTTAATTCCGCGTTGTAAACTGGTTCATGTGGGACTTTTCTACCCATGGACAATTATTTTATTTTATTCAGTAAAATACATGTTTTTCTTTTTAATTGTTTTATATTAAATGCCTTATAATATGCGGGGTAGAAGGGTGTCACACAACCCGCCCCGCCGCTAACCCGCCTAAAACGGGGCACGACAGGTTGAATTATGAAAGTGGGTTGAAAATCCCCCCCCCCCCCCCGCCCCGTGGTGGGTTGGCCCGCCAAAAAAATTAAATAGTTAATTACTTAAACTATCTTTAAAATAATTATGTTTCCACTTGAAAATGATTTAAATTAATGATAAATTACCAATACAAAGACTTACCTATTTAATTATGAGAACCTAAATTATATATGGCACCATTTTTCTAACAATCACCATATACTTATGTAGTGACTATTAAAACCATGACTAACATAGTAACATTAAAACTTAAAAGGCTAAAAATAAAGCATGCATTAGTCCAAAAGTCCAATAATCCATTAGTCCAATAATCAAAAGTCCATAACCACCCTAAACTAAAAATGAGAACTTAAAAAAAATTAAAATAGTTTGTTTTTAAAAAAAAAACAAAAAGGCCAACCCGCCAGCCCAGCTTCCGCCCCGTTTTCATGGTGGGTTAGGCGGAGCGGGTCATGGCAGGGTTGGTAGGTTGAAATCTCTACCCCACCCTGCCAAAAAAAGCTGCGGGTTGGCCCGTCGGGCTCAACCCGTTTTGCCACCCCTAAGTGTAACACTTATCTTCCCTGTAAAACATTTTCTTTTATTGATTCTTTAACCAGTATCCTAAAGGTACTAGTTAACAAGATCCTAAAGAAAATAAATATACTTTATAAAAAAAATGTAAAAGGAGTTGTCATTTTAATGTCACAATTTACAGCCAGTTTGGATCTGTGGCAAAATGGCTTGGAATCACGTTGAGAAGCAAAAGCTACAAAATGCAGCTTCTATCTGGACGCATGTTGGAGCACTGGGGACGCATAACCAAACATATTCTTAGGTGTTCCAATAATTATGAAATACATGAGATCTACTTGGGATTCATGAATTCTCACTTTTCAGGTGAAGTATGATCTGATATATGCTTACGGTTGGTGATTCTCATACAACTAAATGGAAAATATTACTCTGTTATATTCTAATGATATTAGATAAGGAGAAAAAGATTTTTTTATTAAGAATTAGTATATTTTATACTTTGAAGAGTGATAATTTTAATTTTTCAATGAGATTTTGATTTTTTATGTTTTTCTAATGACTTAAATCAAATCAGGTTTTACTAACATGTGGTTGGTCCAAGTGGTAAAGGACTTGGATATCTTAAACAAGTGGTCAGAGATTCGAATCCTGACTCTTGTGTATGAAGAAAACCTGGTTGGGAGGGGAGAACTCACCTTACGTGTCCAACAGGTTCCCGACGGATATTAGTTATTACTAACGGTGATGGATACTTCGTATCTATAACATGGTTGAAAAAAAAATTCAAATCAAGTTCTCACGAGAAGGGATCCGAATTTCCTGTTCATTGCATTGTTTTATGGAAGCCGTAAACAACATTTTGGAAATTATTATGCATGAGTTTTGTTTAAATCATGATACGACAATATTAATGTGGTTGAGCCAAGTCGTAATGCGTTCGAGTCCTTTAAGTAAGAGGTTAAGAGTTCGATCTCCTACTCTTACATGTAAAAATAACTTGATTAGAAGAGGTCAGTTATTCAATAATGTCTAATACCTTGAATGATTAATCTAATAATCTCTATAATTACACGTGAGATACCATTAGAAACCGACAAAAAAAAATAAAATCAAATACGGCAGTAAATCCAAATCCTAAATAAACTCTTCACACATGTTCTCGTGATAAGACCGGAGGATATGCACTACACGCGCATTGAACGCGCATTTGAATGCACTTTTTAGTTTATTCCCGAAGATATACGCAGGCACGCAACACTCTCGCATACCACAAAATGAAATCACATTGAAAATGACCTCATACAAGTGCCACTAAAATAAAAAAAATGTTATTTGTACATTCATACACATGATAAATTGGTTATTGAATATATAAATCTTGGTTAATGATGTTTAAATAGATAATTATTAAGTTGATTAATGTCATCAAATTTATAAATAAGGATATATAAAATTTGGTTGATATTATTAAAATCTCAAATATACAAATAGTATTGCTACTAAAATTATATATACACAAAAGGAGAAAAAAGGATAAGAACAACGAATTCACGGGTCCGGTTCGATTGCCAATGCCAAACAAGCTTTATTTTCCTAACCCGAAATTAATTAACTAAATTTGACAATTATTATTGGGGTCAATTTGGATCAAATTTAATGGGTTAGATCTTCTTCCATATATATGTATTATTTTATTTTTTATAGGAGAATGCTGATGGATGTCAGTAAAACATTTGTTAAGAAATCAAAAGATATAAGTTTTTTTTTAGAAAGTGGTGTATTTATTACATTACATTGAAAAATGATAAACTAGTATTCTTAATACAAACTTTTCTTTTGTTAATTCCTTAATCAATGCTCTTAGAACACTCGTTAGTAATAACCTTAATTTAAAATGATATGACTTAGCAATCAGCATTAAATTACAAGCTTCAAAATAAAAAAAAATAAAAAAAGATGATCAAGTTTATTCACGCCGATTGAATTCACCAGGTTAAATTTTTTTAAAATTGCCACAAAGGTTGAAGAGTATAATATACATAGAAAAGCATGTAGCATACCCAATTGCTAGAATAAAGTTGCTTCCAAAGCAAAGTCGACTGCGAAACTTCCTGCAAATTTCCTCCCTCATTCTTAGACCATTCTTGTCCATATCTCACTAATCAATTCAATTCAGATCAACCAATTGCCGTCCCCACTTGTGTTTATTTTTCCCGTACACAAAGGACAACTCCATAGCCAACATGTGATGGTTTAAGTGGTAATGAGCTTGGACCCCTTAAACAAGTGGTCACGGATTTGATCCATGGTTTTTATATATGGAGAAAAACCTAATTGGAAGTTGTCAACTCTTAAATTTCTTGTCCAGTATATTGAGGAATTAGTCTCTGCAGTTACACGAGAAGATATCCTGGGAAATCAAAAAAAGGACAACTCCTCAAAGTGATCACAAGATCCCCCAAACAGTACGTTTGCAATTCCTATAACTATATATACCCTTATGTCTTTACATATAGGTCTTGCAACTTGCAAGCTTTGATATGCTAATAAAGACCAAAAGAATAAGAGCAAAGACTCATTATAAGCATATTCTACCATATATATATATGATATACCATTCTATGTTATTTGCCAATATGTGTCTCCTAACCCCTACTGAGTTGCAACGGATTTTTGAGAAGCTGGATATGAATGGTGATGGCTTTGTGAGCCTTGAAGAGCTTAATTGGCTGCTCCAAAAGATAGGTTTCCATTTTAGCTTAGATGAGCTAGAATCTCTTGTGGAAAAGAAGACCCTCGATTTCAATGAGTTCTTGTTCTTCTACAACTCAATATCCAAGCAGAACAAGGGGGAGAGTGGAGGGGGTGATGAAGATATTGATGATGATGAGTTGGAGAGTGATCTTGTGAAGGCTTTCAAAGTGTTTGATTTGGATGGGAATGGATTCATCACCAGCCAAGAACTGGAGTGTGTGTTGAAGAGACTTGGCTTGTGGGATGGCAAGGATTGCACAAGCATGATTTGCTTCTATGACACTGATTTGGATGGCCAGCTTAATTTCCAGGAATTCAAGAAAATGATGTTGCTTACCATTGCGTGATTCATTTACTTTAAATTGTACTGAAAACTTTGCTGTAAACCGATCATTCATGTCATGATTTGCATATATGGTTATTGGTTTTGACCTGGCCTTTAATTTTTTGTATATATGTACATATTGTAAGTTTCTGCTCTTGAGGGTATTGCTGCTGCTAATTAAGTTACTTAATTAAGCTATTGGCACTCATCAACAAATTCAAGCAGGCCAGTAATGATATGTTCACTTATTAATTAGAATTGGTGTCTTCATGTTAAGGCTCTGTAACTAGGTTAGGAGAGTTAGTTCTAATAATTAGGATGAAAACAGGATCAGAGAAATAAAAAGTTGTTGATGCAGATCTACATATATAGCTGATGAGATTACATAATTAACCTTCTAATTATAAAAGGTAAAGATGATAGTAGCCATTAAATAATCATCATATGTAAGAGTTTTGTTTACACAATTGGAGCATGTACCATATATAAATTGCTGTGTGTCAGCCTATGTACGTAACATTTTCTTATATATCTAAAATATTTGTAAGCTTCAAGGTTTAAAATTACGATTGTGTAGGTTTCAAAGATTACCAAAACTGTAATGTTGTGACATTAATTACAATTTCAAAACTAGATTTGAAACCTTGGTAAGTTCTTTGAATATGCATGCTTTACATTAAAACAAGGATTTAGTTTTTCCTCTATTTGTCTCCTTGAGATTGTAAAAAGCTAGCCATGATTATATGTAGTCTTTCCTATATTAATGTTGAAAGAAAAATACTATGCACGTATCATATAGAATGATCTAGCTTCTGGAAAAGTCCACCATCTTCTAGTAACTAGCTATTAATGAAAGGAAAATTGCCTAATTAAATTTATCATGCATCAGTCATATAGATAGCGAAAGACTAGGCTATGTATGGTTTTCTGCTATTGCCCAAACCAAAATCACTTCGATAATTGATAAGTTTTCTAAATCCTTGGGCGGTGTCTACGTGGAAAATATGTTATTGTCCGAAAAAATTATTATTGTTTGCCGGACTATTTTTATTTATAAAAGTCAGAGAATACCATATAGGTCGGTCGCCATGATAGTTTCTGAGGAAATTCATTCTTTAGGTGACATTATTTACTTGGACAAGGACAACCCAACCCAACCTCATTGAGCGCATGGAACACACATATCCATGTGATAGTCAAACCTTTAAATAATTTAATTTAAAAATATATAAATCACAGTATAAAATGTTTAAATATTGACCGTAGACCTAAATAAATCATATAAAATTTATTTATATGAATATTTAGAGACATAACTTCTATATTTGGTTAAATTTAGTGCTTTAGAATATTTTAAAAGATTTCTTTAGATTTCTTTCAAATTTATATTCTCTCATTTGTTTCTTGTACGAATAAATTTTATTATTAATATAAATAAGATTGTTGGATTTGTCTTTTAAATCAGATCGATTGTCTCGTATCGAAATTATTAAATATTATTTTAAATTTACAGTTATCTTTCTTTTTTTTTTATTCTCTAATCATAAACCTAAATTCGTCAACAATTTGTATGTATAATATATGGCAGAATTTGATTTATATTAGATTCTCCAAAATCTTAATAAGATTTGTTAAATTTGCTAATGTATTCCTTTTAAAAAATGGGTGCATGTATTTGCTAACATACACTCACCCATCTATTAGAAGGTGTATGTTATCAAGTTACACATTCGACTGTATTTTCCATTTTTTTTAGTTATAATTTATTAACGTACACCTTCTAAAAAATGGGTGGATGTACATATGTATTTGTATGTAATATATATATATATATATATATTAAGGTTAAACTATATTTTTTATCTCTTGTCTTTATTTTAGGTTTTGATTTGGTCCCTTTAATTAAATTTGGTCCATATTTGGTTTCTTAAGTTTTAGAATGGCTAAATCAGTGTTTTGGTCTGTTATCTTTATTTTAGTTTTCATTTTGGTCCCTTATCTTTTTTTTTTTCCCGTTTTGGTTCCTTATTTTTTTTTTAGTTTTCATTTTGGTCTATTCCGTCAGTTTTGCACTGACGGCATTAGGTATCCTCCGTCAATCTCCGGAAACCGCCGTCGGAATCTGGGTTCCTTCTTCCTCTTTCTTCCTTCTTCCTCCTTCTAATTCCTCCACGAAACAGCGACAACATCAATGGGATTTAAGGAAGGGGGAGGAAGAAGGGAGGGAGAGAGGGAGGGAGAGAGAGAGAGAGAGAGGAAAACGAGATTTTCTCTCTCTAAAATCCAGATTCCGGCGACTGACCGCAACGATTTCCTGCGACTGACGACAGGGGACTGACGGGAGGGATCAAAATAGGCTAAACGGTTGAAAGATAGGGGATCAAAATAGAACCAAAAAAAGATAAAGGGACCAAAATAAAAACTAAAATAAAAATAAGGGATCAAAATATGGATTTAACCTTTTAGAATCATGTTAAGTTGGTCTTTTATGTCAGCACCAATATAACGGTAACAGATCTCTGACGTTAATTTACAGGAATTTCGGTATACCCACCAAAAATTGGGTATTCCTGTCCGAAAATCATTTCTCTCTGATTTTTTCTTTCACTCTCTTTTCTTTCTCTTTCTCTTCCTCCTTCCTCCCCCTCTAAATCTACCTTTTAAGTTTTAACACATTCAAAACATCAAATCCCCAGACAAAACCCTGACACCCAAATTAATGAAGGATTGACAACCGGGGCAGGAAGGAGGGACTAGAGAATGTGCAGTGGGTGGCAGGTTTGACTGCATCTAGGCGGTGGTTCTTCCAAGTGGACCTCGCGGGGCGGCAAGGCATTGTGGAAGCACAAGTTGATGGTGGGTACTGGAGCATTGGATGAATTGATGCTTTCTTTACTGAATAACAAAACAAAATGGTTGAAATTTTGCAATTTTCTCTCTCTAAACTTGTGCTTCTCTCCCTAAAGTCAAATTCCAGCGAGAAATCTAACACTGTTAGGATTAATCTTACGTCAAGGATCAAAATAGTGTGACATTGACAAAATCGAGTCGAAAATTTTAAAAAATAAACCAAATAAAACCTAAAATAAAAATAAGGAATCAAAATTGTAGCTTACCCAAATTTTTAAATTAAATCCATTTTGCAACTTGATCAAATCAACCCCACGACAGTCGTTACATGGAGGTCTGTCTTTTTTTTTTTTTCTAAAAGAATTTTTTTTTATTCAAGTTACATGCTAGTCTTTAGGTACTGCATGTGAATTCCCCTGATTATACAACAGTTACCTCATTGACCTAATTTATATCAAGTCTGCTTCTGAAGCATGGTGTGACACAATTGGTAGATAATTGAGTCCCTTAACATATGATCAGGGGTTCTATTCATCGCTCATGCGTATGAAAGAGCATCTATTGGGAGAGGTCAACTCCTTAAATGAATCTTAGTACCTTGAGGGATTAGTCTCTGCCTCCCGATCGAAGGATACCTGGGTTTAAAAAAAAAAAAATTCAAGTCTGCTTCAGAATTTCCCTCTAGTACAGAGTACAGACTACTTAATAATTAATATGCATCAAGTCATTTTAAAGAAAAAATATCTGTAAACAATGCAGGTGAAAGGTCGTTTAAAACAATTCCATGCTATTATTAGATGTTTGAATTCGATGCAAATAAAAACGGTTTGAACTTAACCATACATAAAGATTAAAGAGTTACTTAATTATGGAAAGGACCTAATTAATCATATTACTCGATATTTTCATAGAATATTCTCATCATGTGAAAATATTCTGAAAAATTTAAAGGTAAAAAACATATTTGACTCTGTTCGCCTGTGTTTGAAAGACCTGTGCGTACACAGTTTCCTTTTCCTTTTGTCTGTTGGCATTGCTGCGAAGTTCCCTTATGGTCATTGGTCACGTTCTTTGGCAAAACTTCGGGCTTATGAAAATTCTTCTATAACTTTTTATTTATTTCTAGTCATGTGAAATGATATTAATTGGAATAACAATTTTGTTTATATCTGAAGTCCATCAATAAGAAAATTTTCTCATCATGTGCAATGTATTATTGTTCTGGGTGTCACATCAATTTTTTGAAACATTATTATTATTTTTTTACTTTAATTAGATTCTTAATATTATAGTTGATATGTTACACACTCAATGACATGGAGCAAGAAAAATTTATTGCTTTAAAAACACTCAATAGTTTCTTAATCGAATTAGTGAATATGGCATGACTTCACATTTATTTAAACCATGTTCAGATTTATATGGTAACATGGGTCATGGGTGGTCACTGAAGAGTGAACAAACCCTAGCTAATTTCGGTAATGCAATTTACAGATTAATTTTGACGTAAAAAGTACAGAGTAATTTTTTTTATAAACCATGGTTAGGCTAGCCTAAAAGAAGAAATGTAGTACATAAAGATGGCTCTGGCAACCGAAACTTACAACATTCAATCATGAAGTTATAGCAAACCAACTAATGATCATATCCCAAAACTTTGTGCGACAAGCTTGGCGAAACTAGTAAGATGGTCAACACATTGGTTGGCTTCTGTGTACACGTGCATATAACAATAAGCCAATCCTTATGAACAAAGTAGGAAGGGGTGTTTAAAACTGTGACAGGAAAGTAGGAAGGGACAGAGAGTCTAATTCTGTTTCTGGCTTTTTGATGTAATAACAGGGATACAAATCTGCTGTCCCAAATAACAAATACCATACTTCAGTCTTTAGATGTTGTAAAGGACTGCTGTTTGCAGTATTGGACAACAAATAATTTTGTGAGATAAGCAGAACTAACAGTAAAAACCAGGGACTTATCCTCCTTCCAAATCCAATTATCGTTTTTTTTTTTTATAAGCCAAATCCAATTATCTTTTTCTTCTTTGCAAAAATTGACATTACTATTCAAGTTTCTCAGCAACGATTCCTCCCACAAACATGCTCCTTCTCCACCTAAGGTTGATTTAATATTGTTCCATCTAGCATCGTGAACCACATGGTCAAGTAAACCATATCTAATCTGCAATATTTTATATCAAACAGCATCTTTATCTACTAGACAGCGCCATTTACATTTAGCTGAGAGGCTAAGATTAAACAAATTCAAACTTTTAATACCCAAGTCCCAAACCCCCATAGTTCTTAGGCTGACAAATTTTATCCAAACTCACCTAAAAATATTTGTGTTTATCATCATTGCTGCCACATGAAAGGATGGTGTTCCTACATAGGTCAAATAGACCTCGGCTGGAGGCCTATTCCTTTAGGCAACTTGACCGAGAGCAATCACATGATTAAATATTCCCATCATAATGAAATTGGAAACATAACGGTTCCCATATTCATGGTCTTATCTGGTACTTATGAGCAACGAGAGATTCCCGCCTAGAGATTAATGACATTAATAATATCAGTTATGGAAAAGGCCTATATAAGGGAGGCAAATACTCAAGTCTCGAGAACCACCTAGACATCTCGAGACTCTCTCACTTTTTGTCAGAAAGGATTATCCCTATAAGAATATTCAGAACTAACTCATCCTGCTAGCTAGTGCCATTACTTCCTTAGAAACTCCAGTCACCATGTGGAACACTGCCACAGAATCCGCTTCAAGCACAACCTCTTTAAAAGGCATTTTCCAAGCCAGATTCAATCCTTCGAAAGCACACTTAAGATTTAGAGAGAAATTACCAACAAACAGCACTGCTAGGTGCAATTTAATATTTTTCTCAATTTTTTTTAACAATAATCAAAGAGTAGGGGCAGATATGTCGTGGGTGAACTACGTCTGGCTCAAAAATCAAAATTCTAATTCCTTCTAAACCTGAATGAAAAAGTACAATTCTCTCCTAACGTCTTATTCTTAATTCACTAACACTGTAGTGCCCAGTGGCGGATTTGAGTAAAAAAATTGGGAGAGCCACTAAATACTAGACAAAATGATGTACTTAAAATTTATAATTATTAATACATAATTTTATCATTTAAATATGTAAATCGAGTAAATATTCAATCTGTGAAATCCTAATTAGTGTTTATTCATCTTGTAATGGTGCATGCACCACTTTTTACGTCTGTTAAAATTGCTTATTAACGACAGAAAAAAGTCAGACGTTATTTCAGCAGACGTTAAAGTTTACATTTAACGTCTGTTTTTTAAAGTTAATAGACGTTAAATGTATTACTTTTAACGTCCATTATTTAGTTTAACAGACGTTTTAACGTCTGTTGTATTAAACAACAGACATTATAAGTATTTTTTTAAAAATTTTAAAAAGTCTTTTAACGTCTGTTTAAAAAAGAACAGACGTTAAGAGTATTTTTTTTTTTTTTTAAATTCTGTTACAATATATCCCTTCCCCCAGTTATCCCTGCATTCACTAAACAGTCCAGAATACAGAATATGCACACGTTACATAATTTGCACACACACTCAAAACTAATAAGTCCATATACATCATTAAGGAAAAAAGGGTCTCATTAAAAACCTTATGATGCAAAACCCTCCTTAGGGATAAAAACATCATTAAGGAAAGAGTACCCTTAAATTTTATTAAAAGAAAAAGAAAAGAAATACAGAGAATCAGTGGGGGACAAAAAACCAAAATCCATTGATAGAAAAAACATAAACCTAAAGTTTGGCCAACCATAACTATTAGCTTCTAAGTATATAAATGTAAATTCATATACAAATTAACTATACATCTTCTAAGTATGCAGGAGGTATTTTTTCTACCCCTTTTTCTGCAGCATACTTAAAGAAGAATTCTGCAAATCGCATCCTCAAGTCTTTAATATCTCCTTTATATAGAGGAGATTGATCGCTAAAAGCCTGCACAAGTTCAAATAACAGAAACATTAACTCAAGTCATCACCAAAACTAAAATATATATATATATAATTAAATAAGTTGTTTAAGTGATTACATTCTTCCATCCCTCAGTAATAGATGCGGAGACTATGTTCAGCATATGATGCATCACATAATAGCCACACGACCAACCGTCTATCTGATGATGAGACTACAAAAGGAATGAAATTTAATGTCAATTAAACATATATATATATATATATATATATATATATATATAGTAATTATAATATTAATTACTATTAAATAAACTATAGCAACCTTGAGGTTAATCCATTCAGAATTTCCTTTAAACTTTGAACTCCTACTTTTCCCGTTGGCGCAAGATATGCCATATGCCTTCATCGCGCTATCATAAACAAAATATTCATGTCAATTATATGTTCATCATGTGTGTAATAAAATAAAAGTAAATGTTACAAATTAAATTAAATAGAAGATTAATTACTTACGTATTGATAGAGGCCACCACCTCCTTCGTTGGGTCATGGTAGAGAGAGAGAAAGCATAAGAATATGACAGTATGCCTAGACGGATGAAGTATGAGCAACTGCCAATGATCATGCATTATGTAGGGTGCCATATATATTTCTTTCCGATCACCTCCCACTAAGCGTCCAATGTATGAACTGACTTTATGGTCAACGGAAAAGAAATCAGGTGTAAGGATTGTGGGGTCTAAGAAGCCATACACATTGCAGCCCCTCTCAACTATAAGACGATGCAGATACCTATAATTACTCTATAGGTCCTTATAGTTTCACTTAATTTTCAAATAGGTCCTTATAATATACAAGTTGTTAACAAGGTCCCGATACTTTCAAAAACTTTAAGGACCTTTTTAAAACAACTTAGAAGTTTAAGGATCCTATTCTATACTTTTGTAATATGACTATCTACAGATCAATCTCATCAAGGCAATCACCAACCAACATGACCATGAAAGAGAAGTTCCCTTAAATCCATTGCTTCCTTATAACTCCATGAAAATCCAAGAACCTAAATCATTTCAATTTGAATGTAAATACTAATGATAGTGTATGATCAATGTGTACACTTCACTGGATAATATTAAATCCTTAATCTAAATAATATTATGTCAAATACTTTGTTTGGTTAATGTAATACACGACTTCACTTCTATTCGGGAAAAAAAAAATCTAAAACCCAACAAAGAGGCTGAGACATGAAAAGATATTTTAGTAAAGAAAACCATGGAATGAGGCATTCTAACAAAAGTAAAAGCATAAAATATGTTAACTGGTAAAATAATAAATTAAGACAAAAAAAATTAGTTTCATCAAAGTACAATCAAATCTTTTCAAGTTGTACCATTATCATTACATAATATGAGGTAATTCAATATGGCAACCAAAAAAACAAGTAATGTCCACAAACAAGCCAAGGCTAATGTAAATCAAAAACTACCAATGCCATTCATCCCAAACATGAAAAGAGAAGCAAAACCGAAACTGAAACTGAGGGTTTAGGGAGTTACCTGCATTCAGAGAGAGGAGAATGAGAGAGTTAGGGCTCAGTGGTGGTGCTATCGGGGTGGTGGTGCGACGTCTCGGTGGTGGTTACTGAGAGTGAGAGGCCGCGCAATGTTTAGAAAGAGTTAGGGCGCGCAATGTTTAGAGAGGGAGAAAGAGAGAGTAAAGGCAAAGAAGGTGTGAAGGTTGTACCTCGCGGTGGTGGCGGTGGAGAGGACCTCGCAGTGGTGGCAGGGGAGATGAGCTCGTGGTAGAGAAGAGATCACTAGGAAGGGTTAGGGCAGAGAAGGTGTGAGAGAACAGAGGCAGAGATCGGTAAAAGTGGAAGAAAGGCACGCAGGTTATAACGTATATTGACTAAAAAAAAATTTCAAAACCACCTTTAACGTCGGTTGATAAAACAACAGACGTTATAAGTCACATTTTACGTCTATTTTTATAATAACATATGTTAAAGATGCACATTTAACATTTGTTGTTTAAACAACAGACGTAAAAGGTGATTTAAGTAACCCTAATATTTATGGTTCTGCCATTGCCTCCTTTTTAACGTCTACATTTTATTTAACAGTCGTTCATCTAACTCGTTTATAACATATTTTCCAGAAGTACACGCAAGGGAAATTAGGAAGCTTTAAGTAGATGAAGCTTTAAGTGGATGCTCGAAGGAGAAGAAATATAGCTATAGTAGGCCCTAATGATGTTGAGGAAATAATACTCGTTTTTATATAATTATTTAGCTATTTTTATTTTTATTTTGGATAAGCAAATAACTTGTATTAAATAAGAGTAGAAGGGGTAATGTAACTCAATACATCAGTCAACAAATAACTTAGAAGCATAAAAGAATCCAATATAACTAATACACGACAAAAATACTAGAAGGTGGGTTATTTTTAAACCAGTAGGGTCTAATAATAATATTCCACACAAAAAAATATATGACAGTTTGTGGGCTTTGCATGCCTATATTGTACAAATTATTTTAAGGGTGTCATACATAACTTTTGTTTAATTATTTGAATATTTTTAAATCAATAGGATCTAATAATAATGTTTCATAAAATAAAATTTATGATAGTTTGTGAATTTTACATGTAATATATGTTGCACAAATTATTTTATGAGTATCATATATAATTTTTTATATAAAAAATTTTAAGAAAAAAAGTTGGGGGTACCCCCGCTACTGTTAAGATCCGCTGTGACTATACCACCCGGGTTATCATGTATGTATTTTATATATAACTATCACGATTGACAAATATATTTCTCACAAACACATTGCTTTTAAAAATTTGTTATGATGGTTTCATCAAAAAACAAAAAATTTGTTATGATGGTGTTTCAAGAGTATGTATATGCATAGAAATCAAAATCTACCAAAAGTTAATTCATCCATTTGTGACTAAACTTCCGTGTCATTCAATGAATTTGATTACGGTGAACTTTCGTTTCAATAACACAAGGGAAGGGCGATTGACTACATATATAGTCCCTTTTTTTTTTTTTTTTTTATCAAGAGGATCCTCTAACAGACGGTGAGAGACTAACTTTCGAGGTATAGAGATCATCAAAATAAATTTTACCTCTCCCAAAAAATCTTTTTATATACATGGTAGGAGTCGAACTCCAACATATATAGTCCTTTATTTAGAAGGCGAAGTTTTCAAATATCAAATAGAAAGAAATTAGCTGCAAATTTGTTGGCAAACACTAATGACAGGTTGATAAAATATCAATAAAGAAGCAGGGACGTTAATTTCCTTTTCTTTTGTTTTCTTGGTGAAAAAAGTTAAACGAAAACTACATATTGAAAAAGAACGGTGAAGCTATTGAGAATGATAGCAAGAGATAGAGATAATTGTAAGAGAAGAGAGAACAAAGTGAAGAACGGTTATAAATTTGTAGTGTTTGGTACAAGTTTTAAAAAAATATTTCTGGAAATGCTGGTATGGGAATAAAAGTTTTCTATGTTTGATACAAATTTTAAAAAAGTATTTTCAGGCATAAAAAAAGTCTAGGAAAAAAAAATTAGTAAATAATAGTTAGAACTTTAGGAAAACTCTATTCCTATATATGTAAGTGGGGAATTTTGTCGATCCAAATTTGATTTGGGTGATTTAAGGCATGCTTAGCTAAAACATGGGCTACTTTATTTCCCTTTATATCAACATGGGTATATCTAATAGTCTGAAATTTGGACTCTTAATATTTTACAATCAGTCAAAATCGAGCCCAAATAATAATAAATTTGTGTCATTAATAATAAGTGATACGTAATTTCTTAGGGCTCGTGATTAATATTTAAAAAGATTTCCCCATTGACTCGGATAATGCTATTGCTAATATAGCTGAAACACTCATTTAGATTTTAGTTTTTATTTGGACAGGAAAATGATGATTTCATTCAACTTGATTAGGGAACAATATATCAAAACCAGATGAGATATAAGTTTCCTTGTCAAAAAAAAAGAGATGAGATATAAGTTTCTAAAGGATAAATTGTAAGCTTCTAAAGGATATAAGTTTCCAACATAACAAGCTAAGAACTAACATTTGCCTATAAAAAAAAGTTTCTAAAGGATAAATTGTAATAACTTCAGGGATCTATGGAAATGGAGATTTTGCAAGGCAGCAAGCAACTTCGTTGGTGGTTCTCCTCCTTGATGAAAATAGCATGTTGTAAACTCCCTTGCCAAATATTCGCAAGCTTGAAGAAGCATCACCCCAAGAGAATGAGAGATGGATCATCCTGACATGTGGCGTAGAGAAGAAACATTCATTTAGATTAGATAGATAGCTTGTAATTTATTTAACATATTCAACATTAAGGTAATGTTTGATTTGATTTCTATTTCATTTTTGTCAATACGGTTTTGTTAATAATTTCAAAAATATAACTACATTTTCATTTTATTTCTTGTTTCAAATATATTGTTAAAAAAAAACTGTGAAAACAATTTCGCAATTTCCTTCGCAAAATCCTTAAAACATAAAAAAGGTTTTTAAAAAAAAAGTGAAATTTTTATAATTATTGGGGAGGAAAATGAGTTGAAAATCACTAGCAACATCAATTCTCTTGTCCTCAATCTAGCATATGAAAATCTTGTTTCCTTCGGTTGTATATTTTTTTTCCATAGATCTCTCTATCCATACCTTCCTGTTTTATATTGCTTTCCTTCTAGAGAAATCTGCAACATAGATACTAAAGAAGGTGGTGTTTTAATAGTAGTAACATTTACGTGGAGCAATAATGGATAATACCCCATATCACATGATCACATCTACTAAGCACAAACATAATTGAAAGAGGTGATGATGGGTTAGAATGCATGTTTAACTGTAGTAGTACATACAAAATAATATACAATTAAAAATACTACCACAGAATAATCATCAAAACAAATAGAAGTATCACTCCTGCTTGCATATAAAAAGCCTTACTGCATCGGTTTGATACCCTCAGTTTCTTATAGCTTCAAGGGAGAAGCAGTATTAACCTGTTTGGCGAGATAAGCTTCAAATATTTCCACAATAATGCGAGGGTTACTGTCCTTAAGCTCTGCATAGTCTTCACTTTTTGTGAAACAATCCATGTTTTCTGTAATGATTGTCAATGCTGCCTCTTGCAATTGTTTTGCATTCTGTTGGTGAGCAAAGGCATAGTTTGCGACAGCTTTGTCGCAGTTCAGTTTAGTGATCAAATACTGCTCACAATATGTCTTAAGATGCTTCACCTGATACTTTTCTGCCATAACTAAGAGGCTACAGGCCATGTGGTCATCAAGGGTTGCTTCAGCTGTGTATAAGTAGTTGACAAATGCACGAAGAGCATCAAATGATACATCAGCAATCTTGATGGTGCCGCTCCGGCTTTCCTCCATATCATTCTCGAGCATTGCTTTGAAAACTGGAGACCGGTCAGCCTGATCGCATTAGGTTCATACGAAAAGCCAAAAAGTTAGGAAGAAACCATAAGATCCATAACATATAGCAACTCTAATATACCAAATCTCATCAAGGACTGGTTAAATTTACATTCATATTGTACAAGAAAACAAAATACAAATATGATTCATTCAAGAAAGGTATTCATGTAGTATGGATTTTGAAGAGTCTGGAACCCAATCAGCATACAGCAGAAGAGTCAAATCACAGATTATCATCAAAGATTTCTTAAAGAAAATTAGAAAAAATAAAATTAAAAAGAGAGAAGCCAGATTTTGGATTAGGAAGCCTCATCAATGCAACATGCTAGTTCAGTAATTAATACTTCACCAAGGATTGTCGACAAACACGTCTTCTTTACAACCCAATTAGGTTAACGTTAAACCAGTGTGGTAATTAAAAGTTCGAATAAAAGCTTGACAGAAGTTCTATTAGTTTATTTAAAAGTTGGCCTTTAGGGAAGCATGGCCTTGATTAAAGAGCATACTTATTGATTATTGAACACAGGAACATGAAAACAGAGGTTCTTAAATTTTTCTTGAAGGTGAGCTTGGTAGGAGTGAGAATGGGAAGGTGAAAAATGAAGAATGCAAGTCCAAATACCTTGCAAATTTTCACTTCTCCCTTTTCCACCTTCTCATTTTCACTCCTATCAATTACACCCTATTTGTATGTGTGTTCTTCTTAAACATCTGAGCACAGAAGGAGGCCTAAATTAAAGATTCATAATACATAACACATCACAAGATTCATCTCAAGAACAAAAGACTTACACAACAAAAGATTCATAACACATCACAAGATTCATTTTCATACTTTGTTAATAGAATGGCAAACTGATCTTCTATCTACTTACACAACAAAAGACTCTTCACAACTTTAGAATGTATCAGCATATTAGAAAGACTTGTGTCATTATATAATCAAGTTCAAATACACGGCAACATATCCACCATTGAAAAGATAATTTAAAATTATAAATACGTACATATAATAAAATTCAACGATGAATATGTTGCCATCTATAAAGTTCACCATGAACCCAAATCTGTGATAACCGAACTCATCAAAACAAAAAAACCGTATATCATCTCAATGCGGAAGCCCCACAGCCAGAAGAAGACAAAGAAACTCAGTAACCCCCCATCCTTTAATTCATGCCCTACCGTAAATAAGCACAGGCTGTACACACAATCACATGGAGAAAGCAGTTACCACAGCACAAAAACCGTGAATCAATTATTCAAACAAAAAACCATATTCAAAACCATTTGAAAACAAAAACAAAATCAGAAGAAATGAGGATCAATAACCAATCATCATTCATAACAAATCATATTCAAATAATCAAAACAGTTCAGAAAACCCTAACCCAAAATCAATCGACGATAAAAAAAAAAAAGAAAAGAACAAATGACCATCAAAATCAAAATTTGCTCCCACCCCAAAATCTCAAATCAAACCAATTGACTCTAAAACCCAATAAAAAACAAAACTTGTTCCAACCCCAACATTTCCACACAGCCAAATCAGTGAATCATCACATACCCATAAACAAAAAAAATAAAAAATGAAAGCTGAATTGAATAATAGGGCAAAAGGGTACACTTACGAGAATAGCCTTGTGGGCATGAACAGAAGCAGCAGGTCCAGCAGACGAATCACAATAGGGAACGAGGATAACATCGGTGGTGCATTGAGCATAAGGGTTGAACCTCAAAGCTGGGTCAACAGGGGACAAGAGTTTGAGGAAATTAACCTTAGACTTCAACTCTTCGATCTGACGCTTGAGCTCTTGCTCTGTCTCATTGGCTTCCTCGTAACACTCCTTGCACGTGCCAGCATCCTCAGGGTCATACTCCTCCTCGCAAGACAGACAACGTAAGATGAAGCACTCATCATCGTACTCCTCCTCCTCCTCGGAGTCACTGTCCAAATCAATGTGCCCCGGCGGCCCAGGATGGGCGACGGAACCGCGCCGTGGTGGCATTCTGAATTGTTGGGTTGGGGGGGTTTTGGTTTTGGGTTTGGAGAGTGTGTGAGTGTCACAGACGCAGTGACACAGTCATCATCACACAAACACACACAACACTTCACTCAAACAAACACTGTGATTGGAGATTCTGCTTGTGATTGGGGGGTTTTATAGTGGATGGTTTGGTGGGGCATATCTCAATTCTCAACATCTCCAATTCACAAAATTATTTTTTGTAATATTAAAATGAATTTTTTTTTTTTACTCAAAATGAAAAATTGTTAATATTTGTTTAATGGAAAAACAGTTATTTGAAATTTTTTTAATCTTTATCAAAATAATTAATTCTTTTCTTTTCATTGTTGACCAGTAAATTAAATGTTTTAGGGGGGTGCAACGTTTCTCTGTTTTTGGATTTGGAATCAATGTATATCCATTTAATAATTTTATTAATTTGGTAAAAAAAATTGAGAGAACTAATTAGGTAAGAATAAAATATTAGTTTTTATGCTTTTGATAACATTAAATATTTTTTAAAAGTATTTAATGCATTGTATATTTGCTTTTCTTTGAATTATTAATTGGTAAATTAACTTTTTTTTTTTAGGGAGATTCACGTTTCTCTTGTTTGGATGGATCTAGAATAATTATATATTCTTTTTTACTTTAGATATGCATATTTAAAATATGATGGATAGTTATCTTATCTTCATATAAAACTGCTTTACGATTAAGAGTTATCTCTTATCAATAAGACTAACACTGTGTTTGGTTGTAGGAGAGAAAGTAAGAGGAAAGAAAGTGAGAGGAAAGAAAGAGGAAGGAAAGAAAAAGAGTAGAAAATAAGAGGATTGTTTAGTTGTTTGGTATGAGAGAAAATGAAAGGAAAGAAAATTGAAATTTTTCTTTCCTCTTGTTTGGTTGGGTAGAAAGTGGGAGGAAAGAAAAAAATATACTTATAAAATGACATAAATATCCTCATTAATAATTTTAAAAAATAAAAAAATAATTTTTTTTAGTCATTTCACATCCTTGATACACTGTTCATGTCTGACTTTTTTTATCTTTCATCGGTATGTGCGTTTTCTTCTCAAGTTGAGAAGAAAAATTATGTCCATGGGTCCCACAAATTTTTTTCTTCTCCCCCTACTGTTCATTGCAACCAAACGATGGAAAAAATATAGGGAACCGTGTTTTCAATCCTATGCCTTTCTATCCATAACTTTTCCTGCATTCCAAACGCAGTGTAAATGATTTGTACTTGAAGTATATTTGATCACATTATCAATACATCAAATCAATATCAATAACAATATCAACAGAAAAATTATAACTAGTTCTTAAGAACAAAATTATGATTTTTTGTCATAAAAAAGAAAGAAAAAAAACAGAACAAAAATATGGTGCCTCAAAAAAAAAAATATATGAAGACTAGTTCTTTTTTCTTTTTCCTTCAAAAAAAAAAATTTATAGTCTTCATATTTTTGTTGCATTAATGTCTCTCTAATTTTTTTTTCTTTACCAGCACATTTAATATTTTTTTATTTTAAAATAAATTTCAATTTTTCAGGATTTTAATATCCTTAAGTTTTTTTTAAAATTATTTAATGCATTTGATTTTTATTTTATTTTCTTTTCATTCTTAATTAATTGATTAAATATTTTTATGAAAAATTAAGGTTTCTCATTTTTGGATTTACAATAATTACATATCCTTTTAATAATTTTTTTAATTGTTTAATAATAAGATATACAATTTGCTTTGGATTTTAATATCATTAAGTATTTTTTAAAATTATTCAGTAAATCTTATTTTATTTTTTTCCATTTATTTTTATTCTTATTTAGTAAATTAGATTTTTTTTATGCGAATTTAAGGTTTCTCATTTCTGGATTCAGAATGAATATATATCCTTTTAGTAATTTTAATAATTATTAAAAATAAAACATCAATTTGTTTAATAATGAGATATACAATTTGTTTTGGATTTTAATATCATTAAGTATTTTTAAAATTATTCGGTAAATTTTATTTTCTTCCTTTTATTTTTATTCTTAATTAGTAAATTAAATATTTTTTAAGTGAATTTAAGGTTTCTCATTTCTGGATTCAAAATGAATATATATCCTTTTAGTTATTTTATTAATTATTAAAATAAAGCATCAATTATATTGCTTATAAAAAAAATCAATTATAGTACACTTTCAATAACATTAAATACATTTATCTTAAAAGTAATTGATTAATTTTATCTTAATTATTAGATAGTTAATTAAATTTTTTAGGGAATTTTGGATTTGGAATAAATATATATCCTTTTAATAATTTTATTAATTTTAAAAATAAAACATCAAATGTTTTGAGACTTTTAATAACATTAAATTTTTTATTCCAAAAGAGTTGAATTCATTTTATTTTTTCTTTTATTTTAATTTTCAATCAGTAAATTAAAATTTTTATGAGAATTTAACGCTTCTCATTTTTTTTAATTCACAATATATTTAATTATTATAAAGGAATATATTAAGTATTTTTTAAATTTTAAGACATTAATTGTTAATATTTTTTTACAATTTTCAACGAAGCTAAAAAAGGTAAAGTAGAAAATAAAATTTAATGTTTTGTGGTTTTTAATAAAATTAAATATTTTTGTTTCTATTTAACAGTAAATGTTTTGGTAACGTTACCGACAGGCGATCTATTGAAAATCGCATTGGTAAAATAGGCGCAAATTTGCACGAAGAGTTCCCGCTAGTATTGGGACGGACGAGACTGTCAATAAGTGAAAGACTTGTTTCTGACGGTCCTGGTTGTCGGTAAAGGAAATCTATTTGCGACGGCCCAAGACCTTGGTATGGGCCAGATGTGCTTGTGGCGGGTCCAACCCTCAGTATATACAAGGAGTTTGCGACAGTCTTTTCCTTCGGTATAGGAGGAAGAGTTTGCGACGGGTTTTTTCCCCTCGTAACCATTCCCTGAACATTTGCGATGACTCTAGCCCTTGGTAAACACAAGGAGTTTCCAACAACCATATCCCTCGGTATAGGAGACAGAGTTTGCGACGGCTTGGCCTTCGGAACCGTTCCCTGGTCGTCGCTAACTTATTATTGTAAGGGAATAGTCACACATTTCACTCAATAGACAATTCCCTCTTCTCTCTTGTCTTTGCACGATCCTCTCCTCTGTTTCACTCTCCGTGCCTTCGACCTCCTCCGACCACCTCCCATCGGCGACGGGCTGCGATACCACATCCCATCGGAGACACGACCACATTTGCTTGGTCCGCCATATATGTTTCCCTTTTCTCTGCCATCTCGATTTGTGCGGGATTTGCGGCCACTACTGCTGCGTGACTCCACTATCGCCACCGCGCGACTTCGGCAACGGCCACTGCGTGACACAACCCCTGCGACCACCTTCCTCCTCTCTAGTTGATTTTTGGTTTGTTCTCCTCCTTTTCCTTCTGATTTTGAGTTTCATTTTTGGTTTGTTCTCCTCTTTCTGGTTTGAATTTCACTGAACAGAGAGACTTTGTTGTAGGGATTTTGATTTTCGAACAATTCAAAAGCAAAGGTAAGTTTTTTTAATGCATATAGCAGGATTTTAAAATGAGGTGTGCATATTGTAGTAGAGGTTGCAATATTATTGTTTTGTAGTCTTCACAATTGCATTACGGATTTACGGTTGTATTTTTCGGCAATTGCTCATAATAACAGTAAATGTGATAGAGCCAAAACTATTACCGTAATCGCAATTTAAAACCTCGACATATACAGTCTAAGAACAACTAGTAAAGAAATCACCCTTTAGCCACCTAATTCCATTGCAGGAACACCACTGTGTGTGTGTTTGTTTTTTACTTGCAAACTTAAGTTTATCTAACGCAACACTTTTCTTCTTCCACATTGCATCCGTTTTTTTTATTTATCAAAGTATCATTCCAAACAGACTTTCGTCACTTCAAACGGAAATCCAAACATAACATAAAACCCAAGAAAGTAGTATCAAAAGGATAAAGCTTTTTCACTATGACCATGGTTTACATTAACAATAGCATATACTCTTTGCCTCAATGATCGAACATTACCATAACATGGCACCACCAACCCACATTTTTCAAGACCATTAAGAAAAAAACCAAGATCTTCGCCAAAAAAAAAAAAAGAAGAACTTTATGTCACAAAAAATCAACACTATACGTTACAATTATGATGATTAAAGATGTTTTGTGAAGATGAATAAAACAATGTAATAAGGAATGAAGTATATGAGAAGGAGATATGTATGTTAGTATAATGACACAAATCATATACAATATAGGTATTGTTGAGATTATATTTATCATTGAATTATTAAAGTTTAGGGTGCTTCATTGGAGCAATTTACCGTATTGCTGAATATATAATAAGGGATCAACACTTTATTCATATATATAAAAAAAATTGATATATATGAGATGATATAAATGCTATATAAATTATGGTTAAAAACATTTTTTTATAAGCAAAAAAAAAAGTATATATATTGAGTATAAGGGGTACTCAAACCTATATACAAGGACAAGAGAGAAGAAAGAAAAATAAAAAAAATATATGTATACAAAGTGGAGAACAATAGATATGATTTCAACCCCCAAACAAAAAATAGTCCCTGAAGCCAAATGGGACAGATACAAAGCTAGAGAAAGAAATTCCAAATTAAGCTGATTGCAAGTCTAAACAAAAGCCAGAAACCCAAAGTAGCAGGAACACTAGGGCGCAGAAGCATAACATAGGCAGCAAAACATAGAAGCCCCACCATCAGGTTAAACATTGAAGATGAGGGCCAACATCAGAAGAAACAAATATTTGGCAAACTAAAGCTACACCACAAAGCCAGGTATCGACACCTTCTCTTAGGGTTAGCAACAAGAAGCCTTAAGAAAATCTCCACCTTAAAACAAATTGTTGAAATCTTGAAGAAAGTCACCTAGCTGATCAATAAGACATACGATCATCATTACTCATGGAAATCCAATGGAACAAGCCTAACACAACACACACCCACATGGTACCACACTGAAAAAGCTGAACCCATATAGCAGGAGAAACATTTGCCAACAACACCACACAAATTGTGCCAACGAAAAGAGCCAAAACCAGCAAGGGCAAGGGAAAAAAAAACTCTTTAAAGCTTGAGCAAACGACAAAACTAGGCAGGACTGGCCCCTAAGGCGAAAAAAATGAAGGTATGAGATGAAAAGGCACCCAAGCCTAGAAAACCCCAGAACACATAAATAGCAGAGAGAACAAACACTGAAAAAATAAGAAAACACAACAAAAGGTCAAGGAGGACCCACTCATAGAACTTGACAGTAGGAGGAAACCTCTACACTAGGATCATAAAGTTAAAGATCCTGAAAAAAAAAAAAAAAAAAAAGAACACTGCCAAGAAAAGCAAAGAGGCCGTCTGAAAAGTAAAAAAACCTAAGCGAAACCATAAGGCCATAGCCGAGCAGGGATCCCTTTTTAACAGAAAAATTTACCAGGACCTAAAAGAAGACACCTCACAAAGTCTCAGTGTTTAGAAAGACAGATGCCCACCTCACAGACTCTCAGAGTTAAGAAAGACAGAAGCCTACAACACTAGAAAAACACCCCATGAACACACCCATAGGGACCCTGCCCCACCCGTGTTTAGACTCTTAGAGTTTGAATTCACACCACTAGCCGCACCGAAAAACTTGGAAGCTAACCCACAGACCTCCGAAAGAAGCCATCCTGCAACAAACCTGAAGAAAAAAAATAGAAAAACAAAGACCTAATCAGAAAGGTCGGGCTAAAAGCAAACAAGAAGAGAAAAATGTTAGCATAAAACAGAAACTTAAAACACCTCGCCAAAACTACAAGCCTCACAGGTGTTTCACTCAAACACAGCCTCACTAGTGTATCACTCTCGCACAAAAAAGAAAAAGGGACACGATATGGAAGAGAAAACGTCCATTCTTCCTACTGAACGGTTCAGACTAACAGAAAAGACCAAGACAACAAGACTTCAATTCATACAACCAATAGGGCAGTGGCACCAATCTGAGAAGTAGTACCCCAACCCCTTTCGGTTAGCCGAGAACCAGGACCAAGATCGTGATTCAATCAAGTCAGTTATAGCCAGAAGATCCTGTTTTCCATTGGAGAAAATTACTTCATTTCGCATAAGCCAAATCGACCACACAGTTGCCTGCCAAAATAGTTGCCAGAACTTTTTCCCTTTTTTCCTTTGAAAATCTTCCGGTGGACTATGTAGTGGGAAACCATATCACACGGCAACAAACAAGGGTGATCGATCCACCTATATACTTGCAACCAGACCTGAACCGAGAACGAGCAACAGCAAAAAAGATGACAAGCTGATTCCTCATGGGTTCCACAGAGGGCGCTTACAATTTGACTAGCATCTGTAATTACTGATCTGATAAACAGGTTAGATCTTGTAGGTAACCGGTCAAGAATTAGTTGACAAGAGAAGGCTAAAACTTTCCTTGGTGCACAACATTTTCAGAAATTTATGAAAATCTGATCCTGGATTGAGCTTGTGAAGAGTTTCTTGGATTTCAGTTACCATTTAGTTGTGGCTCACTTTGAACACCATATCTAGACTGAACTATATGTTGCTAGCAAGCATTATTTTCAACTAGAAGCCTCAATTTGCACTTCCTTAACAAGCTCAAAATAAAGAGATCCAAGTCTTTGACACCCAAACCGCCCATCTCTTTTGGGGAGCATACCTTCCTCCATCTAACCCAAGATATTTTCCTTGTATAATCACAGCCACCCCAAAGAAAAGATCTTTGAATCCCAACCGAGATCTTAAGAACTTTCCTAGGGACTCTATAGAAGGAGAAGAAATAAAGAGGTAAGCTAGAGAGCACTTATTGTATAAGAACAATTCGACACCCAATGATAGATTTCTTCTCTTCCACCTAGACAATCTCTTCCTCATAGCAACAGTCACTGGTTTCCATGTAGCTTATTTTTTTGGGTAAGCTCCAATTGGAAGACCAAGGTAAGTGAAAGGAAGATGACCAGATTTACAACTCAGGAAATTGGAACTAGTGGAAAGGAAATCTCCACCTACATTAATTCCAAGCAGACAACTTTTGTGAAAATTTACCTCTAAACCGGATACCATATGGTTAAAAACATATATCGCATGGTTTATTGTTGAGATGGTTCAGCAAGCTATGTTCATGGATATAGTGAACATGTGATGTTGTAATACTTGATATGTTGCGTTATCATGAATCTTTCATGTAGTTATAATTGCAAATATATATTTTGTAGGTGCTATCAATGAACAAACATGATTATGTTGTAGTTGAATGCAATATGAGATATATGAGGTTACTCTTGATTAATTAATTATTGTCATCATGATTGAGAATATCACTAAGTTAGTTTATTGATGATTGATTTTAATTATGTGATGTAAAGTGATGAAATGAGGCATATTGCATCATTATGAGTTACTTACATGTTAATATTATGTTTGAGGATCTTATTTATTGTGATGGATTCGGTGTTTATGAATGTGGAATGTGAGTTGTATTATTTATGTTGATTGAACACATTGAGCAAGACTTCATAAATCCTACCGATCAGCGAGACCTAGCCAATATATAAATGCAATTGTCGTACTAGAGGCCTCTAACAGAGAATCTCGGAGTTTTCATGGTGGTTGTATAGTGGTCGAGATTATTTTTTGGTTAGTGGATCTGAACAGAGTATAAATGTGCCCGTCGGACTATGAGGATTTAGTGAACAACTCCAAGGGGATCACAAATATTTTGCTTAGTGGAGATTTGAGATTATGATGAGTTGATTATCACTATGTCCTGATTATAAAATCTCAAAACATATTGTATGACATATTTAAGGATTTATGAATATGATATGCATTTAATGCTTTTATATTTGTTTATCTTCGCTGAATTCTAGTACTCACCCAATTTTTTTTTTGATTTACTTTCCGGTACCCTTTGCAAGGATCCATCTCAGGGACCCCGAACTCATTAGTAATGAGGAGTGATATTGTTGTTTGTTTCTTTTTTTGAACTATTGTCATATGAGACATCTCCATGTTTTTGAGCTTATATTTCCTTTTGGTTATGTAAATCGTTATATCACGTCAGACAATAGTTGAATGATCCAAATACTTATAGTATACTATCAAATTAGGGAACATATGTACTATATGATTGAATTATAACGTGAGTGTATGAAAAATAAAAATAAAAATAAATTAAATTAGATAATAAAAATAAGAAAATAAGAAATATAAAATAATGCATATAGAATGTGCATGTATCATTATTCATTCATATACACAAGCAACTGTTTTTGGAAGGTCTAAATAACAAAATTATGTTGAAATTATGCAATAACACAGCCCACAAGCCAAGAGGGGTACCTTATGCAGAGGATGAAAAAAAAAGGAAAAGACGCATCAATTTCAAAAGTTTAAGTTGACAAAATAAATTCGGATAAGATTAGGCTATGTTTGGATTGATGGAAGGGAATGGAAGGGTGTTCCATTGTTTCGATAGAACAAAAGAGAGTTGAATGCAATGGATGAGAATATAATGTATTCCATCATATTCCATCATTTAGCTTCACTTTTCTTTCCCTCCAATTTGGGGGAAATAAGATGAGATGAGAAATTAATCTTTTAAAAAATTACTCTTTTATTCTCACCCTAATTTACCTAATTCACTCTCAATTCTCATTTGTTTTACGCTGTTGTCTCCCCTTGTTCCGTTCTTTAGCAAAGACGTTCCACAACAACCATTACAGTCATACATGAACCTCTTTATTCTATCTTGTCACACGTTGGATTGGTAGATTTTAGTCCTTGTAGAGCGTTTTAAAAAAATGTTGGAAATGCAGCCATGGAAACCTGAAGAAAAAATTTGAAATAAAAATGAAAAAGAACAAGGGAAAAAAAGGATAGGACTAGTTTAATTTTTAAGAAGAAAAGGGTATCAATGTAACACCCTTAATACTATACTTTGTTTGGTTTAGAGAGAAGAAAATAGTTTTTTAATTCTTAACAGTTGGCAAAGATTTTTTTTTTTTTTTTTATTAGGTCGGTAAAGTTTGGATTTGGAGGAAATATTGGATCCTGCTAAAACATAAAGAGGAATATTGTTCATGAATTTATTCTTATTTGATCAAAGGCCTATAAATAAATATTAGTGTTTTCAAAGTAAGGATAATATAGCTTTAAAAAAAAAAAAGCAAGGATAATATAGAAATATATATATATATATATATATATATATATATATATATATAAAGATATAACTCATCCATTCTGTCCACATCCCAAACAATGGAATGAAAATTTTGTTCCATTCCATCATAAAATATCTAGACGATGAAATCGTACTTTTATTCTACTTTGTTCCGTTCGATTATTTTCTATTTTATCCCATCCAATCTGATGCCACCATTCAATTATAATGTGAGTGTATAAAGAATAAAACTAAGTTAAATAAAATTAGATAATAAAAATAAGAAATATTAAATATAAACTGATGCATATAAAAATGTGCATGTATCATTATTCAATCACAATATGTACAAATGACAATTGTTTTTAGGAAGGTTTAAAAAATAGAATTATGTGGAAATTATGCAATATCATAGCCTACAAGCGTCAAGCGATGAGGGGTGTTTATGCAGAGGATGAAAAAAAAAGGTCTATTTCAAAAAATATTAAATTGACAAAATAAGCTCGGATAAGATTAAGATGATGTTTTTTTTTTTTTTAACCAAAAAATGGCATGCAAGGCATCACAATAGGGAGAGACATCCCAACTATGTTGGCACCCCTCACCCTACCCATCATCTGAAATGTTTAAGATTAAGATGATGTTGGTTACTGAAATGTTTTATTCACAAATAAACTATATTTATGTGAATCACATTTCCAGAAATATTTATTTCCCACCTTTACACATGAAATAGAGTTTTCCCAAGATTCTAACTATCATTTACTAATTTAATTCTCAGAAATCTTTTAGGTTATGTTTGAGAGTTTTTAAGGGGATAGAGTGGAGTGATTAATCATGGAGTGATTAGTAATGGAGTGGAGTGAGAATGTTAAATCATACCACTCCATTGTTTGGAAGTTTAATAATTGAATGAAAGAAATTCTCAAACCCCCCAATTTGGAGGGTATGAAAATGGGAGGTTTTGGGTGGGATGGAGTGGTTTGGGTAACCAACCTTAACCATCACACTCCATTAATTAAAGAACTCTCAAATAATGGGTTAACTTCTTTTCACTACCACACTCCATTACTAACCACCCTACTCCATCCTCCCAAACATACCATTATTTTTTAAAATAATTTTTTAAAGTATCAAATATGGAAGGTTTAATTCTCATGCCAATATTCTCGAGAATGAGTGAACACCCAATTTGGTCTCTGAAATTGTGAAGTAGCATCAACTTGGTCCCTGAAATTATCGAAATTCCAAATTAGTCCCTGAAATTGTAAAACGGTAATCAACTTAGTCCCTCCATTGAAAATCTATGGACTAAGTTGAATTTAAGTTAGCAGTATCAAAGACTTAATTGATATTAAGTGAGTAAAATAAGGGACCAAATTGATACTAACTTATCATTCAGGAACGCATTTGGAATTTTGATAATTTCAAAGGTCAAGTTTATATTACTTCATAATTTCATGGACTAAATTTGGTATTTATTCTCCCGAGAATCATTTTTAAAACTTGTATCCTAGACCCACTAGCTCTTATGTTCCTTTTTCTTCCCCTCCTTCTATCTTATTCTCAATTTCCTCTTCTCTTTCAATTTCTGTTTTGTTTCCCAAA